>JANBXA010000730.1:102817500-103265000 GCA_030556225.1 Cricetiscus sungorus | reverse complement strand
TTAATGCTAATTTTATAATGCTCATTAAACATTGATTAATTTCATTTTCTAAAGTGGATAATAAGATATACTCTGAAACTAGGAACAGTTAAAGAGATATTATCAGTGATCAACAGTAAAACATGTGAAAGCTGAATCCTGCATTACAGCCAGAATGACATGAGGTTGCAGAGCAAGTAGAGGAAATACTGCTATGAAATGAATTTGGAGACATTATTTGTATTAGATAATTATGTTGAGTTTATATTTCATTCAAATGCCCATAAAAATTTTCAAAGAAAAATAAGGGATCAATTTACATGTTAAAATGATCATGAAAGCTCTAAGAGAGTGTGTAGTAATGAGACAAGATAACTAAAGAGATAAAGCAAGTTAGGAGGTAACTGCAAACGCCAGGATAAGAGTTTTCAGTTTTGTTGTTATTGTTGTTATGTTTTCTTGGTTATTTTTTTAAGGTTACATTAATAAACACAGCAACTTCTCAAAACTTTGAAAAAGAAAAATTTGGCCTCTTAAATTCAATCTATATAATGAAACTGCATTAAAAATGCAGAATTGAGTTCCACTCCCAAAACACTAAGGCAACATCTGGATGTTGATCTCCCCTGGGTAACAAATAGTATGTACCTCAAAGTTTGTGAAGAAATACTGTTAGATAGCAATTTTCCAAAATATGTTTTTAGGCTCTTTAACAATAATTGGGCACAATGCAGGCTCCATGATGCTTTTTTTTTAGTTTTGCTACTTTTGGTGTCAAACATATGATGCTTTTGTGATCATGATTAGAAGCATGAACGCTGATGTAAAAGATCCTCCACAGGGTCTATTGACTCATGACCTTAACTTCCAAATTAAAGTACATGCACACATATACACTTAGCAACACACACTCTCTGTGAAGTAGCCTGTATTTGATTGGCAGATAAGTTGTTACTTTATATATTACACATATACATTGTGGTTACCTGCCTTTCCTATTATATGGATAGTAAAAGACTGGATAGACTAGACTATAGTTACATGCAACTCCCACCACAACACTAGCAACAAAGAAGGGTCCTGATGCCTTATTGTCCTAAACCACTCAAGATAATAATCACAACACACAGACAATTAGCCCAGGTCACCTAATGTAATTATTGTATGAAGTAGACAGTTCAGGTTTTGGGTAGATAGTATGATACTCCTTCTCAGTGTATAGAAGAACAAGTACATACCCCCAGAAGAACTGAACATTTTCTATCCTACAGAGCAAGGAATGGGGTAGCCTGGAGATAAAGCCAGACTGAAATAAAGTAGAACTATGGCAACTGCAAGAAAAAACAGTGTTTATTCCAAATGAAATCATAAACTTCTAAGACATATAAATCCTTTAAAAAAAATGAAGGGGGAAGGGAGAATATTGGGAAGGAGGAGTTTAAGAGGGGATTAGGAAGAGAGCAAGGGTAGAAGAAGGGATGAGGGAAAAGTAATTAACACTAAAGATGATTGAAATCTGTATGAAAACTACTACAAGATATTTATACACACACACACACACACAGTATATATATATATATATATATATATATATATATATATATATATTGTGCTGACTCAGCGTTAACTCCCTAAAGCCATGAAATACCATATAAAAGCCCAGTGACAGGTAAGTTGTTAGTCATGCATGGGTTGCCTAGAGACCTCCAAAACAACATAGACTATTGAGACTGAGCCTAACTGTGGTGACATTTTATTTATAATTTAACAAATAAAGCTTGTCTGAAGATCAGAGTACAAAGCTAGCCAAACTCCTCAGCCTAGCATAGAGGCCAGGTGGTGGTGGAACACACCTTTAATCCCAGCACTCTGGAAATGGAGGCAGACAGATCTCTGTCATCTGTTAGTTCAAGGTTACCCTGGGCTACACAAAATTGATCCAGTCTAAAAGAGAAACAGAGCTCACACAAAGGTGAATCTACCACTTGGAGTGACATGCCTTTAATCAGCACTAAGGAGGTGGAGACAGGAAGGGATATGGTGGGTGGAGAGAGAAATATAAAGCTGGAGGAGACCGGAGCTCATGAAAGTCTGAGGCAGCAGTCTGAGGACAGGATTTTGTCTGAGCATTGGCAGAGGTAAGAACTCTAGTGGCTGGCTTCTTTCATTCTCTGATCTTTCAGCTCTCACCCCCTGATAACTGACTCTGGGTTTTTATTATTAAGACCAAAAAGAACTCGTGCTATACCTAATATTAAGGCCCTATTGCTAAAGACACTACCTACTTTAGCCACACAGGACAGAGAAATCAAGTTGGTACTGACCAGAAAGCTCCCTGTCTACTGGATAGCTTTGATAGTAACAAAAAAGTGCTATGTAGGTCCTCAAACTACAATAAAGTCCACCATTATGAGACATATCTAATGATGCAATAGAGTCACAAATACGATTGGGGTATGTACCACTTTCTGATTGCATTTAAGACCTGTGCCACAGGAAGAAACACATACCTGACAATGTAAATCTGGCCTAGAAACTATGGTTGGGGAGTTCACAGGCCCCAGGAGTGAACCTTCTCCTATTATTCTGCTAAAAGGTTTGGCATCAAACTGCCCTCAAAATTCATATCTTATACTTCAAGTAGTCTAGATCTTAGAGCTCAGAGAAGTTTCTCTGCAGTGCACAGTGGTTAATGCAGAAACTCACAACAGATCAAAGTCCATAGAATGAGTTCAGTGGAAGGCTCTACCATGGACTGCATCATGCCCACCCCAACCCAAGGCTCAGGGACAATTAGCAGAAATGCAGGTGGTAAAACTGAAAATTAGAGGTTGTTCCTACGCATAAAGAAAGCAAAAAACTGTATGTGTAATGTAACACTTCATAGGGAATCAAAGGCTGGATTTAATAAAGGATGATTTTGAGGAGGTAAGATTCTCAAAAGAGGAAAGAAAATGAACCTATAAAGCAGAAGCCCAAAAGAAAAACATTTTAATACAAGAAAAAAATACAGGTCAAAGTATTTTTCAGCAATTACTTAAACTCAAAGAAACTGTAGAATTCAGAGTGAGAATAGAAAAAAATCACTATGAATCAAAATAAGCAAGCTTATGCAATTATCTGGCTAATGTTTCTTGATGGTACTGACCAATTCCTTAATTTCTCTGAGTTTAAACTTGCTAAATGAGAGGTTTATTCCAATACCACGAATCTATTACTCAAGAGCAAGTGACTACTGAATGCTTATCCATAAACAGGACATCTATATGATCCCCTTAAAGGCTCAGTGCACATCACAGAAGAAAACAGAAAGAACACAGGAGCCAGATGAAAAGCAGAATGCTTGGAACCCTGTTCTCTAGGCTGTCAATCTGTGTACCTGAGTAAGACTGTGTCCTTCAAAATCTTGTCATACAGGGACTAGCTGACAAGACTGAACCCTTCCCTGAGGATTTGCAAATAACTAATGGTTGCTGGAAGAGGGAAGGATGTTTTTGTCTGTGGCATAGCCATTGGAAAGATCTCCGTGGTCCTGTAAATGACCCCATGAAGTTCACTGTGAGAAGAGAGGAGCAGACAAGGTATCAAAGTAGAATTACAAACTGGGAGGAAGAAAAATGCAAAGATTCTGGGCTATCTGGGTGGGGGTTGGGGGAGTTCCTAGACATTAATTGAGGATAAACGCAAAAGGATACTTCTGTTTAATTTTCCTGAAGGCAGAATTTCCTACTTCACATCACTCCATTTTTAGACTTTACATTAAATGTCATATAAACTAGGTATAAATAAACATCATATGAGTACAAAAATATCTGAATGTAATAACAAAATAGCTTGGAAACAAAATATTCAATTTATTTAGCTATGGCTAAAAATGTAAATGTATTGCTATATAATTAATAAAATGAATATTAAAACCAGATAAAAACAAATTATGCTATGTTGTATTATATAAATGTACAGACTCTGAGACATACTAGGAAATAAGTAAGAGCAAATCAAATGCAAATATCAAATTTTATGTCTGTTGAAAGACTGTGATAAAGAAGCCATAGGAGGGGACATTCGGTAAATTTTGAGTTGAACAAACAAAAAAAAATATTTTTTAAATATCTGAATGGACAGCAGCTTAAGTGAAAAAGTATTATTTCATTGTTACTAATGTCAATGATAATGACATTTTCAGAGACCCACATAAGAGCTGAGAAGCTAAGCTACACATAAAGGAACTGTATAAGGGGACAGAGATCATTATACACATTGTATCCTGAATTACTACATCCACAGTATACCTTTTTCTAACTTCATCTGCTGAGAGGAAATTCAAGTTATGGGTGGAAATTAGAGAAATCAATGGTCACTGTACTCCCATAAACACTGCATATCTTCTTCATATTAAACATTACTAAAAGTGCCCTTACTTGTAGCAAGAGCATTTTTAAAAAGATTTTTTTTCTACATTTTATAAATAGTTGAACAATAAACATCTGCTAGCCTATCAAAGTTTGCTGAAAAGGCATTTCTAAAAACAAGAACTCAAGGTAAGCTAAATAGTAAAATGGTTTAAAGTGTTCTTTAATGGATCTTCCTTTACAATTTAAAAGGCAACTTTTCATATCTGACATAAAATCTATAGATATAAATCACATTAAAGGACCATTCTTTCCTGATTATCAATCTCTGTCTCCTTGTAGAACATTACAGTCACATTTGACCTTAAAACATGGTAAAAGAAAACCAAATAAGAATGTTTCTTCACAGACTCTGGACTGACAGCCGGGGACCCTGAATGGGACTGAGCTGGGCCCTCTGAATGTGGGTGACACTTGTGTGGTTTGGGCAGTCCATGAGGCCACTAGCAGCGGGACCAGGATTTATCCCTAGGGCTTGAACTGGCTTTCTGGAGCCCATTCTTTTTGGAGGGATACCTTGCTAGGCTAGACATAGGGGGGAGGGCCTTGGTCCTGTCTCAAAGGGATGTGCCAGACTTTGTTGACTCCCCATGGGAAGGAAGGCTTACCCTCTCTGAGGAGTGGATGGGGTGGGTTAGGGGGGATGTGAGGAGAGAGGGAGGAGGGGAGAAAGTGGAAACTGGGATTGGTATGTAAAATGAGAACATATTTTTTTTTTAAATAATAAAAAAAGAATATTTCGAAAACATATAATGAATGTGTCTCTTTTCTTAAAATTACCTTAATGGTGTAAATTGAAGATGTTCTCATCAAATACCAATAATAATTTATATTATTCAGTCAGGTACACATGAAGAACACTTAAGTGACACACAAGTTAGGGAAATGCATGTGTCTGTGTTTCGAGGTCGAAGGAATGTAAACCTGAGACACCACCCCTAAAGTTCAACTGACACTGGAATTCAGGACATGAAAAATAAAGAGTTGCTCTAAAATTCTCCTTCAGTATTACATTAGGCAGAACATTTCACTTCACATTACCTCTGCTTTTCTGGACTTCACTGTCACATAAACTAAATAATGCAACATCACAGTAGTACAAAAGTATCTGAATGTAAAAACAAAAAAAAATGCCTTAAAAGCTAAATGATTCAATTTGCATTTGAAGACTATTTAAGAAACTTAACATTTGTTACTGTGAATTAATGAAGAATAATAAAATAAACTTGCTTCTCAGAATTGATTTATTTATAGTAAATAAGTAAGTTATAATGGAATAAGAAAACAACTTAGAATAGCCTCCACAATGTAAGTTCCTACATTGGCTCTCTAAATGCAGAAGCAGAGACAATAGTGAATTTAAATTTTCTCCATGTGGACTTCATTCTATCCTACTTCACTATTCAGCGTCTGCATGGAAGCTCAGAGAGATATAACCTGAAAATCAAACAACTTGTTCTGGTTTCTTGCTGGCACTGAACTGACCTCCTCTGTTGGCACCAGCATGTTTTCCTTTATAGCTCTGTATATTATGAAATTCCTGTATATTTATCAAATTCTCAAATGTTACATTTGGACCATCCATTTCCCACATCATTTATTATCATCAGTTAGACCTACCTTTTAATTTTTCACGCCTGATTTAACTGTTAATTCCAAATCTGAGCCAACACATCACTACCATAAGGGTGATCTTCACCTATACAGCAATCATCCAATACTGAACTTTACTAAGTTGAACTAGCCACCCGAATATAAAGATACTATTACACTGGGAAGCTTTTCTATCTGTGGTAACATGCAGCATCAATTTTCCTCAGATAATAGCCCACTAATTTCACTTTAGAAATATTTCTATTAGTTTGAAATTAAGAGCTAAAAGTAACCTAAATAGCTTCTTGTGAACAACCACTGGATTTTTTTTTTTTTTTCTAGAAGAATATTTTTTTTCCAAGACAGGGTTTCTTTGTGTAACATCCCTGGCTATCCAGGAACTAGCTGTATAGACCAGGCTGGCCTGGAACTCACAGATCCACCTGCCTCTTCTTCCCAAGTGCTGGGATTAAAGGTATGCACCACCACCTTGTTAGAAGAAATGTTTTATAATATAAATATATTTATATATTCTACCCTCAACCCTCAAAAATATATGACTGCCAAAAACCTCAAATCACATTTTTGCTTTGTTTCGTGGTGGCATTCTACTACTGGGTTCCCCCTCCAGCACAAGACCATGTTTTTTTTCCTCAGAACACATAATCTATAATTTAGCCATCACATATTACCTTATATCTGTCTGTGTACCCTATATTCTAGACAAATGCAGATTACATCCAAAGCATCTCCTTGAAATTTTATATGAACAAGAAAAACCATTGTGTTCCTTAAAAAAAAAAAAAAAGAAAAGAAAAAGCCTATTTGAGGCTAATGAGATGATGCAAGGGTAAAGGTGTTTTGTCATCAAACCTGACAACCTGAATTCAATCTCTAGGAACCACATGGTAGAAGAAGAGAACCAACTTCCACAAGTTGTCTCCTAACTGTAACATCCCAATTGACATGCAAAAATAAATTAATGTAATTTTTAAAAATTCTATTCAGAAGACAAGAATGTGAAGGACAAGTTACTAGAGAAGAGGTTATACAGAGAAAGATCTAGAACTTGAGATTCCTTTGATTCTTTGGTTGATTATCTAAGGTGAAAAATACATTTTTAAAAAGCTCACACATAATTGGGAATTAAGAAACTCACCTCAGACTAACTTACAAGTCAATGAAAAATTCACAATGAAAACTAGAAAAAAATACAAAATCAGCTAAAGCAGAATTTAAAAACTTATATACTTAAATGCATCAGAAAAGCAGAAGATTGGGATCAGTGATCTAAATGTCTATTAAAAATGAATGGCCTCATCTTCTATAAAAGATAATAAAGAAAAGATTCAATAATTTAAAAGCATACAGATTTTTTTTTAAATGGGAAAATTCAACGAAAGTACCATTTGGTTCACTAACAGTTGCAACATCATTATAATACACAGCCAGAATGTTCAAGAACAAGAGAAAAATCTATAAATTATTAATATAAAAAAAGGAGTGCCGGGCCTAATGGCTTGGGCCTGTAATCCCAGCACTGTAGACACAGAGCTGGAGGACTGCTATACTTCTGTGGTCAGTTTGTATCCATGCTGAGTTCCAGACCAGCTAGGGCTATACAGAGGACACCAATTTAAAAACAAGAGCAACAAGAGATAACAAAGGAGGAACAGCTCAACACATTCTATAGAAATAAAATTTCCTACAAACATTAAAAGGGAAGGAAAAGGAGAGGAGAAGGGTGGGAGGAGAGAGACTGAGATTTAGATTCCTGGTTATCTTGATGTAGAAAAGAGTTCTAACTTAACTGCAAAGAAGGAGACACCACGAACACTGCCTTTTAACATCAAGAAACCCAGTTATACTAAGGATGTCAAACATACAAGGTTTCAAGCATTAGATAGTGTGCTTCATTTGATACAGGGAAACTAATTTACCAGAGTTTTTCAAATAAACAAACAAAAAACCATTTAAAAATTTGAAACCAAAACTGTCTAAAAATAGAGAATCCTCTTCCTACTTCAGTATTGTAGGTTAACAATATAAATGAATTGGCTTAATAATTTGTGTTTAAAGTTAAAATATTAAAAAATATTTGCCTTTAGACCGAAAACAGAGCAATGATACAGGAAATAAAAGAACAGCTTAGGACCATTGTTTGTAAGTTTAGAGTATTTCATTCCATGACAGAATTTACAATTCTACCCTCTTTGTTTTAAGCGCTACACACAGATTATTGAAAATTTAATTAGGGAAGCATGGCTTCTGCCAAACAGTTTTAAGAATGTTACTTCTCAATTGTCTTAAAATCACAAAGTTCAGCAAATAAAGAAGTTTCTTAATAATTTACTTTTGGAGGTCTTTGTGCTTTACCCCTCATCCCAGATTTAAAGTCTGATCTTAAAATAATAATAATAATAATAATAATAATAATAATAATAATAATAGTAATGCTATCTACAGAAACCTTAGACTCCTGAAAAAGACTAAATAAAATGAAAGCTTCAAAACCTCAACAGCAAACAAAAGTCAACCAATGATGATGTGTGACAGCCACCTTTAATTCTGAAGTGATTTCTCTGTCATACAACGCCTCAAAGTATTGATTTCCCTCAGCAGGAAAAAGTCTAAGCAATGAAACAGATATAGCACCATCCCCCCTTCCCAGCCCACCCCATAATAGCATTCAAGGTTAAAACAGGCAGGATACTTATCAATGTATCTCTCCCATTTCTTCTTCTTTTAATGGACTAGGTGCAATGTGCTATGGGGCCTTATCTCTACAAACTGCAGTCCCCAATAGTATTAAATGATTTTAAGATTAACACAGGTTTGAAACCTTTAGGTTTCTCATAATAATAGCTTGCTTTAAAATGTCATATATATATATATATATACATATACATACATACATACATACATACATATTGTAAAAACAAGTCAGCAGCAAGCAGGCTTAAGTTTGCACATACTTTCCAATATATACACTATACTGTTTATTATTTTATCACTTATTAGAGTACCTATTAATATTTTTAAACCAAATTTTAGATAGATGCTCAGCAATTACTTTAAAAAAGGCAAGACAGTGTCATTAAAAATGCCAGCAGTACATCATCTATCTATTCAGTAAATTAAGGAAAAGGTGTCTGGAATCCATGTTCAAGTCTCTGACAGAATTAAAACAATAAATAGGACTGAATTTAAAAAAACACTTTTAAAAATCATAATGTGATTTTAAATCATACAAAACAATGGTCCTTTATTTAACTTAGTAAGATCTCATGGTTAAATGAATAAATATATTTACAACTCCAAATGGGTGACTCATAGCTAAAAGCAAAATAAAAGCAGTTCAAAAGAAGCAGAGTGGAATAATTGATTCAGCATTGTAAATAAGCATAATTAAATCAGTACTTAAAACACAACATTGATAACCAGATAGCTTGAGTTCAAATCTTAAATCTGAAGTCTTCAAAAGTAGACAACCTATAAAAAAAAATCCTGCCTCTCAGATGCTTCATCTAAAACAGTAGAAAATTAAACAAAAAATTTCTGAAGGACTACATAATAGAAATAAAAAAATGAGAACAGTCTGTGAAATAACAGCTTCGTCCATTTATTCTGTTAATTTTGATAACAGAACACACAGTGAACAGTCCTTTTCTTCTAGAATCTGAATGCAATTGAGTAAACAATCACAGCTTTATAATAGATAAAAATAACTATCAAAATTCCTCAGAGAGGCATCAATATATGTAGGGAAAACGAAAGGAAATCTATGAATTGGACAGAGTTAAAGAACAAGCAAGTATTCACCATGAAGCAAGCACTCAAGATAAAAAAACCAAAATATAAGAAAATAAAACAGGGGAAGCGATAAAACTAAGCATGGAGAATAACACATTTAATCATGTGATTAGTGATTCATACTATAATCCTAGCACTCTGGAGGCCAACCTGGGCTAGTAGTTGGTTTGGCCAATATAGTCTATATGGCTAGATCTGCCCCAAAAATTCTGCCTGGTAAATAGCAGCCAAAGCTCTCCCATTTAAAATAATTTATACTTTGCTTAAGTTAATATTATACCCATTTCTTTTTAAAAGAAATATTCCTCAAAACTTTAAAAAATTAACAGGAGAAATGTAAACTGAATTTTTATATCTTATTGACATGTATTAATAATAGCTATTTCCACTGTGGGAGACTGAACTAAAAGCTGTTTTATTTGCATTTCCTTGACAGCTATGGATGCTGACCATTTTACCATATGTTTAGAAGGATCTTTATAAACTGATGGGGGAAATGTAAATTGGTGCAGCAACTATGGATATCAGTATAGAATTTTCTCATTAGACTGAAAACAGAATGACTATATGAACAATTTACAATACTGTTGAGCATTTTCAAAAACGGCCTCTAACTGTGCATACCACAGAGATTGTTGCACATCTGTGTGTACTACCACAGTGTTCAAAGTACCCAAAATACTTAATGAGCACACACACTCATGCACAAATGCACATATACAACCCATAAAACACAAAACTGGAAATCATAAAATACAAGCAAAGGACCAGTCAGGTACAAATTCCAAACAACAAAGTATGTGACAAAATTTGAGAGAGGGCTTCAATATATAACATTGGCTAGACTAGAATTCACTTTATGGACCAGTTTGGCCTAGACTCATAAAGATCCTACTAACTTCCAAGTGCTGGGACTAGTTTACATTTAGATAGTTGTTTCTCATCCAAAATGACAGCTGTTTTTTCATAAAGAGCCCTTAAATTGGTAGCTTTTTTAAAATATACATATGTGTACCCTAAACAAATATGTACATGATCTGTCAGATAGTTATCCAGAGAAGACCCAAAAGTAGAAAATATGAGCTCCAACAGGGAAGTTACAGAAAGTGAAACAACATAAAAGATACCTTTCACTGCACACTAGATACACCTGATTCTGAAAATTAACTGAGAGATACTAGGTCTCTAGCTATGCAGAAAGGTGTATAGCACCTCAAAGATGATTCCCAAGGCTGCCCTCTGATACTCACATGCATAGGCATACATCTGAATGTATACCCACATGCACATGTGAACCTATATTCACACAAGTATGTGGGCATGGGCACACACACACACACACGAGAGAGAGACAGATACACACACACATACATACATACATACATACATACATACATACATACATACATACACACACACACATATATATATATACATATATATATAAAGAGAGAGAGGAGAGAGATACAGAAAGATACAGAGAGAGACAGAGACAGAAGAAAGAGAAAAAGAAAGGAGAGAAAGACAGAGAGAGAGAGAGAGAGAGAGAGAGAGAGAGAGAGAGAGAGAGAGAGAGAGAGAGAGAAAGACTAAAACTGGGTGATTTACTGACTGACTGTAAATGGATGATGGGACCTAATTCCAGGAAAAAACAATATATAGTTAGAAGAACTTTTACTTCCAAGACCTGAACTAGGCCTCAGAGCTGGCAAAGAGAATAAGCCTGTGCTGAGAAGTGTTAAGAGTTCAAAGGCAGTTCCTATGTAAGAGCTTGCATGTGAACTCTAGGAAACACAGTCTCTCACTCAATACTGCTGTGTTACTCATTCTCTGTGTTCTGAGGCCCTTCAATGGTTTGTTTTGTACAAGAAACCTATGTCCATGCCTTGGACAGTAAGATAACAACACTATAAAGAAAAGAGGGGGCTTTTGCTGAGAAAAGCTACTTCTATGACAATAAGATCTCTGACACCAACCACCCTTCCCACGAGCAGCCCAATCAGGAGCTCTATTGAGTACCAAGAGCTCCAAACTGGCAGTGGACTTGTGGAAGCTCCCTAATTAAATACTTACTACAAACACAAACCAAGAAGCATTATACATTTGTCAGCCCCACTTATTTTACACACTTGTAAGGGATAAGCATTTTCATAATCCCAAATTAAAAGTGAGATCTGGTATCTTACTCTTCACTGTTTAGGAAATGACAGACCCAAGTTTAGAGTTGCCTGATTTAAAGTCAGAGATGTGCTGAAATACAGGAGGGTAACATGTAGTCTTATTGGTTTGGCAAATAATACTAAGATTTAGACATTCACAAGAAAAACAATATGCATCTATTTCATTATGTTTGTATTGTATCTTTTAACAAATTGTGTTTATGTGTGTAACTGTATAACACATGTGGGTGCCTGGGGAGTTCAAAATATGCACCAAATCCTGAGGCTACAGGTAATTGTGAACCTTCTGATGTGGGTGCTGAGAACAAAACACTTAGCCTCTGGAAAGAGCAGCTCTTGACCGCTGAGCCAAGTCTCTAGCCCCTATTTTATCATGTTATAGTTATCATTACATTTTTATTTTAAGATGATAATAACAACAAAACAAGAAAGCTACCAATTTACAAACATGTATTCATTCATATGTAAGCAAATAATTCCAAGGAATGTTTTACTGTTGGTACCATGTAAAGACATATAAATAAAACAGTTAAGTAAGATGTACATCCCCCCCTCCGTGCATGTCAGATCAGAGAGAGAAACTAGGACTATATAGTAGATATTATAGAAAAACCCAGGTATATGTATAAAATAAACCAAATTTCTTCTAACATAAATTCTAAATATACTAATAAAACATTTAAATATAAAAATGTTGAACAAAACAAGAATTTGTGTATATATTACCCTTTCAACAAATAACCAAACACTGAGATACTATAAAACATTCATACACTGAATAACAAAAATCACTCTTTTAAAATTTCATTAGCATATTGGCTAGCTGTGTTGGCACACATCTACAATTCAACGTTCAAGGTCATCCTTCCTACATAGCAAAATTGAGTCCACCCTGGGCTACATAAGATCTTGCTTTTTAAAAAAAATGAAATTTTCTTAAGGATAATAACAAAAAGCATAACAAGCTATACTAAACACAAAAACTTCAAAGATAATTAACTGAATCATTAAAAACAAACATGCAATAGTAGGATTAAAATTATTTCCAAGAAATGAAGAGCAAAGGCCACCAAGAAGGCTAAGTGCGAAAAGTGCTTGTTATAAAAGCCTGATGCTTTGAGTTGGATCCTGGAACCCATAAAGAAAGGAGAGAAGAAACTCTTAAAATTGTCCATAATAAATTCTTTTAATTAAGGCAATATATCCAGACCAAATTTCAAAGGTTGAATAGCATACAGACTGAGGTAACTGTCCCTCATATTTTATTGCTTCATATATAAACATGCTTAAAAATACTGAGTTCCAATAACAGAATATAGAATAATGTTTGTAACATGTCATCATTTATAAAAAAAAAATAGTAAAAGATATTCCTGTTTGAATATATGTTTGTAAAGAAACTCCCAAAGGATTAAGATGTGAAAATCACTACCCCTAAGGGTAGAATGTAGGAGAAGTTTAAAAGATATTAAAAGGGTAGTTTTAGTGTGTGCTTTCTGTAATGCTTTTTTTCCTAACAATCTTGATAAATTAAATCAACCTAAATTTCATATATTTAATATTTTTTATCTAAAAGTTTTAAATATCCCTAGCATTAAGTGAACTGTTAAAACAGAATGCAAAGGTTAAAACTGACTTAGTATTTGTATCAGAGATCTATATTTTGATCAAAGGAATAAGAAATTGAGACCCATGAGAAATGAAAAGCGGACTAACAAAACATCAGGTAAGAAAGTAAAAGCTAAACAAAACCTTACAAAGAGGAAGAATGTGACATCAATGTCAAATTCTGTCAAGGGAAATGAGGACAATACAAGAATCTATGGCTACTAAAGGTAATAAAGAGAGTAAATCGAATGCAATCATTGGAAGTCTGGGAAGAAAAAAGCCAGAATCCAAGACACTGAAAAACAGAAGGCAGGGGAAGAATAAAGATATCAATGCAAAATGCAAAGGCAAGAGTGCAAATGCATGAGCAGCCTAACGGCTTTTAAACAGCACAAGACATCTGACAGAGGCATGAATAGATCAGCAGTGAGAAGCTACAATACACTTTCCTAAAGGTCATTGGAGAGGGAGGAAAATATTGCACAAAGCCAGATACCACAAAGTATGGTCAAGGATTATATAAATTATCAATGATGTCAAGGAAAAAAATGTTAAAAGTCTTTCAATCAAAGCTACTGTACACAGTAAACTGCTTATTTTATACAGAAGGAAGGTCTATCTGACATAAAAGTTTGTAGTATTCAGGAAGCTGCTATTGAGGCACAGCTCAGGAGTAACCAGCGCATCATCTAAGGATCTTTTTCACATTAAGAATCCCATTAGAAAAAAAACACTAAAAGGTAATTGAATTTCCCTCAGTTATCTTCATCTCTGTCAGCCCCTGCTACAATAACTTACTCTCCAGAGCAGAGATAACTCAATTCTGTCCAGCAAGCATATGTTATGAATCTCCAAAGCAAACTTGTCTAAATCATTCTGGTCTTCTATCAAGGCTGGCTGTGAATATGAACTCTGACAGAAAGCAAACAAATTTATTTTTATCTTCTCAATAATTCACTTCTTCACGCTATGATAGAAGAAATCAGGAGATAAATATATGCTATGAGGTTACTGCTGTTAAAAAGTCAGCTGAAATTCTTTCCTTGACTTAAATTAAAAAGTGTTACTGAAACAACTTAAGGAATAAGACAATGACATCAATGGACTGTGAAGTTGGTAAAATACCTAAAATTTATATTTCTTAAATTATTATATCTAATGGCTTTAAATTAAGAGATACCCCTAATCAGACGATACTTATAGAGCTCACAATACAATTTCAATTATTTCATCTTGAAATAACATTATGTTCTTGAATTTCCTTATATGTACAAAAATGAAACACTAGAAAATGTATTAACAAAAATCAACAAAATAAATATTGAAAATATTTTACTGTCTTCAAGAGATTTTATTATTTATTGTTGACATTTTATTACAAAAAAATATTAAAAATGAAAAGGCAAAAGGTATCAAAGGCCTCTGAATGAATTTCTTCATTTAAACTGAAACCTAAGACCAAAGCCAGTTAGAGCAAATAATTAAATTCAAATAATGAATGAACATAATCTCTTGCCTTTAGTACGAACTGAATATCTCAAATGCAGGTTCACACTTGGTTTTTACCTTTAAATTGTACATAAGTCACAATAGTAATAATCATGATTATCACTAACATAATTTAGTGTTTGTTTTAATTACATCATATAATCTTACACCACAATATATTCATTCATGATTTATTTATATCTACTTTAAAGAAATTAAAATTGGTGAGTTCAAATAATTTTATTCAAAATTCCCCAAATAAGCTGGGAAGCATAGAATATGAACATGTTTTAAAAGTGTTTATTCTTTAGTATTATAAATTCTCCTTTCAAAATTAAGAAAAGCCAGAAAGAATCTTAAAACACGTAACCAATCAGGAGTTTTTAAATTTCTGAAAATGTGCCGTCTGTTTTTTGTACTATTTCCTATCCCATAATTTTCATACACAAATTTCATACAGCAATTGTTTTCAATTAAAGAATTAAAGCTATAATTTGAAACCTACTAATCACGGATGTAAAAGTTTCTTTGACCTATTTTTCTCCATACTAAGTGACTGGTGATAGAATTCTATTGTGACATTTTGTTTTATTCATGCTGAACAAAAACTATTGCATATATTTAGGGTGTACAATAAAGAATTTCTATATATGCAAACAATATGAAATTATCAAATTGAGGTAATTAGCATATCTATCATCTGAAACATTTGTCATGGTTGGGAAAGCATTTAAAATTCTGTCTCCTAGCTATTCTGAATATTTCATTAACTGCAGTCCCAGACTGGACAATGCAGAAATAAAGCTCACTCCTCCCCACAGCCTCTGGTAACTCTGTTCTACTATGACATGAACTTCCTAATGTTCCACATATAGGTAAAATCAAATGGCTTATGTAACTAAATATAATGTTCTCCATGTTCATCCTCTTTGTTAACATGGAAAAGGATTTCCTTCTTTAATGCCTGAAGAGAACTCTATTATGGGATTATATATATATATATATATATATATATATATATATATATATATATATATTTTGTCCATTTCTATTCTGAAGTCAAGGATAATTTAGTATCATAGCTCTGTGAAAATAGTTTTTTTAAAAAAAAGCATAAATGTGCAGTTATATCTCTAACACACAAATTTAAATTTCTCTGGATATATGCCCAGTAGTAGGAATAGAAGATCATATGGTATTGGTATTTTTAGTTTCTTAAACAGTTGTGATAATATAAAATACTACTAATAGTTATCACTGTTTGCTTTTCTCCATATTCTCACCAACATCTCTCCTTAAATTAGGAATGAACCTAATAGATTTGCAATGATATTTCACTATAGTTTTAATCTCTCTGCTAATTAAGGATGGAAATTTTAAATATATATGTTGGGATATGTCAGGCTTTTTGTTTGTTATTTGCTTGGTTAGTTGGTTTTGTTTATTCAAGACAGGGTTTTGCAGTGTAGTCCCAGCTATCCTGGAACTCATTCTGTAGATCAGGCTGGCTGCAAACTTAGTGATTCACCCACCTCTACCTCCCAAGTGATGGGATTAAAGGAGTGCACCTCCAAGAATGGCTGCTTGCTTTTTTTAAGAAAAGACTTTAAATAATTTGCTTTGCTTTCTGAGAGAAAGAGGGAAAAGAAATGGGACAGGGAGAGAATAGGAGCATATATGACAAAACACACGCTGATGGCACAATAGAAAAAACTTCACAAGTTTTCTTCTGGACTCTGAGGAAAACCAGAATGTTCAATTTCCAAATACTTCTGACAATACCAGTCAAAAGAGCAAAATAAAAGGCACCCAGCCAGGCAGTGATGGTGCACGCCTTTAGTCCCAACATTAGGGAGGGAAGGCAGGGGTAGGTGGATCTCTGTGAGATCCAGGCCAGCCTGGTATACAAAGCTAGTTCCTAGACAGGTTCCAACCCACAAAGAAACTCTGTCTAGAAAAACAAACAAAACCCAAATTGTAGAGAAGATAAATATTAGCTTTATCTGCAGTCAATATATTGTAGTTAGAAACTTTAAAGATTGCATCAAAACATGTTAGAAACAATAAATTCATTGAAAATGCATGGGACAGTGTCAGTTCTGGAAATCAGTGGCAATTTTATATAACAGCAAACTACCTGAAAAAAAAAAATCAAGCAAGCATTCTATTTACTATAACTATACAAAAAAACTACTTAGGAATAAATTTAAACAGGAAGATGAAATAGCTCTACGCTGAAAATTAAGAAATATTAATGATAATATTGAAAGCCCATAAACACAAAAAGAAAGATATCACATGGTTCATAGATTGAAAGAATTCATGCTAAAAGATCCAGTGACATCTGGTAAACTATCTACAACTCTAGTATTTGGGAAGTAAAGGGAAAAGAATAATGAAATCAAGGTCAGTCTAAGATATATAGTACATTTTAAAGCAGTCTGGGTTCCATGGAGACTCTGACACAGAGAGTGTGTGTGTGTGTGTGTGTGTGTGTGTGTGTGTGTGTGTGTGTGTGTGTGTGTGTGTGTGTGTGTGCTGCCTAAAGCAACCTACACATTGAATGCAATCCTTATTTTAAAAAATAAATGACATTTTCACCAAAAAATGCAAATAATTCTAAAATTTATATTTAATCACAAAAGATATCAAAGTATCACCCAATCCAACCTCACAGAAAGGCTGCCACACTATGTAACCAACAGAGAAGGGAGGTGCATTAAACACAGACCACTGATCGGCCTGGAGAGACAGCTCAGCAGAAAAGTGCACTTGCTGCTCTTCCAAAGGACTTGAGTTTGGTTCTCAACCCCCAGCTCACAACTGTCTGTAACTCCACCTAGAGGGAATCCAAAGCCTTTATCTGGTCTCTATAGACAACACACACACACACACACACACACACACACACACACACACACACACACACACACAGAGAGAGAGAGAGAGAGAGAGAGAGAGAGAGAGAGAGAGAGAGAGAGAGAGAGAGAGAGAGAGAGAGAGACCTCTAGATCTTAAAAGACACTGAGGAAAATAAATTAGTAAAATATGAAGAAATCCACACACTTATATCCAACTAATTTTTAACAAGGAAGCCAAGGCTGTGGGCTGGATCCTTGACCCCCATCGCAGGACCTCTGCTAAAGAGGCCCTACTCAGCTAGAGTGCCAGCTAGACCCACCTATTGGTGCAGTAACATGCAGAGTACCAGCCCAGCCTTTGTCCCCAGCACCAAGTCTTGGCTACAGGTGAGTTTGGGTCTAATCCCTCTGGGCAGCTGATTCTCCCCTACACCCTCCCTGGGAAATCCCGAGGTGGGTCCTGGATCTCCCTGCTCCTGTGTCCTGTCCCCACTGAGAGTGCTCTTGGAGCTCAGATATAACCCCACTAACTCCCACCGAGAGCCTGCCCTCCCAAGATGCTCTTCACTACCCTGCCAACTGTCCCACCCCTCTGGTAGAGCACTGAGCCAGAGGGTAGAGCCAACAATCCAGCCACCTTCGGGGAAATTCCTGGAGCCCATCTGAGCACAACAGATCGGCCTATCCACGTGGAACCACCTGTAATTTCCATGTACCTGGTCTCTGACCCCCACCACCGGTCTTATCTCTGCTGGCCCACCATGAGTTCCTGCAGGCTGGATCCTTGACCCCCATCGCAAGACCTCTGCTAGAGAAGCCCTAGACTGCTGGAGAATGCCAGCTAGACCCACCTCTAGGTGCAGAAACATCCAGAGTACCAGCCCAGCCTTTGACCCCCAACACCAGACCTTGGATAGAAGCCTTGGCGAGAGATAGACTCGACTATCCCTGAGGAAACATCCTGTGGACTAGCCTCTGCCAAAGAGGCCTCAGCTCTCCTCCGATAGAGCCTGATCTTTGACCCCTATCGTGGGGCCCCTGCCTACGGAGAGACCTCATAGAGAGCTTGGACCACCCAGAACTACAGACATCAAACCTCTGACCCACCTAAATACATAAAGAGAGGGAGAACCCCACAAACACCTACTGGAAGAAGCTATGGGAAGACGGCAATACAAGAAAACACCTAACATCAGAAAGACAAGCATAACACCACCATCATCTAGGGAATTTACACCAACTAGACCATAACACAACAAAGCAAATGAATCAGAAGAGAACGAACTAAAAATTATCGTCATAAAAAAATGACAGAGGCCCTCAAAGAAGATGTGAGAAAATCCCATAAAGAAGTGGAAGATAAAAGAATCAAAAAATTGGAAGAAATGAATAAATTTCTTAAAGAAAGTATACAAAGCCAAGAAAAAACAAACAGGTGAAGGAAACTGTTGAAGACTTGAAAACGGAAATGGAAACAATAAAGAAAACACAAACCGAAGGAATGTTGGAATTAGAAAAACTGGGCAAACGATCAGGAACTGCAGACGCAAGCATAACCAATAGAAATCAAGAGAAGGAAGAGAGAATCTCAGGTGATGAAGATAAACTAGAGGAAATAGATTCATTGACCAAAGAAATTCGTAAATCCAACAAATCATTAACACAAAACATCAGGAATGTGGGACACTGTGAAAAGGTCAAACCTAATAATAATAGGCATAGAGGGAGGTAAGGAAGCCCACCTGAAAGAGTCCGAAAACATATTCATCGAGGAAAACTTTCCCAATCTGAAGAAGGACATGCCCATGAAAGCCCAAGAAGCATACCGAACACCAAATAGACTGGACCAAAGAAAAAAGACCCCTTGCAATATAATAATCAAAACACCTAACATACAGAATGAAGAAAGAATATTAAGATCAGCAAAGGAAAAAGGACAGGTAACATATAAAGGCAGACCTATCAAAATTACGCCTGACTTCTCCATGGAAATCCTCAAGACCAGAAGGACCTGGATAGATGTTCTACAAGTACTAAGAGCCCACGGAAGCCAGCCCAGGATACTGTACCCAACAAAACTCTCAATCATTATAGATGGAGAAAACAAGATATTTAATGACAAAGCCAGATTTTCAGAATACATAGCTACAAATCCAGCCCTACAAAAACCTTTGGAAGGAAAATCCAACCCAAGGAAGTTAACTATGCTCACAAAGACGTAGGCAACAGATAATCCCATTTCATCAGAAACCAAGGGTAAAGAAGGACAAATAAATTCACAATACCACTGCCAAAAGCAAATCTAAAACAAACAAACACTAACAATCAATGGTCCTTACTCTCCCTCAACATTAATGGTCTAAACTCGCCTTTAAAAAGACACAGGCTAACAGAATGGATACAAAGACAGAACTCATCCTTCTGCTGCATACAAGAAACACACCTAAGCTACAAAGATAGACATTACCTCAGGGTAAAGAGCTGGGAAAAGATCTTCCAATCCAATGGACCCAAGAAGCAAGCAGGTGTAGCTATCCTAATATCTACCAAGTTAGACTTCAAACCAAAATTAATCAAAAGAGATGAAGGTGGTCATTTCATATTCATCTCTGGAGAAATCCATCAACAAAAACTCTCGATTCTGAACATCTATGCCCCAAATACAAAGGCACCCACATTCGTAAAAGAAATGCTACTAAAACTCATAGCTCACATAAAACCTCACACACTTATAGTGGGAGACTTCAACACACCACTCTCACCACTAGACAGCACCACCAATCAAAAACTCAACAAACAAACAAAAGAACTAACAGAAGTTATGTCTCAACTGGGTTTAACAGACATCTATAGAACATTCCATCCAAACACAAAAGAATATACCTTCTTCTCTGCTCCACATGGAACCTTCTCTAAAATCGACCACATACTAGGTGGCATAACAAACCTCAACAGATACAAAAGAATTGGAATAGTCCCCTGTATCTTATCAGACCACCATGCTTTAAAATTAGAATTCAACAACAACACAAATCGCAGAAACCCTACAAACTCATGGAAACTGAACAATGTGCAATTGCACCACACCTGGGTAAAAGAAGAAATAAACAAAAAAATCAAGGACTTCCAAAAATTCAACGAGAATGAGGACACAACATACCTGAACTTATGGGAAACCTTGAAAGCAGTGTTACGAGGGAAGTTCATTGCACTGAGTGCCCATATGAAGAAAACAGAGGATAGTCACAATAGAGATTAACAGTGCAACTGAAAGCCTTAGAACAAAAAGAAGCAAACTCACCCCAGAGGAGTAGACGCTAGGAAATAATCAATTTGAGGGCAGAAATCAATAAAATAGAAACCAGGAAAACAATACAAAAAAATTAATGCAACAAATAGTTGGTTTTTCGAGAAAATCAACAAGATAGACAAACCTTTATCCAAACTAACGAAAAAGGAGAGAGAGAGAGAGATCATGCAAATTAACAAAATCAGAAATGAAAAGGAGGACATAACAATGGACACAAGGAAATCCAGACAACTTTCAGGTCATACTTTGAAAACCTGTACTCTAAAAAATTTGAAAATTCAAAGGAAATGAACAAATTTTCGGATAACTATCACTTACCAAAATTAAACCAAGATCAGACAAACAACTTAAATAGACCTACAACCCCCAATGAAATCGAAACAGTCATCGAAAGCCTTCCAACCAAAAACTGCCCAGGGCCATATGGCTTCAGTGCAGAATTCTACCAGAAATTCAAGGAAGAGCTAATTCCAATACTCCTCAAATTGTTCCACGCAATAGAGACAGAAGGCACATTACCAAACTCTTTCTACGAGGCCACAATCACCTTGGTACCCAAGCCACACAAAGATATAACTAAGAAAGAAAACTACAGACCAATATCCCTGATGAAGATTGATGCAAAAATACTCAATAAAATACTGGCAAACCGAATCCAAGAATACATCAGAAAAATCATACACCATGCCCAAATAGGCTTCATCCCTGAGTTGCAAGGATGGATTAACATATGAAAATCTTTCAACATAGATCCACCATATAAACAAACTGAAAAAGAAAAACCATATGATCATCTCCCTAGATGTTAAAAAAGCCTTCGACAAAATTCAACACCCTTTCATGATAAAGGTCTTGGAGAGATCAGGGATAACAGGAACATACCTAAACATAATAAAAGCAATATACAGTAAACCAATAGCCAACATCAAACTAAATGGAGAGAAGCTAAGGCAATTCCTCTAAAATCAAGAACAAGTCAAGACTGTCCTCTCTCTCCATATCTCTTCAATATTGTACTTGAAGTTCTAGCTAAAACTATAAGACAATAAAATAAGATCAATGACACCCAAATTGGAAAGGAAGAAGTCAAACTGTCTCTATTTGTAGATGATATGATAGTTTACATAAGCGACCCAATAAACTCTACTAGGGAACTCCTACAGCTGATAAAAAACTTCAGCAAACTAGCAAGATACAAGATAAACTCAAAAAAAAAAATCAGTACCCTATTTATTCAGACGACAAAGAGGCTGAGAAAGAAATCAGAGAAAGATCACCCTTTACAATAGTCACAAACAACATAAAATATCTAGGGGCAACACTTACCAAACATGTGAAAGACCTATACAATAAGAACTTTGTGTCTTTAAAGAAAGAAATTAAAGAAGATACCAGAAAATGGAAAGATCTCCCATGCTCTTGGATTGGAAGGATAAATATAGTTAAAATGGCAATCTTGCCAAAAGCAATCTACAGATTCAATGCAATCCCCATTAAAATCCTAGCACAATTCTTCACTGACCTTGAAAGGGTAATAATCAACTTTGTATGGAAAAACAAAAGACCCAGGATAGCCAAAACAACGCTGTACAATAAAAGAACTTCAGGAGGCATCACCATCCCTGACTTTAAGCTCTACTACAGAGCTATAGTTCTGAAAACAGCCTGGTATTGGCACAAAAATAGACAGGCAGACCAATGGAATCGAATCGAAAATCCCAATATTAATCCGCACACCTATGAAAACCTAATTTTCGACAAAACAGCTAAAAAAAATACAATGAGGGGAGGAAAGCATCTTCAACAAATGGTGCTGGCACAATTGGATGATGGTGTGTAGAAGACTGCAGATAGACCCATGTCTATCGCCATGCACAAAACTCAAGTCCAAATGGATCAAAGACCTCAACATAATTCCAGCCACACTGAATCTCTTAGAAGAGAAAGTAGGAGGTACCCTTGAACAAATTGGTATAGGAGACCATTTCCTGAACATAACTCCAGTAGCACAAACACTGAGATCAACAATTAATAAATGGGACTTCCTCAAACGTAGAAGCTTCTTTAAGGCAAAGGACACAGTTGACAAGACCAAACGGCAGCCCACAGACTGGGAAAAATTTTTTACCAATCCTACATCTGACAAAGGGCTAATCTCCAAAATGTACAAAGAACTCAAGAAACTAGTCAACAAAACACCAAATATCCCTATTAAAAAATGGGGTACAGAATTGAAAAAAGAATTCTCAATAGAGGAAATCAAAGAGGCTGAAAGACACTTAAGAAAATGTTCAACATCCTTAGCTATCAGGGAAATGCAAATGAAAACAACTTTGAGATACCATCTTACTCCTGCCAGAATGGCTAAAATTAGAAACACCAATGACAACTTATGCTGGAGAGGATGTGGAGAAAGGGGAACACTCCTTCACTGCTGGTGGGAGTGCAAACTCGTTCAGCCATTTCGGAGATCAGTATGGTTCCTCAGGAAAATGGGAATTAGCTTACCACAGGACCCAGCAATTCCACTCTTAGGTATATACCCAAATGACTCACATCCATGCAAAAAAAGACATGTGCTCAACTATGTTCAAAGCAGCATTTTTTTTGTAATAGCAAGAACCTGGGAGCAACCTAGATGCCCCTCAACTGAAGAATGGATAAAGAAGATGTGGCACATCTACACAATGGAATACTACTCCGCATGAAAAAAATAACGGAATCTTGAAATTCACAGGCAAGTGGATGAAACCTGAAGAAACCATCCTGAATGAGGTAACCCAGTCACAAAAAGAGGAACAGGGTATGTACTTACTCATATATGGATTTTAGACATAGAGCAAATAATCACCAGCCTATAATACACACCACCAGACGAACTGGGGTACAAGGTGTATTCTAAGAAATTCATATATGTTCCCTCACAAAAGGGGGAAGGGACAAGTCCCCCAGAGCACATGGAAAATGGGGGGGTCAGTGAATGGAGAGAGAACTAGGAGAAAGAGAAAGGGAAGAGAGGAAATTATGTGTGACTAGATAAATTGAGTCAGGGTGGGGGGGCATAAAAGAGGGAGACATTATTGGTTTGAAGAGAAAACTAAACCTAAACAAAGGTCTAGAGAACTACAAGACTGACTCCAGCTAATACCTCGAGCAACCATGGAAAGGCTACCATAAATGCCCTTCCCTGATAGTGAGATCATCAATTAAATTATCCACCATCATGGAGTCCTCATCTAGTACCTGTTGGAAACAGAAGCAAACACCCATAACCAAACACTGAGTCGAACTAGAATCCAGATGCAGAGAGAGGGGACAAGACCAGGTTGCAGAAACTCACAAAGACAGATGACCTGAACAAGGAGGAGCCTGGGGCCCCCAGACTGATAGCTGGGAACCCAGCATGGGACTGACTCAGACCACCTGAATATGGGTCTCAGCTAGAAGGACTGAGCAGTCTGGGGTACATCAGACAGTAGAAACAGGATCTATACCTAGTGCACAAAAGGACCTTGCGGACACATCCCCCATGCAGGGATAACCCCTTAACCTAGATACAGGAGAGAAGTCCTAGTCCCTACTTCAAATGACTTGACAGATCCAACCTGGATAGCATAGCCCTACAAGTGGAATGGGGAGTGGAGGGATGGGAGGGGAGGGTGGCCAGGGTGCATGTCACAGGGGAAAGAGGATAAGCAGGAGGGAGGGAGGGAAAGAGGGAGGAAAGGAGGGAGGGAGGGGGAGGGAGGGAGGGAGAAGAAACTGGGATCCACATGTAAAAATTTTAAATTATATTATTAATAAAAAAAGAAGGGAAAATGCTGCTGGATTAATTAATTTAAAATGCTTTGACTTCAAAATTTAAGCCTAAGGACAAGTTACTGGGAAAAAGGATTTCTAATTTTGTTTCTGCAGAAAATGAAAAGTTGTAGATTCTTTCCAGACTAATGTGGTTTGATTGAACAAGACTCCCTGAAGCAACATCATTGGGACAATGCAACCTTGCCTACCACTACAGCTAGGAATTTCTGTGTCTTCTTAGAATTTCCCCATGACAGCGCCCCCTACCAGCAGGAAGCAGTTTGGAAAGAACGACACCCAAATTCCCAAATATTGTTTATAAATGTTTGTTTTTATTAAAAAAAAAAGGGGGGGCAAGAGAGTCAGAGCAAATGATGGAAAAGGTTAGTCTCTTTTAACAAATGCTAGATAAATAGGTTATGTACAGGAAAAAGAAATGACATTAGATTCTTACCAACTTACCATACACTACAACCTCATTTTGTTTCCACAGAGAACCAGCATGTTATTTTCAATCAGGAAGAAATATCAAATGTATGCCTTGAAGTAAACAGTTGTTTACTAAACAATGATTTGCTGAGCACTTAATATGAAAAACAATGTGTTGACAATGTGGATATGTAACAGAGTTCTTCTCCTAAAGCACATAATTGGGAAGGAAACAAACAAGCAAGCAATTGCAAATGACTGGATTAGTTAGTAATAAAAGAGACTACAAGTTTGGTTTATGATTAGGAAACTGGTGGGTAGGGGTAGACAAAGATAAGCAAGGAAGGCTTTATATGAAAGTAACAAAGGGAAATAGGAAAGATGAGAGGTGAGTATAAATACAGAGTGGCTGTAACTGAGATCAGTTAATGGACCAAATGTGGGGGCAGGAGTGCTGCCCAGGGTGTGACAGAAGTCACATAGTAGAAACTAAAGCACACAGAAGAAATAGACTGTTCCATGAGAAATCTGCAGAAGCTAAGGTTTCAGAATGACTATTCTGGCTTTTTGGTGTAAAAGGAAAGAAACATTGACAGAGAAAAAAATCAAATTAAAAACAAATACAAAGTTATTTCAGGGGATTTAGACTAGATACATAGTGATTAAAGTTACAGAAAAATGATGTGTAAAACATATATTTAGAAGCAAAATAAAAGTAATTTGAAGGAAGCCAAGTGTAGGATGAAGAGGAAATGCGTTATGGCTATCATCTATAAACAAGCATATGAGAGACATTTGCTCAGCAGGGAGAAGTCAGGGACCAGATGCCAGGGCAGAAGACAGTTATAGAAATGTCCCCAATTTGGACATGCTTTCCAGACATTACAAGTGCAGATGTATACAGGCCTAAAGCTGTGGAGAGCAATCCAAGTTAGAGATAAAATTTTGGGAGCATGAGACAATAAATGCATGACAAGAGGAAGTAAGGGCCTCAAAAATGCTAGGTTGTTGGGATTTTTTGTTTGTTTTTAAGTACTGTTTATCTTAATGAAAAACTACAGTAAGACATTCCCTGCTCACAGTGAAAACAGTATTTTAGTTCAGCTCTTAATTACATGCATTAAACACAAGTGAAAACAATCTACCTAACCCTACCTTTTTCAATGAGTCTGTATATACTACGTTCATATGAATTACTTTGAGCACAAACTAGGCATTGAAAAATGAGTGCTTTGCTCTATACCAATTTATCCTCATGTACCAATACAATGAAGGAAGGTGTAGACTCATTAATTAGGACAAAAAGAGACCTTTGTCTGTTAGCTTCATCTTAAGTCTGCTTACTTCAATGTTCCAGCTTGAACGTCAGGATAAATTCACAGATAGCATCACTAATTCCCAGTAGCTATCACACATATGTGGGAAAGGAAGGCTATAACAGGATACTTGCCCAAACAGGACAGAGCACTAAGTTCAACCCTGAAACATGGCAAACAACAAGCACAACATACAAAGAAAATGTGAATTTTCAATTGTGAGCCATGAATATCAACACTGACTAAAGTAAGCATCTTCATAAAGAGATCAATGACGACATTTTCATTTGCGCAGACTCTTCTGTAGTTAAAACATAGCTGCCATGTATACACAGTATGATAAACACAGCAAAATAGAAAGGTCAAATGCAAGGAGTTTTGCATTTTCAGCCATAATTTCTAAGAGCTGCACTTAAAAATAGCATTCTTGTGTATTATATATATGTATATATACATACATATATAAACAAAAATAAATACCTCAGTAATAAAAAAAACATAGCATTCTCAGGTATATCAAAGAAATGTCAAATTTGGTAAAAAAAAAAAAAAATCCCTCACTCCCTTTAAAGTTGTAAGAAACTAGTAGTTGTGAATAGCACTTATTGCTTTTAATCCCAGCACTCTCCAGGCAGAAGTAGAGGGCAGAAGCAGGAGAGTTTGAAGAAAGCCTGGTCTATATAGTGAGCTCTAGAATAGCCAAAGCTACATAGTGAGAGTCTGTCTCAAAAAAACAAGAAAATAAAACAAAGCACACCCAGAATAATGAAAGTTAGACAACGATGGTGCCAAAGCATTGTTTATAATAATAATAGGGAGACTGGAAAAGAGGTGATATGGTTAGGGTCAGTAGCCAGGCTGACATGAGTTGGAAGGAAGCAACAGTTGTATACAATCACCATGTTATTAGTGGTGCATCACCACAGGCAGAGAGTTAGACATAAGGACTACTTTCAGACAGTCCAGAGGCTATAGCTTGGTGGCTTATCTACAAACATCATTTACTTTTCTTAGATGTTCCAGTGTAACTGAAATTTTGAGCTCTAAACTCAGCTATAAAAAGTAAAACAAAATTTATATGTCTATTTTACGTATGATGACCAAAGCAATAATTTGCCATATTACTGACTAACTAAGAGAATAGGATCTCAGTGTTTTCATTACAGAAGAGTGATGAGCAGGTGAGGTGCTATGTATTAACTAGATTGAATTCGTTATTTCCACAGATGTATTCAAACCTTAATATACATCATTTAGTTGTATCTGTGAGTTAAAGTAAATGAATAAATAATAATACCAAAAGAGGTAAACTACATTCACTCTAAATTAAATTCCTCATAGAGAGGTCAATTGTGATAAGCAAATATATGCAATCACCTGACTTAACAGGCTGTGTTAGAAACTGAGACCACTTCAGTCAAAACTATTTCACTATTTTTTCAGGACACTGTAACTAGAGAAGACAAGATTGCAATCCAAAATAGAATTCTATTGTTCCCTTTAGGAAATGAAAAAAAATAATGAATTTTAACAATAAATTGCCCATTATAGCAAACAGACATCTTTTTAAGTAACAGATTTTGGTTGAACCTGGAGAATAAGCTCACTTACAAACCCACAGATGACTAGTCAACCACACTGTCACTCAAAACAGTTCTCTAACAATTTTGTCCAATGTCAATCAGATCCTTGCATTGAGAGAAGTATGTTAAACTCGTTTCTCTTTGTTTGACAGTTTTTTGAGGATGGGTTTCTATATGTAACAACTCTGGCTGTCCTAAAACTTTGTCTTTAGACCAGTCTGGCCTCAAAATCACAGAGATCTGCCTGCCTCTGCCTCCTAAGTGCCAGAACTAAAGGTGTGTGCCACCAATGCCCGGTTCTGTTCTAACACTTAAAAAGTCTGAGCACCTATAACTACTCACAAGCATACATATGTTAAGATATACCGGTAACCTGCTTTTTTAGTGTACACTCTCCTGTAGTTAGATATAAAATAGCAGCTACTAAAATCTACTGAATTGTGTGTATGTACAATGTCTGTGTGTGTGTGTGTGTGTGTGTGTGTGTGTGTGTGTGTGTGTGCGCGCACGCGCGTGTGTGTTTGCACATGAGTGCACCTGCATGTGTAGGTGCACACAAGATGCACCCACATTGATATAGAAGACAGATACTAACTTTGGATGTCTTCCTCAACTGTTCTTCATCGTATTTTTTGAGTCAATAATATTTCACTGAACCCAGAGCTTCCCACCAATTTGTCTGGGCTGTCTGACCAGTGAGTTCTGAGATCTGCCTGTTTTTGCCTTCCCAGAACTGGAATTACAAACACTTGCCACAGGGCCATCCTCCAGTTTCTTACATGAGTGGTAGGGAACAGATCTCAAGTGCACATTTGTGCAGCCATCTCCCCAGCTCCTCTATTGAGTTTTTTTTTTTTTAAATTTGGTATTCTATTCATTATAGTATCTGTCTCTAAATAATCTCTGAATTTAAATAAATGGTACCCACTAATTCACTGTGAATAAAAATTGTACATGAACTGTTGAGACTGCATATTTAAAATCTCTTCTTGAGTGGATAAGACAGCACAGAGATTAAAGGTGTTTGCCACCAAGTCTGATAATGTGAGTTCTATTCCTGGGCCCTGCAGAGTGAAAGGAGAGAACTAACTACCAACAATTGCCCTCTGGCCCCTATATGTTACATATGTACCATGATAATGTGTATCTCACATGCCCACACACAAAATAAATTTGTAATAAAAGGACAGCATGACATAAATTTAACAATGTATAGATCATAAGCAACTGCTACACTGGCATTAATACACAAATGCCATCATATTACTTATATAAAATCGGTCTCTTGCTGTTAATAAAATATAATTAAAATAAAATTTAGATACAGCTCTCCAAATTTCTAAGTGTAAAAAGGGAATTGACTGACATTTACCTTTTTTTTTTCAACCTCAAATGGATGAATCCCAGCAATATAGAGAATCATATTTGTTTACTCTGACCAAATAAAAGGGTAATTGCAAAGTATTACAAGTACATGGATTAGTACATCACACCATACCTCAAATTATTTCCTAAAATGCTGAGGAAAAGCATTGCATCTCCATTGACAAAACCTCTCATCTTACCTAACTATATATGACAGGTGACCAAAGAGGGGTGTTAAAATAAAAGCAAAGATGCCTGACTCACCAGCTCCTTCCATACTGCCCCATATAACTGGCATGTGGAAAGGATCATGATAGGGCGTAAAGAAGAGATTAAGATATATAGGTAACTAATGCAAATCACAGACATGTACTTCCATCTATCCATGGGCATTCACAAGCATATGAATTACTGTGAATGGGATGAAAGAAAAGTCATGTTGAAAGAATAGAGTGATTATCTAAGTAATATTGTCTATTGGAATCTAAAATAAACATTCTTCCCGATTTACCTAAATCAATTACTTAAATCAGATGAAAACTTTATAGTCACATAGTGGACTTTGGATAGTATAAACATTATCAGTATTCTAAAATTCTTTTTCACACAGCCTTCTCCACACACACAAGTCAATTACAGAAGTCTTGCAGCATTTAAACAAGGAAGAAATAATCTTTTCACTATACTCAAATGCCTAACCAAGATGTAGAAGTCAGCTAATATAATACAGTGTTTCCTGGCACATAAGCACTCTTCAAATATTACTTACTATTTTGTAAACACCAAAGAAGCAACTACTAAATAAAAAATCCATTCAATAATCTTAAATCTGAAAAATTCCCTAATTTGGTCATGTTATCCATTAAACAAATTTAACTGAACAACTATTCTGCAAACTTTATGAAGACCAGAAACTCACAGAAGGCAAAGACAATGTGGTTTCAACTTCTACATGTTACAAGAATAGCACAGAACCAAAAACTAATTTTAACTTTTTAGTTCTGAGTTCTGCAAAGGGTTGAGACAATGTCCTGCACAGAGCAGAGGCAGAATTTTGGGTGGGACTATACAAGACCAGTAAGGCAGAGATTTGATAAAGGTCAAGCAGAAGGTAAAACAGATGCCTTCCCAAGACAACTGTCAGTCCTACTCTTATTTGGCATAGTATATCATTCTTATCAAAAGTTTCAAATACAGAAGAATCAACATTTTACATTTCAGCCAATACACAGCTTGTATCTCCATTTTTGTACTTGGTTATCTCATTCTGACTCATGACTTTAAATGTTACCAGTATAATGGCATCCCACATTGATTTCCAATCATAGATGTTCATGAATTTCAAATTTATACGTCCAGCTGACTAACAGTCATTTCCATGTGGACATCTACTAGATACTTCAAATTTAACATGTTCCAAACTGAGCCCTGACCTTCCTTTGTGACTTCAGCTTCTCCTTCATAACCTTTCATTTGAGCAATTCTATTCACTTAGTTGCTCACATAAAAATCTTCCAGTGAGCTTCACCTCCTACTTTATCCCATATAATACCTTAGATTCTGTGAGCACAAACAAGAAACACTCAAATTCAGCCACTCCTTAGTATAGTCAAGAACATCCTTTTTTTATATATATATCAAATGCCAGGGCATTTGCTGCTCTGACCCTCCCTCTACTCTGTACCTAAAACAGCAACCAGAGTGATCCATTAAAAAAGTTAACTTTATGCTCACAGATCTCCAACATTTCCCAATTCTGAAATCCACATGACCGCTTTAACCCACTTCCCTTCCAGTCACCCTTTTCATTCACTCCAATCCAGTATCTTCTCATATTCTAAGTGAGCCACACACACACCTGCCTGGGAGCCATTGTGCTACTCAATCCCTTTATCTTTATAATGCTTCCTAAAATCTCCATGACTTGTTCCTTCAGCTCCTTCAAACCACCTTCAGTAACTGCCTTCCTGTCATTCTATTAAAAATAGCTACTCACATTTGTTTTTCTCTTGGGCACTTTCTGTCCATCCTTTCAATTACCAACTAACACATTACATATGTTACCTTTTAGATGTATAATCATCTGTTTTCCATCGAAAGCACATGCATGCCTAGAAATCAGGTATATACAACACTTTTGGAAAGGCTTGGACTTTTCTGGCCAAAAAGAAGAATACCTTGTAAGAAGTAAGTGCTCAATGAGTCTACAGAGACTCTGAGGAAGAAAGAGTTCATCACACTGCAAGAGTCAAAAGGTTAGTGTGATTGCAGAAAAATACATGGGGAGAAGGATGTGAGATGAAATGGGAAACTGAGGAACGAGATCAAGCACGTCTTCAAAACCAGGACAAGTGTTTACTTGTAAATTTTTATTTAATGTATGGTTTTAAAACTAAAGAGTTACATAAAAGACATAAGTTCCAGTTTATGTTTTAGGATCATTAGTATTGACATATAAAAAAATATGAGAATGGATCAAGTTTAAAAACAGGAGGCTCCTGTAATAGAAAGATAAGATAGTAAGAGAATCTGAGGTAAGAGAAATGAGACAAGGGCATAATTTTAAGATAAATAACAAATACTTAATTTAAAAGATGAATGAATATATGGCTGAGAGAAAAGAGTAATTCAAGTATCAGTGTCCCAAATATTTCCATGTCCTCTTAAATATTTCATTATCCTTTCATGATAGCCATTCTACTGTATATGAAGTATTATCTAATTACACTTTGGTTTGCATTTGATAATATTAAAAGAACATTGTTCATGTTTTGGGTCATTTATAGATATATCTTTCTAAAAATTGTATTAAAGTTGTTTGTAATTTTATTTATCTTTTTGTAATGAGTTTATATTTTCTTAGAAAATTTAGGATGCAAGAACTTTATGCAAAAAAAGAATTATAAACATTCTTCCCATTTTGTATGTTTCTACTTTCTTGCCAGAAAATGAAAATTTCATGAGTTAACTGAGAATTTTTACTTGATAACTCCTAGTTATTAGATCTAACTTTTGGTATCATATCCAAAAATTATTTCCAAATACAAAGTTATGAAGATTTACCACATTTTCTGATGAAAGATGTATGGTTCTCACTGAGAGGTCACTGACCCATTCTGAGGGGTGCTGTGCACAAGTTATGAAGGAATGGATCGACTCCATTCTTCAAATGAGGATATACAGTTGTATCAGCATCATTTGCTAAAGTGTTTGTTACAAATCTAAATCCCAAAGTTGTAAATAATCTTTCCTTTCAATTATTGCTCCCTTGCAAAAGTTAACACCTGGATTCTAGTAACAACATGCACCCACATGCTAACTATGGAGTTGGAGAACACTCAAAGTATCTAAAAGAACATTCCAGACCAGATAAATTCGCCAGATAACACATGAATATTCCAAAAGGACTTGGGCTTATAACAATAATAAAGAACATATTAGGATGTATTTGACAAGCTGAAATTAGGAATAAAGAGATAGTAGCACCATGATAATGGAAATCTGCTCCCCTTCACATGAATTGCTCTTTTGGAAGCATGCATACCTCATTCTGTCAAAATCTCCTCCTGATGAAAAATCGAAACTCTAGGCTTGGTTGGCAAGAAGGTACCTTCGATCAGAAGCTCACTTTCTGCATTCATTGACCAATGAATACATTTAATGCCTGCTTCCAGAACTATTATTTGTGAACAGTACCAAGCAAGATAAGAACCTACTAAAGTGTACAGCATGGACGATATTACTATCCAGTAAATGGTTTGGATACTGATGTCAAAAACCAAAAAGATTTTCATGTCTGCATTTATTTCACTTCTATTCCTTTGATTCATGTCTGTAATTATGTCAGTACTATATTGCTTTGGTCAGTAGATCTGTAGGCAGTACATAAATGGGAAAGTGACTGTCCTCCTGTTCTACTTTTCAAGGCTGTTTGAGATAATCGGGATAACTGCAATTCTTCAGATTTGAGGACTAGCACCAACATTTCATGTATTTTTTTAAATCTTTCTTTACAAGTACATTTAATTCTCACATTAAAATTTTTAATCAACTAAATTACATTATATGGACTAATACACTGATCAAAACAATAGGCAACTAAAGATTTCTAGAACTTGAATGAAAAACATTTTTAGCATTCCAGTTTTCTGATATAATGTCAGCAAATTATACAGACTATACACATACACATTTTGTATTTCAGCAAACCAACACTGTAACCAAGGCAGAGAATGAATGGCAAATCAGGATCTCCAAAAAAGACTCTGAATACAAATTAGTTTAGAGGTTCTAATCCCAAATAAATCAATGAATAAAGATTACTCTTTGGTTTTTTGGGTTGCTTAAAAAGAGTGACTACTCAGGACATCTAAAGACACAGCTAGATGCTCATTTACTTCAAGGAACTGTATTACCTAGGAAGACTACTTTCGGCAGTAATGGAGAAGTGAATATTGAAGTACAGACATGATCTTCTTTGAAGGTGAATATAAGCTCAATGTTATCAGTAAACATATTCTTAAAAAGCTGTAATAAAAAGCACTCCTCATATTCCCCATGGAGGGATACTCCCTTAACCTAGAGGCAGGGGAGGGCCTAGTCCCTACTCCAAATGACTTGACAGAATTTGATGAACCCTCCTGAAAGGCATCACCCTCCCTGTATGGGGGACGCGGGGAGGGGCGGGGGATGGGACAGAGGGGTCGGGGGGGGCATGGAAGGAAGGGAGGGAGAGGGACCTGGGATCGACATGTAAAATAAGATGAAATAAAATTTTAAAAAGCGCTCCTCATCTAAATATAATTCAGTTCAAGTTTTCCAAAAAAGTACAACAAAAGAATAGACATAAGAATTATTTATTCTGATCCAAATTGTTCAATTCTATTATAATCAAGATTCATTAATCCACTGGCAATTATCCCAATTTACAGAGTTACAAACTCTTACAGCCTTATAGTTCTTACTGCTACATAAGGACAGAGCTGGTGTATAAAATCTTCTAGTTTTAAAAAACAACCTAGCTGGATAGTCTAAGTGGAAAAAAATCCTCATCCCTTTATGAATTACTCTAAGATGGCCATTCTGGACATTTACATATCTGACATTAGGTCCATAATTAAGTTGACACATAAGATAAATATTTTAGATTATTATTTAAGAATGAATAGGAAAATAAACCATTCACACTATATAGCTGCCAAACCTAGCCTATAAAATGGTACTCTGAAAGAATTAAAAATATGTGGATGTCTCACATTTTATGCATGAAGAAACACAATGAATGGTAAAGGCCAACAAGTTTTTCATCTGCTGGAAATGCTAATTTAATTACTGAAAAGAAGTCATGCGGAGAAGCTGGCTGCAGAACATGATTTACAAAGCATAAAGGAAGTTATATAAAAGTACCAAGAACATTTTAGTACCTCATGCAGTTATAAATGTATGACTTCTAGAATGTATGGTTACAGAAAAGGCCTGCATAAAAATAGTGACAGCCCAATAACATCAAATATTTTAAAATTTATTTAAATATTCTAATGATTTTGATAATTTACATGGAATATAAAGATAAAAAACAGTACTATTCATGTTTAACTTGTCATAGAGAAAAATACAACAAAACACGTTTAGCTAAATGAATATGTTTATTAGTCTGTTAGAAAATGTAGCTAGGGGTTAAAGAAATGGCTCACCTGGTAAAGACCTGAGATTGAATTCCTAGGACCCACTTAAAAGCTTTGTGTAGCAGTGTACACCAACACTTCAGGAAGAGAGGTAGAGAAATGCAGATCCCTACCACTCATTAGCCAGGTAGCCTGGCTGAATTGATGAGCTTCAGGGTTCAATGAGAAACTCAGTTTCAAAAACTAAGATGGAAGACACCAACACTGACCTCAGAGCTTCACATGCATGGGTATACAAAGGCACATATTCCCTCAATGCACACACATGCATACCCACACGAACGTACTATGTCACACACACTGGAGTTAATGAAGTATGTTCAGAACAAGTAGTACACTTAATAGGGAATATGATATTTTTACTAATTCAAGCAAATAAATAGGTCACATAATATGTAATTCCACTGAGGTTAATAAGAAGTGAATTCTATGGCATAATAAATGAAATCCAAAGCAATACTGTCTAAAAGAACAACATAAAACTCTTACTGAAATGAATTTTAACTTAAATTGGCTCTGAAAATTAATCATTAAGTAATAATTTTTATTACATCTGGTTTACAGATTGTATAATTTATACAAACTAAAACTCCAAGAAACATTTTTTACTAATGTATTCACACTAAGATATTCATACATATATCCAATATGTAAGAAAAAGTCCAATGTTGAGCATGACATGTTTTTTAATACAGTTCCTGTTTATAGGTTAGAAAAAAATCCTCTTAAAAACAAAGTTGAAATGCATGCCTAATCAATCACTTTATGACATTAATGTAACTTCAACACAAAATGAAAGGAAAAATTGTCACGGATATCATAAAATATAAAGAACTAAAGAGATGTATTCCTCAGAACTACATCATCAGCAGTTAATGATCATAAACACATCAGCATCTTTAGTACTACAGGCTTTGTCCAAATATACAATAGCATATCTGTTTGTAAGAAAAAAAAGTAACCAGTAGTGCTAAAGTCCAAAGTTAATTTAAGGCCAAACTATGGATAACCTTTAAGCTATACTCACTAGTGTGTACTGGGGTTATTTTCTTTCTTTATGAAGTACCAGAAAAATGTTTGAGCTTATCTATCTTTATTTAATAATAAAAAAAAACCTACTACTTTTAACTGTCTTCAAATTCTAACAAATATTCTTTTTTATTGTTGCTGTTGCTGCTGTTGTTTTATGAGCTTCAAATCCTAACAAATATTCTTTTGTTGTTGTTGTTGTTGCTGTTGTTTTATGAGCTGTAAATGTAGCAAGATTCAGCAGACTAAAGCCCAGGCTGCTAAGCCTGATCACAAGGAGTAAGTAGGGAACCAACTCCTCCCAGAAGTTTCCTCTGACCTTCAAATATATATAACCACAACACATAATAGGAGACTTTCCCAGACAGGACTAAGTCCTTCACTGATTTTCTTTATTAGAAATTATAAGAGCACAGTCCCATACCCATTATCAAAAACAGGTCAACAAAACACAGAAGGTGCTCTGATCAAATGGCAGATGAACTGGAACTGAACCAAAGGGGCTTGCTTTCCTAGAATTTTCTATGATTTTCACAAAATAAATTTTGAAGACAAATAGCATGTTTCTTTAGACAATGCTGTCATTCTGTTTAAGTAGTTAATTACCATCTAAACACAGTAGCATCCTTACACCAAACACACAGGAGGATCTTACCTCAAATTCTGCATGTCTGTGAATATCCTCTGCTCTCTGCCTGCTGAGGATAAATTCAGCTTCATTTGCTACTCTTACTAAATGGTCCTTCATTGTTTGGCTAAGTAACCTGAAAGAGATGAATATTATAAAATAATTATACATATAACATGATTTGACAGTGGTATATTTTTGTTCTTTTGAAGAAAAAGGAATATTTCATCCCTTGTTCTCACTTCATACAAAAAGAGGCATCAATATTGTCTTACTTCAATAACTGAAAGAACACAGCAGCAAAAGTTTATACTGTGATAACAGTGGATTAGTTTGTATCACTTTAGCCAATCAATTAATGTGACTAATAATAATTTTACATTAAAGCTGAAGTACTGAATTGTTGGATGTTAATTTAAAGGTAACAGAAAGACATCATTGTTTGGGTAAGTATCCACCAAGGAAGCACATGTTAATGAGTTTTGTCCCAAGCCTTGACAATCCTGGGAGGTATGAACTTTAAAGAGTGTAGACCCAGTAGATATTAGGTCACCAGGAATGTGCCTTTAAATGGATATTGGAATTTCAGACTTCACTCTCTCATGCTTCCTACAACCACCCTGATGTGAACAGTTTCCTCTCCACATATTCCCACCATGATATACTGTCTAGCCACAGGCACAAAACCAACTGGACCAACTGGCCAGAATTGAAACCTGTGAAACCATAACACAAATAAGTAAGTTGAATGAATTGATTAAGTAAGGTGTTTTTGTTACATCTCGGCAACACTAACACTAGATTGAAGAAGGCAAAGATCCTAGAAGAGAAAGCACACAAAGACATTCAGCATGAGTATTCTCACTGGGGCATTTGTATTCACAAGGGAGACTTCACAGGGTAAACAAAGCAGTCAGCAACCTAACAGAACAAAGGAAACCAAGACAGGTAAACAATCTGAAGTGATGGAGGTATGTAGATCCCTTGACTTTTAGAAGAAGTTAAAGCTTTCATTCAGAAACTAGAGTAAATCCAGAATCAAAACACTGAAAAACACCTCAAAAAACATTACAGGAACAAATGAGCATCATCATCATACTCTTTATTTGTATTTTGTTCCCAAAATATAAATACAATTTTCTATGTTGCTTTTTTATAATAACTACAAGGTGAATATTTTAGTTAAATGAGTGATACACAAAGGAAGATCACACATCTAAATAAAAAAGACAATACAGAGAAAAATAAGTAAAACTTTCAGCATGGATAATACAATGCCAATTATGAAGATCCTCAGAAGAACATATGCTAGGAAGTGTAAAGTCTTACTAAGTCTCAATATAGCCTGGAATAAGTTCAGTCAAGTTAATGTTATCAGTCTCTGCATCATTGTTTATCAGGGAAATACAAGTTGAGACTACAATATTATATAAAACTGCCTGTGATAGTTAATATTCTCAACTAGACGAGATCTAGAATCACTGAGGGGACACAGCCCTGGGCAAGTTTAAGGGATTGTTTAGATAAGGTTACTGATGTGGGGGATCCACTCTTAATATAAGTGATACTACTTTATGTGGAGTCCTAGACTGAATAAAAGACAACATGAAGTAAGCACAAGCATTCAGAGAATTCTGCTTGCTGAAAATGAATACAATGTGACCAACAGCCTCATGTTCTGCCCTCAGTCTTTAGAGCCATCACTGACTTCCTCTCAATCTGTAAATCAAACCCTTCTTTAAATTGCTTTGGTCAGCTATTTCAAAACAGGGATTAAAAATAAGATTCATACACACACACACACACACAATTTACCATGTTTGGGCAAAGATATAAAGGACCACAGACAGAGAATCAGAAAATATGTGAATATGCTAGTAAAAATTCTAGTATCAATTATTCATCCTAGCAAAACTTAGGCAACTACCCAAATCTCCACAAAAAGGAAATTATTCTTTAAATGGCAAAATATTCATATGTTGAAATACTATATTATTAAAAAGTACATCAAATTACATGTACAACAGAATAATTTCATATTGAGCTAAATCTCATAAATGAATATAATCTGAACAAATCATATATAAGTTTTTAAAAGTCTGATATTAAAAGTCAAAAGATAAACAAGGTCAGTTTTATTTAAGACCTTGACTAAAAAGTCACATGGTCCAAGAGAATTAAACCTTTCAACACAGAGTCTTGGATCTATAGATAGTGATAAAATACTCATATAATGGTAGGTTTCTGGAATGTGACTGTTACCAGGTGTTCCTCTGAACTCTCTTCTACAAAAAGACAGAACTAGGATAGTAGAGAAACTGAAGGTTCCCACATACAAATGTCAGCTCCAATAACCAAACATGATGGAAAAATTCAATTCCCACTCTACAGAGAATATGATTCACTTTTTTGCAATGTTTGTAGTAAAAATGAAAGAACTGTACACACACTGGCTCCAAAGCAATTACTATACTTCTAATAACATATCAGATGAACATGTTCCTAGAATCAAGAAAAATACATGTAAATTCACTATCACACACTTCATAAAAAATAAACTAATGAGTCAAAATATGCACCATAGTAGCATAGGTGCTTCTAAATTTGTGTAACAAAAGAGTCCATGAAAAATGTGCAATAAGAATTTGGGGAAAATAAATGAAATTGCCAGTTATCTAATATAGAGGTCAGCAAATTACGGCTTTTGGGCCAAAGCTGACCTACAAATTATTGTGTTAATAAAGTTTAACAAGATCATTTGTTTAAATGTTGTCTTGGCCGTTTCTGGTACATAAGATTATACTGAGCTGAATAGCTGGAGCAGAAGTTGTATGTTCTACAAATCCTATATTACCATTTGGCCCTTTACAAACAACACCTAGGCACACCCTAGAAATAGAGACTGTGCTCCCTCCTTATAGGCATTTATTCATTGAGGTTGTACAAGAAATGATGAAAAGAAACAATGAATTTAAAAATAAAACAGCTTTCTGTTTTTAGATAACATTTTGCTCTTTTTGTAAATCCTATATGCACTAAGAAAGAGCCTATCCAACAGCTTCAAATTATCTCCTAGATATTTTAGAAGTCAAAATTAAAAATTTTAAGGTGATGTGGTCAGGATATTGTCATATGTCTTTAAATAGTACACATTTAGGTACTGTAAAAAATCCCCAGTGTAATTTTTAAATCTGATAATGAATAACTTCCTAGGAGTATAAGACAGAGTAAACAGGGGCTTTCAAGACTGCAGATATAAAATACTATTTTGTGTTCCTTAGTTTCCCTCTGGAGACCTGAAACCACATCATGAATTTATTGTCAATATATTGCCTTGTAGCACTCAAACATTTATTGATTTGATTAGTCAAGGACACACCATTGTCCTATTCCCCAGTCAAGTAACCTCAAAGTTATTCTAGCCTCCTGCCTTTACTCTACTGTCTACCTTCAGACAAACAATCAACACATTTTGTCAATACTTGCTCTGTAATATTTATTCCATCTCACAACTGCCCTAATAAAACGAAGGCTTTACTCACTTGATGACTGAATAAATTCTCTATCACCTTAACATTTTTGTCTACGTGCTTTTTAAAGCACTGTAATGATTAGTAAACTATAAAATCGAGACTCAACCATGAAAGTAAGTTTTCCTTATATCCGACTGTTGTAGAATATTATTTTAAGGTGTGTTACATTTGTTTATGCTCTAGAACATTTGTTTAATGATGTAAAGATGTGTTACTTTTGTTTATATTGCTTTTGTTTAATTCTGTGAAGCTGTGATAGAACACCAGATGGTCTAATAAAGAACTGAACTGCTAATAGCAAGGCAGCAGAAATGACAAGTGGGGCAGGCAGGAAGAGAACAAAATAGGAGGAAAAATCTGAGAAGAGGAAGGAAAGAGTAAAAGAGAACAAGGAGGGGATAATGTCAGGGGCCAGCCACCCAGCCAGTCACAGAGTAAGAGTGAATGTAAGATATACAGAAGAAAAGAAAAAAGCCCAGAGGTAAACGGTAGTCGTCATAATTTAAGAAAAACTGGCAAGAAACAAGCCAAGCTAAGGCCGGCCATTTATAAGCAATAGCAAATCTCTACGTATGATTTATCTGGGAGCTGGGTGGCTAGCCCCCAAAATAGTAAAAACAGCAAAAAACAACATCTGACTATCCTTCATTATATGTTAAGACTTCATAGTAGTGCATGTACACATAGACACACACAAAGTGCTGGTAATAGTAATTATTAAAATTTTTAAAGTTAAACATTTGAAGATATTATGTTAAGTGAAATAAGCAGAATACAGTAAGAAAAACTGGATACTTTATCTGACATCATGAAAACAGTCAACCCATAGAGGCAGCAAACAGAATAGTGATGGTTGGGATTATGAGGAAGGTCTAAGGAGTCAATGTGGGATGGGTAAAGAAGTTCTATTTTGTAAAATGATTTCTGCAGATGAATGTGGGTAACATGACTCAACAATGTAAATGCACTGAATGTTGCTGACTGTACTAGTATGATAAATTAAATCATACTGTTCTGTTTAAAACCCAGTAATATATTTTATTAAACAATATTAAATATAATCAAAGTACTATATTATCTAAATATCAAATGCTTCTCTCATATTTCTTCCTTTTTAGATGGTATTTTTTTATTAATTTATTTTTTACAATCCAATCCCAGTTCCCCCCGCCCCCCTTCTTTTTGCTCCTCAGAAAGGGTAAGACCTCCCCTAGGAAGTTTACTAAGTCTATCCCATTATCTCCTTGGCTGCTTTCATATTTCTGAAACTTACTACTTTCTCCCTTGCTTGTTCTGCCCCAGCCATCTTGCTTTCAACTTTTTACTAATTGTGTTTTAACACTAATATTGTTCTCTCCTTAAGGTATTTGATCTCTCTGATCAGATACTTTAAAATCAAATGTTGAGGGGTGATGGGAGATGTTATTCTGTATATATGTTTCTCATACTGGTTAATAAAGCCCTGTGGCCAATAGGAAACAAGATAGGCGGGGCTAGGAGACCAGGAGGAGGAAAGAGGAAGTAGTAGGGAGGAGTCGAGATGTAGACCTGAAAGAAAGAAGATGCCAGCAGCGGCTCCCAGATGACCACGTGGAAATACTTAGATAAGTAGAAATGGGTTAATAATTAAGGCAGAGCTAGCCCATAAACAATAATGGTAACTGGCCAACAGGATTGTATCAAATACGGAGTCTCTGAGTGTTATTTGGGGCTGCTGCGGTTGTGGGCCCAGACTGGCTGCAAGCGGGATGGTGCCAGTGGATAGGAAAAACATGCCATAACAGAGGGGCTGGAGAGATATCTCAATGGTTAAAAAGCACTTACTGCTCTTCTAGATGACCTGGGTTCAATTCTCAGCATCCATACAATGGCTCACAACCTATTTATTGTACCTCCAGCCCAGGAGATCTGATACCCCTCTTCAGGCCCTTGAGGACACTTCATTCACATAGTATACATACATACATTTGGGCAAAACACTTATACACATTTTTTAAAAATCAGATATTAAAGTCACACAAACATGGTGTCAAACACATCTGTAGGAGAATCAAGAATTCAAGACCAGCCTTGGCTAGATAACAAGGACAGACTGAAGTACATGAGAAGTTTCCTTTAATTTTTTTTTTTTTTTTTTAAATCAACTTCTTCACTACTCTTCTCTACATTCCAATCCATACTGGCCTCCTTGTAAGTCATCTCTTTTTTCTTATAACGTTGTCCTGTTTTGTTTAATTATGTTATGTGAATTGTAGTTTCCTTGTATATTGTTGTCCTCGTGTCTCTGACAACACAGGTTTCTACATAGCTACATCCTACATAATGGCAATTGGCATAAGGAAAAATTCTACAAAAAGGTACCTAGGCAATGACATGAAACAAATGCTACAAACGTTTTTGTCCAACTTCCTGCCCCCCATTCTTTACATCTAAAACCTTAATCCACCAAAAAGACTGACTTGAAGCCTCTGATTCTCTATGGAATATTCTATCATTTTTTTCCTACAAAGACCTTTATTTTATGACAATTACATCTAATATTATCGTATATATTATTACACTTTAATAGACTATCTTATACAACTGTAATTAGTATTCCATATAACAATATATTTTCTCAACTAACAAAGAATGCACTTTGTGATTAATCTTTTTAAATTAACAATACCATCAAAATTAGCTGTGTTCAACCACTATTGGAATATATGTATATCAAACACTTATACTTAAATCAAACCATGCACATTCTCCTTAACATTTTATAAACTGGATTTAAACCAGCTTCTCTCAAACTCCTAAACAGAAATGTGACTTTTCCTTTCATTAGGGCAAACCTTAAAATGACTATACAAATTCTAACTACTTGCATATTTTTTCCTAAAAGACCACTTCCCCATGTACACGTTTATCTTTTTAAATATACCAATTATACAATTTTAACAAGTATAATTTATATAATAAATTACAATAAAAAATAAAGGCAAAAGAAGCCAAAGTATTAATTATAATAAGCAATTTCCAAATGTTGGGTTTATAATAAAGTAGATTAATCTCTGAATGCAGAACATGAAATGATACACATATTTTAATATTAAGAAGAAAATCTATGTATAATTTATATCTAGAGTGCAAGGAGGAAGGGAAAAAACACTGTTTGTGTCAACCCTAGGAAACAAACAGCCCTATCAAGTGACCAACTAAAAAAGATTCATACTAGAGGCTCAATAAATAACTGTAATGATGACAGCTATCTCCCATAACTACATTACAAGCCATTGTCCACAACTGATTATTCTAGTCTAGACCTTGGGTAAGCACATATACACATTTCTACCAAGTTTCCAATATTACTGCTGTTTCTTTAGTTTTCCATAACATACAGCAGCAACAATTCTCAGAATTTGCTTATGCAAAAGATCATTTATAGAAAAAGAAGTTACTACTTTCATGAAACCTGAGAAAGTGGAAGTACCCTTACATTGACAATGCTTCCAACATTGTAATATTTTTAGAACTGATTACAGAGAAACATCACAAACCAGTAAGGTGGGGGACTGATTCTAAATAACAATACTATAGAAAGCTAATTTTAAAGATTTTGAAGACTATGTCCTCTACAAATTAACATAACCTTTGTTCTTAGGGTGAATAATAATTTTCTATCTCTGCACATACTAGTCTCCTTCCTTAAATGTCTTTCTTAACCCCTCCTTTTCTATTTCTTGTTCCTATTTTTCCTTCTTCCCCCTTTCTTTCTCCCCTCTCTCTTTCATAAAATATATATTTAGTATCACAGACATCCTTAAATGGGTACCTATCCACTCACTTCCAACTTGAAACTCTCAATAACAACTTTGAGTAAGATACAGAATGGCTAAAACATCAGAGAACACACAACTCTGGAGCAGGAGAATAGGAGCCTGGCAAGATATTTGTTTTTGTTACACTTAAAGCATTTCACATGTATTGAAAAACAATCTATACCTTTCTTGAGATATAGCCCAAAAAGTGTGTACTGTTCTCGAAAGCAACAACCTAAAATAAAGAGACTATAATTTTACATATCCCTGCTAACAACTAAAATGTTAATAACAATACTGCATAAAGCTAATTCTTAAGAATTCAAAAGCTTGATAACTTAATTGCACTTTTATTATAAATGCCACAGCCTGAACTCAACTTGCTTTCTTCAATCCTGTATTGCAAAATAACTCCTCATTGAAAGTTTTAAAACTGCACATGGTATTACAAAGCCCACAACAGAAACAAAAGGACCAATTAGTAAGTGGACATAGTCTAGGTCAAAGATATTCCCTATGAAAGACTGGATTCTCGAGAATTGGTAAATATAAATAGAAAAATATGATCATGTATACAAAAGACAATTATGGGGGAACTAGCTGATACAGGTGCTTACACTCTGTTTTCCAATCGCTGCTTTGAATACCAAAAGCATATTCTCAACACTTGGCAAGAGCTCATCCATCATGATTTCCTATATGAAACTACAATGTCTGTTGACCCTATTTTCCTCACATGCTATTCTGGCTTTGCCAATAATACCAGCTGATATAATATTACTCCTTAAAATTTTCTCTCTTTACCAATTAAATAAAATCCTAGAAGGATGACATACATATATTGCCCAATGCAAAGTCCTTTGAACCAAGGCTCTGAACTACAATATAGCTGGTACACACAACTACTGGCTAAATTAAGTGGGAAAAGTTTGCCTTCTCAATGTTTTAACTCTTCTTAATGTTTTAAATTAACTTTCCTTTTCTGCCCTAATTGCTATCCCTTTTTTTGGAAACACTAAGATTTAATTTGGTAATTTATTTCATTTAGCTATAAACTGCACACATATACATATATTTATATGTAAACATACATGATTGTTATACAACTATAAGTATGTTCTTGTAAGCTTGATATATTCAAATCATTGGACAAAGGCATATATATGTGTGTGTGTGTGTGTGTGTGTGTGTGTGTGTATGTATATATGAATATATAGAGATACTGTCTCTACAAAATGTAAAACTATTCCTGTATAAACAGATAAAGCTATAGCTAAGAATATAGCTCAGTGATAGAGAATGTGTATAGTATGTACAGGGCTTAATTAGTGGTATGGCTAAAATAAAATAGAAAGACATGCGATTAATTTAAATTAGGCATCATGGCATATGCTTGGAATCCCAGCACTCAGGATGTATAGGCAGGAAGGCACATCTACTTGGAGGCCAGCCTTGCCTACATAGAGAATCTCAGAATGTCCAGAACTGTATTATTTTATGCTTTGCAACTAGTGAAATTATGGATATTTCTGAAACAAGATGGGATGCTTATTTAGAACTACTATTTTAATTCAATACAAATAAGGCAATACAAAAAAATAATCACAGAAAAATAATTTGAATACAAAAATCACAAAATTTGTTGAAAGCTGAAATGTGTTGCATTAAGTATACATTGCTGTCTGGAATAAAACGTTAAACGTGAAAAATAATCTGACCACCTGAGTTTTTTAAAATACAGAATTGAGAAACACATGTTTATTGTAATTAAAGTTGTTAATTTTGATGAACTATTAAATCTTCACAAAATAAATATAATTAAAAGGAAGAAACCACATGAATGTAATCATAAACTAACCTCACAAATTTCAGTGCCAACTGGTCTAGGGTTGGAATAAACAGAGATTGGAGGGTTTCTCCTCAATAATACCCTCCAAATAGGGTAACATCAAAACAACTATTTTTGGTATATAAAAGGAGTTACATATTTTGTAACTTATTATACATTGTGTTAGTGTTACAATTACTATTGCTAAGTTGGGGATGAAAGGGTTTTCTACAACATAGTCAATCACTGAAGGAAACCAGGACAAGAATTCAAGCTGGGCTGGAACCTGGAGGCAGGAGCTGAAGCAGAGTCCATGCTTCTTACCTTGCTCATCATGAATTGCTCACAGAACCCAGGATCACCAGCCCAAGGATGTTATCACCCACAATGAGTTGGACCCTCCCCCATCAATCACTGGCTAAGAAAACGCCCTACAGGCTTATTGACAGCCCCTTCTTATGGAGGCAGTTTCTTAACTGAGGGTTCCTCCTCTCATAAAACTTTATCTTGGGTCATCCAGCATATACACATTGAAACTAAAACCAGAAAGCATATGGTTTTTTAAATAACATTGCAGGATTTGTAAAAGAAAATCTCTACTTAATTTCAAACTTTCTCTTTCATTGATATGGGAAGAATACATTGTGACCACATTGTATTTTACTTAAGGACAATAAATATTTTTGTCTTTTCCATATTAAAATATTAAAATAATTAATACTTGTTATTAATATTAATAATATTAACAATATAATAAGATTAAATATCACTGATAACAGCCAAGAGGTTCACAATAAAAAGAAAGGTATTCTGGCCTCTTCCCCATTCTCCCTATGCCCTCTTCACTTTGCCTGTAATCATTTTTCTAGTGGATCTTTCCACAGAGCTTTGCCATTTAAAGAAGTGCTAGGAATGTCATTTAGGAAAATGCTGGAGTTGCTAAAGGAATGCTCGGGCAGCAGAAGTGCAGTCCGAAGCAGTTGAATTTTGAAGAGATGGGCAAGTGTGTTAGCAGTAGAAACATTACATCTCTTATGAAGGTTATTTACATATTCAGATGTAAATCTAGTTACTGCTATTAAAAGCAGATAAGGACTATCCCTAGACAGTAATTAAGAGCTGTGTCTAACAGTACATGGAATAATCTGCACTTTCTTATTCCCAAGTGTGGGACAAAGAAGGAAGAACCATACAGATTTAGAAGTAAAATTATTGGAGGTGACAAGTTCTCAAAATGCATTCTTAGTAAACAAAACTAAATATGACCAGAATAGTTTATGTTAATTAATATGATATTTTACAAATTACCAAATTCTGGATGATAATTTAATGTTACAATGCTTTTTAAAATATTGCACCTTTATGTTCTGGAGACTATAGTTTTCTTTAGTTTTACTATCAATTTTTTTTCAAATGAATCAGCAAATGGAATTATGTGTATTTATTATAATATGTAATTAAGTAGAAACAACAAGGAAAATTCAAGAGAAAATATGAAAAAATAGTAACACAAATAACATGAAACTCACAAGACTCCTTGATATTTTTGTCTGCAAGGAATTTACACTATGTTTTCAAAATTTACACTGCAAGAACTGATAATGGGGAAATGCTATATGAAGTATTACAGAAGCTCAGAAGCCACCCAAAACAATACATACTATTGCTATTATTCCTGGTTACCCACCAGAGCTTGATGGTAAGACTCTATTGCTGAAAACACAACACACCCAAGTCATAGTTACACTTAAGCTAAAAACCTCCTCCTTGCTGAATAGTTTAAATACTGCCTGGCAGAAGGTGATCTATAGGCTGCTAGGAGAAAAAAGTTATCAACAGTTTCCCAGTTGTGAGTTTTGCATGCTACATTACTGATCTGCCAATCAAAATGTACCCAATAGTGCAGTAGTAGCATAGTTACAACAAAATTAACCAATTACTACTGTCTGATTGGATTTTAGGCCTGCTCCATAGGAGAGAACTCATACTTGGTAAACAGCCCTCTATTTGAAAGGTCATAAAACCTATGGAAGAACCTATTATTACTATTTTACTAAATAAACATGTCAATTTCTCTTTAAAACACTCACATTTATTTACACTACTCCCTGCCTTCTTCTGGGAAGCTTTCTATTGCAGCAGGTAACGGTTAATGCAGAAACTTTTGCCTGGTCAGCATGCTGAGAATAACTAAAGTGGACTGTTCTACCCTAAACATGACATTTACATCACCTCTTAAAAAACTCAGGAAATATAACAAAAGAAGTGGAAAGAATGTAAGAGCCACAGGATGGGGAGTTGTGCCATAAGAAGGTGTCTTCTGAATATGGCATGGCTATCCCTCATTCATGAGCTCCTAGGGCTGTGTTTGTCCACAAAAGGCCTACAAAAGACTGTGCCTGTCAACATTTCATCATGGAAGAGTAAAAGGCTCATAATATCCCCAGTACAATTTACAGTTAATGGTTGTGAGAGAGAGGGGTATCATTTTCTTCAGTGATATAGCTACTGGTAAGTTGCCTACACCCCATTTCTACTCATGTCAGCAAACCTAATTAAACTCAGTTTATTATACACAAATAAAGACATTCAAGTAGGAAAGAGTCTTGTTTGAAACAAGAAGAGCTCCAACAGGAGAAGAAGGAAGGTGATAGTAAGTAACTATTAGGGATGAAAACTACTAAACCACTATATTCATGCATCAAACTGAAAAAAAAATTTAATTAAAAATTTAAATATAAACTAAGAGGGGCTTTATATTGGGGTTACAAAATTCATATGTATAAAAATAAATCATAACCATAATTTTTTAAAATTGTTAGAATGATCAAAATTTTCCAAATTCATGAGTCAAACATTGAGTAAAGTTGTAACAGAACTTTAAACCATCACAAAGTATTTGAAACATCAGAGTAGTGTCTTGCAGAATTCTGATCTGGATTAGAACTGTTCCAAATGTCAAGAGCATCAAGTGCTCTAAAATATACTCATTAGACAAATTACAGTGTGGCCTGAATGAAGGAGGTAATAATCTAGAAAATCGACCAGCCAGATGAACTTCAGCCAATGAAACTAACATTAATACTGTTAGAGACACTAAATGTTTAGCCCGAAATTGATGGGAGATGTTATTCTGTAAATATGTTTCTCATACTGGTTAATGAATAAAGCACTGTTGGGCCAATGGGAAAGCAAGATAGGCGGGGCTAAGAGACAAGGAGGAAAGAGGAAGGAGGAGGAGTCAGCATATAGAGCATGGAGAAAGTAAGATGCCAGCCCGCCGCTCTCCGATAAGATGACCATGTGGAAATATTTAAATAAGTAGAAATGAGTTAATCATTAAGACAGAGCTACCTGATAAACAATAATAGTAACTGGCCAACAGCATTGTAACAAATACAGAATATCTGCATGTTATTTGGGGCCAGCGCGGCGATGGAACCAGGCAGGCTGGCGGAAAGCATACACACTCCAAGAAATATCACCAGTTCTCCAAATATGAATAAGAAGGCAAAACATGAAATCAAAACTAAGTTAGAAAATTTACAAGCGTCAGTAACAAAACAATGAATTTTAAAATGTAAATGTAGACAATAGTGTTTCTAGCATTAATACAATTAAATACATTTCAAATTCAATTTTAATTAAATACATTTGAAAGTAAAGAATAAGTTAACTAAGATAATACTAAATCAAGTATACAAATAAATCAACTAAAGTCCATATACGTAATAAAATGACCCCCTATACAGACCTGGATTTCATTTAATACTAACCCTTAGCCTTTATTTAAAACATTCAAAGTTAGTAAGAATACCTAAGAATTCATTTCAATTACTACAGCACCAAAGTACCACAGTCTAAAGGATAGTTTTATTATTCCTTAAGATTTATTAACTGGCTAGCAGTGCTGCACAGCCTATGATTTCAGTACTTGGACAGAGGCAGGAAGACTGAGCTCAGGATCATTTTGTCTACATAGTGGGTGTCAGGCTAATGTAAGCAACATGAAACAATATAACAACCAACCAAAGCAGTATGTAAAATGGAATTGCCCTAATCTCAGTCCACTGAGGACTGACACAGGAGGACTAAGTATGCTGGCTCCCTGGCTGCCTAGCAAGCTCATACACACCTCTCCAAAAGGGAATGTAAAACTTTATTCCATAAAGTTACACCTTTTAGAAACAAAATGTCCTATCAGATGTTCTATAATTAAAATGTAGAGATGGTGATAAATTGGGCTGGAGAGATGACTCAGCAGCTAAGAGTAGTTACTGATCCTCCAAAGGATCAAGTTCAGTTCCCAGAACCCACTTCTAGCATTTCACAACTGCCTGTAATTACAGCTCCAGGGGAATTTCCCCTTACCTCCATGCCATCTGTACCCACACACCCACAGCCACAGAAAGACACACACAAACATAATTAAAAATAAACATGCTTTCAAATTCTTTCAATTTTTATTAAAAAAACATGAAATAATCATAAACAACACTATTATTTAAGGTTAATAATGCTCTACTTATAAAAGATGAAAACTTACTTTTGACTGAAATTTGCTACTAAGGTGGCTTTTTTTTTTGCCTCTTGGTAAAAATCACTTAATAATACACTAATTGAATATGTCCATCACTGCTACTTCCATTCAACAAGATTACTTAAAATAGAAAGCTGCTTATATAAACAATGTTAGTAACTGAACTCAAAATTATAAAAATATTAAATACCATTCATAAGGAAAATATGTCAAATAAAAACATTTATGTCTGACCTAAGTAACTGATTTTCTAATAATACCCATCAAGTCTGATAAACCCACAAGTCTGATAAACCCAACACTGTTGTCTATCCATAAAGGTCTTCATGTTATTTACACTACTAAAACATTAATCAAGGGCCAAATTTACAGCAGCTACTCTATTGATGAGGACAAAGGTTAGATCTACAAAACAAGAGAGAAAATGTTTACTCCTGGCAGTTAAAGGAAAAATCTTTATTACTATTCTTCTTGACCAAGAGACTCAGTGTAGTATAAAACATTCCAAACTACATCACAAACACAACCAACCTATAAAGACTTCTAAACTTCAAGGTACTGAATACATATAAAGAAAAAAAAAATCAAACCAATTTCTTTAGAAATTTCTTTGTCTCCAAATAGTTACTTTAGCCATACTTCATAGGTATGTGTGTGTGTGTGTGTGTTCATGTAGGTAGGTAGGTAAGTGGAGAAAAAAGCCCAATATAGATGCTGAGATCCAAACTCTCAAGAGCAGTAAGTGAGTCATTGCTCTAAAGAACTAAGTTTCACTACTAGATCCATTATTTCCCTAAGAAGCTCATTCTTGATTCTAGAATTGTTTATAACACTCCAATTTCTTACACAAAAGATAAACGCTTAGTACCTTTTTTAAATATACAGGGGAAAATACTTTATTAATTATACAATATTTACCCAGTTAGCCAGATATTCTGTCTGTCTCTTGTGGGGATTATTTGGGGGTGGGGGTATTTGTTTGTCATGTTTTCCTGTATGTTGTTGTTGTTGTTGTTTGTTTTTGTCTATTGTTTTCTAAAGAGTGAGAGCAAGAAGGCACAGATTTGGATGGCTGGGGGACTGGGAATAAATGAGGGAGAGGAAACTATGATTAGAATCTATTGCACGGAAATACCATTTTCAATTAAAAACAAAAGAAGTTATTCCCTCAATGTAGGGAAGGCCAAGTTATCTGGAAGCCAAGGCAAAAAAACATATTCCCAGTTGAAAGTGGTAAGAGCATCTACAGCTCCCCTAGACCCAGATTACAACTGTAAATAGAAGAGCTAGAGACTAAAAGAATTTGAAGAGGATGATGCTAAAAATGACAGCAGCAGCATCATGACTTAAAAGAATTGCACATGCTTACTAAGCAGCTGAAGTGAGAATGCATTCATCACATACAACACAGATCAAGACTTTCACCAACAAGAGAAATTACATAAGACACAACATTTCAGCTATTGTTTCCACTACTTTGATATTTTCCACCAAAATATCCTTTTATAACCATTTTATAATGTTTTTATGACTAACAATACTGTCCATTGAAAATATATCTCAGTACTTGCATTTTTTTTTTTTTTTTTTGGTTAAGCTTTACCTGTCTTTTTCAGTGCTGCTACTATACTGATAGGATCAGCTAAACAATATAAATAAGCATTCCTGAAACATTACTTTTGATTAGGATACCATTCTGGAAAACCATCAACCTTCTAATCTATACTTTAAGAATTCAAGACCATTAATGCAAACTCAGCTATCACAAATAGACACAAAGTAACCTACTCATCATTCTGGTTTCCCCATTTGTTCTACCTTATAAATCATTCATGCTCTTTTTTCCCTTCTTTTATTGAAAACACATGATTATCACACAATATAACCTCATCAGTTTTCCTTCCCCAACTTCTCTACAGAATCCCCCACCTTCTCTCCCATGGAACTCCACATCTTTTTTGCCTCTTCTTAGAAAACAAACAAGCATATAAAGAATTACAATAAAATAAAATAATATAAAACAAAAACAAATGAACCAGAATAAAACAAAACAAACAGCAGAAAATAGCCAAAGGAAAAAACATGAGATAAACATACAGATGCAAAGATACATGTGGTCTTAAGCCAAGAATTCTCCCCAAAAGGCAAAACCAGAAGCCATAATATATACACTAAGGACCTGTGATGTGAAGGGAAGGAAGGAGTGAGGGAGGGAGGTAGGGAGGCAGGGAGGCAGGGAGGAAAAGAAAAAAAATAAAACTGCCCTGTAAAACCTTATGAAAACAGAACATGCCACTGAGTTTGTTTTGTGCTGGCTATCTATTGCTGGACATGGGACCTGGCCTTAAGACCCATTTGTAGCCCCTAATCCAGTGAGACTCTTGAAGAATTGATTTTTCCCCTGTTTGAGCAGTTGTCATTAGACAAAACTTTCTGGTTTAGGGCCTGTGTCTACTTCTCCTCTCAGGGCTGGGAATCCCACTGGTTCAGAACCAAGCACATCCTGATGATACAATCTCTATAAGTTCATATGTATGTCAGGCATGCCGTGTTTAGACGGCCTTGTGTTCTTACTATCCTCCATCCCCTCTGGCTATTACAATCTTTCTGCCTTGTCTTTCACAGAGTTCCCTGAACCCTGGGGGATGGGATTTAATGGAGATGTCCCCTTTAGCACTGAGTGCTACAATGTCTTTCACTCTCTGTACATTGTCCAGCTATGTATTTGTTTTGATCATTGTTTCTGTTTTCATGACAATATCATGTTTTTCAGTGATGGTGATACCTCCAACAGTTACTTGACTTTCTTAAAAAATTGTTTCCCTTTCCATTTCTTTACTGTCATTGCTTCTATTAATTGTTACTTAAATTTTTCTATTTCATTTCAAGAGGAAATCACACCTGCTGATCACCAACCCCACTTTCTCACCCCATAATATCACACATTAAATTGTGCTATTCTTCCTCATAGCTAGACTATGACATGAGAGAGAAAACACAGACATGGAAACTTTAGAGAAAGTTGCCAATATTGCTTCCTTATACAAATACAAAATAAAAACATCAGTTTGGTTTTGCAACATTCAGACACAATTACTGAAAATAAAAACCAGAATCTCATCAGTATAACCATGAAGATTATAGAATTACTACACAGTGGCAAAATTTAGTAATCAATAAACATAAGCACTAAAATATTACTGACTCAAAATCAATATATATATATATATATACCCAAGTATCAGCTCAAATGGGAAAAAAAGAATATTTTAAAGAAAAATAAAATAGTTATAAAATAAATTACCTTCCTTCATTAACAAGTTCAATAAAAGCAAGGCCTGCATTCTTCTGAATAGAATTCTGCCACTCCTAAAAAACAGAGGAAAATAGCTGAGGAAACTATAGGTTGGTTCTTTTAATGCCATAACAAAAGACATCTTCCTTATCAATTTCATTTTGTTTAGCTCCTAAAGGAAAAGTTATGCAATGCCTGCTGCTGACTCAGCACAGGCCTGTGAACACGGAGACTGAAACAGAAGGTTACATTTTATTAAGGTCACATTTGCTTCAGTATAAACAAAGAGATCACCTCCATATTTTTCTTGACATTGTTGTGTCACACCATTATATACTAGCTAAACTGATATAACCAGGAGTTAGGATCAACAGCAGCAAAAAAATACATCATAATGAAGAGAGACTTGAGTAGTCCAAAAATTTTAATAACTATAATGTACTCTGCCCAAAATAACTACTAATAACATAGAGAATACAAATTGGAATATGAACAGTTATGAACTAGGAAACTATAATTTATGGCATATAAATTAGCAATAAGTGGTATAAATTTCCTACTACATTCACTAACCATTAAAAATTTATATATTAACTTTATCCACTAAAACAATATCCATTAAAAAGTCTAGGATGGAAATCAATTAGTAGAGCATGTTCAAATAAATACTTTATTCCTAACTCTCAAAACTTATGTAAAATAAGCATTAATACAATAAGAAGTGGCATTATGAGTTAAAATATTTTGAAAAATGTCAGTGAATGTTTATACATCCATGTGTCCATCTGTCGATCGTGTTCTATGCATCTGTGTACATCTATATAGACATATGTATGTATTATATATATATCTTTTAAAAAACAGGTTTTTTTCTTAACATTCTCAAGGTTCCTTGTATTATAAGTTATATAATATTGTTCAACTATTTTTTTTTCTTTCTTGAAATCTAAAATGAAAGACTATGCTCAGCTACTTATCATTGCTCATCATCAACCAAATAATGTTTTCCAAATGGTTTAAATTCTACGTAATTTCAAAGTAAATGCATATGGATGTGTGTACATTTCTTTTCTGTTTTTTAATTTTTTGTAACCACTTTTGTTCAAAATTCATTGTGTTTTGAAAAGTCCAAGAACTAAAACAGCACGCCAAGATGTGGTCAATGATTCAATCTTTCCCAAAAGGGCTTGTATGAATATACAAATAGAATAAATAACTATTATTTTTTTAAAAAAGAGAAAAAAGCAGACAGGCAAAGACATCCAATGACTAGATCTGCCAAAGGGGGAAAGGCAATGTATAATTTTAAAAAAAATAAGTAAACAGGCAATTATATAGATACATAGACTTATTTTCTTCCCGACACAAAGAGGATATGGCCTTAGAAATTTTACACTATATTTTGTCATGAAAAACACAACATTAAAAAATTATATTCCAGGTATATTTTATTATTCTATATTTATTAACTCTGAGGAAAAAGTGAAAAAGAAGTCTACAGTGTATTCTCTCAAGATTCACAGTTGCCACCCAACAGACTGTATTTCTTTCATTAATACAAAGCCAATCAAGTGTAACAGGTATTTCAATCTGACTTAATGTCCTTTTCTTCAGGTCAAAATGAAATTAACAAACATGTAGTCCAACTAAAAACAATTAAATTCCACAAAAGAATTTACCCTAGAGAGAAGGACAAGTAGCACACACATGGTTCTTCTCAGGTAGAAAGAAGATGAGGGTGAGCAGAAATTGTAGGTAAGCCCTTATATCCAGAGCAGAGGGTACCACACTTCACACTTACTCAACACAGAACCATGAAATTCAAGCTGAATCAAAAACTACTCTCAAAGTTGCTTTGTCTTTGAGAGTATCATCTAGTGTTAAAATTCATATTACATTATTCAAAACTAGAATCAAAGTAGACTCTATTACATAATTCAAATTCCATATAAAGAAAAAATAAGCAAATGCTTGTCTGTATTTTCAATAAATTGGTAAACTTTATTTTATTTTACTTTTGTCCACATGAATTCTTACCTCAAAATAAAGTTATAAAATATTCCATTTAAATTCCTAACAAAATGTAAATATCATTTACTAAAGTTAGACCAAAAACATGTTAAAATTAGTGCCTATAACTATAAAAATTACCAATTAAAATATCAGTTACCTAATTTAGATTGGCATATTAAATGAAATACTATTAAAAAATCACATCAAGAATTTACTACAATGATTATACTTAATTTTAAAGTTATTTAAAAATAAAGTGCATACTTAGGTTTCTGACTGAAAAAACACATAAAACAAAATTTTAATACTGCTATAATTAAGCCTACAACTTTAATGGTTACCTTAAAAATGATTTTAAAGGTCAAGAATAGAACAAAACAAATTAGACAAGAAGGTACATAGACAATTGGAAAATTACAATTTTTGCTGATGTTCAAAAAATCAAATTTACCGCTTGACTTCTTGTTCAAACATTATAGCATCTATAAATTTTTTTGTTTGTTGTTTTGGTTAAGGAAAAAGGAATAATATAATAAGTGGCAAAGAAATCTATTCAGAATAAACAATGCATGAAAGGAAAATTGAAACCTAAAAGAAAACATTCACTTTTTTGGTTTTTTTGATAATCCCAATGTTCAAACTCAATACACTTTCTGTTTAATAAAACACTCACTGCAGTAATTTGTGGAAGTTGCCAAAATTAAAAAGAATATTCATTAATCATCATGCATGATGGCATTTTTCTCCACTCAGAAACAATTATCAACAAGGCGTTAGTCTCAACAATTTTATAAACCACAGTTCAATATAACCTTTAGTGAGTTTTAATATTTGAAAGAAAAACTTAATGGTCATCATCTTTCATGATCATTTCAATATTTCATCATAGTATTTACAATTATATAGTGATACAAAATGTACGGTGCATTTAAAGGTCTTGGTTATCCTTTCCCTAGAGGTCCTGATGAAAACACGTTAAAAGCCTCAAATCCAACCACTAATGCAAGTAAGTAATTTCAAAACACACTTGAGCACTTTCAAGAGGAAGGACTCAAAAAGCGGCAGAGTCAATAATTTCATACCTGTGCCTAAGCTATATTTAATTGATTATCACATCCTAGGACCATAACTATTGCCAAATCAATTTTTACTAAGGCACAATCTTTGGTTACTAATGCTCTGAAGTCATGCAATGACAACAAATATATATATTATATAATATATAAATATATAAAATAATATATATTAATAAATATATATTTATTACATATAAATATATATATTAAGACTACCAGAAGTCCACAAAATGTCAAGCATTTGCTTTAGTAAAGAAATATTTTTTCTGAGAAAATAAAGTCTTCATTAATGATATTACTTGACTCTTATGTTCCTCCAACATGAGAAATAAACCAATATACTAATTATTTATTTATATTAATTTAAAATTCTAACATCCTGAGATTACATTTTCTAAAAATTAAGTATCATAAAACATATTTCATGAAGGTACTACACAACTTTGCCTATACCTTGCAAATGAAAAAGTTTAAAAGATAATAGTAGTTCCTAAAAATCAGCATGTTCAAAAGCACAGGCCACATTTTGACAACATTCATTACAAGTAATTTTTCCTATTAATTTACTTTGAGAAACCAGCAGTTTTGATAATCACTGCAGTAATATCTTATTTTGTGACCTGCATTATTTCTAAATTAACTTTTTGAATAATTTCTGAGATGTTTCATAAGCTAAACATTTTGTATACTTTTTAGAAACTGGCCTATCTGCTCTTAAATGAATATTCAAATAATTTGTGAATTCCCTCAATGACTTAAATTTGGTTTTAGAGTGTCTATTTTGGTAAAACAGGATTTCATGGAGCCCAAAGTGGCCTTAAATACCCTATTTAATCAAAGCTGGCTTTAAACTTTCACCCTCTTGCCTCCAACTCCCAGGTGCCGGGATTATAATATACTCAGATGATTTTAGTTTTCATGCTTCTAGTTGCTGCTAAATTTCCTACAGATTCTTATATATTCGAAATACTAATCTATTGTCAGGTAACAGTTTTCAAACATTTTCTCTCACTACATATGCCATCTCTTCACCAATCACTGTTTCTCTTGGCGATGGAAGGCACTGTGATTTGAGATGATTATATTTATTTTTTGTAGTTGTTGGTTGAATGGCCCATTATTCTGGCCTATTATTCTCCCCAGAACAGCACTACACACAAACATTTAAGTGTCTCTCCTACATTCTCTAATGGCAATTTATGGGTTTTAAGTATTGTATATAGGTCCTGAGTCCAATTTGAGTGGGGTTTTGTACATCTTGACAGACAAGATTTCTACTCAAATATGTCTGTCTAGAAACTAATATCCAGTTTTGTTAGCACTGAATAATAACCAAAACAGTCTGCTCCAGTATGCTTTTATAGTTGGAACAATTCAGTTTACAGTTGCTATGTGGGCTCTCTACTCTGTTTCACTGATGTCTGTGCCGATTGTAAAGACTCTGTTATTCTGTCCAAAATAAACCTTTAATTTCAGGTCAGTTATTGTTAGGTCTTTAACTGTTTTTTACTCAACACCAAACGGATTTATTATTGTCTTTTGAGGTTGCATGTCAATTTTAGGATTGCTTTTATCTTTTTCTGTGAATGATAAATATTATCTGTACATTCTTTTCAATAATATGAACATCTAGCTTTCTGTAACAATAATATAATCTGTACATTCTTTTCAATAATATGAACATCTAGCTTTTTGTAGCAATAAATGAACATGGAATGTCTCTCTGGACTTTGGTATCCAATTTAGTTTTTTGTTTGTTTGTTTGTTTTTTAGACAAATTTGAAATAATTAAGTTTTAATTAAATACTGGCCAGGTAAATGAGCTCTGGCCAGGTCCATAACTGGGTTCCCAGGAAATGGCACCAGTCATGTTTTACAGGTGCTTAAAAAAAAACAAAACCCATAATTCACCACATTTCCCATGAGCAGCATACAACCTGATGTACTTTCTGCTTGTGTATCTCCTGCAATATCCTATCAAGGAGAAGAGTATATCTGACACATTTCCTGCCCACATACCTCCCACCCAATGTGATCAAGCACATGTGGAGCAGATGTGTCAGACAAACTTGTTTAGAAGAGTGAAAACAAGTGGTTTGTTATCTCCCATAAACAATAGCCTCCAGCATTTCAGGAACTGTTTGGGGGCAAAGGGCTTACAGAACAAAGGCTTTTTTTTTTTTTTTTTTTTTTTTTAATGTATCTCTTAGGCATAGTAACTAAAATGGAAAACATAACTTTGACTCTCACATTCCCCCTCCTTAAATTGTATACTGAATAAAGTTCTTGACTCTGTGATGGGTACCTGTTTATACCGGGATCTAATAACCATCAGCTTAATGGTACCCAGACTGGAATTATCATTTACTGAAGGCAACAATATAAAAAGCTAACAGCAATTGGCAGAAGAGCCAAAGGCGCTGAGATGATTGTCACATCACCCCATGTCTCCCAACATGCTAGAATGTTAGGTTAAAATGGTACTCTCTAGCATAGGAGACAATATAGCTACCCATGGTGCCTATCAGCATACCAGAAAAGGTACCTGCTAAAAGCACATACACCCAGATCTATCAATAGGTAGGTTCATTTGCTGAAATAGTTCTACGACATGATAGGATACTCAACCTGCTCCATGTAACAAAGAGAGGTTACAAAGAGAGAAAATTATTATTAATATACAAACCACTCAGGAATCACTAGAAATAATCTGGCTATACTAAAAAAATAACTCATTGCAAAAAATGGGAAAGTAAATAACTGTTACCCAATCTCATTTCCATTTTATTTTAAATCAGCGTTTTATAATTTTTATTGGATTAAGCTTATTCTTAGTTTAGTTTTTTCTCTTCTCTCTATTTATGGTAACCATTTGAAATGACACTTATTTCTAAACATAACAAGGGTTTATAAAATGTTATTGATTTTTGTATCCTACAACATTTTTATTTTGTATCCTACAACATTTTATCAGGTCTAATAAATATTGGTATACTCATTGGGTTTTGTGCATGTAAAATTATGCCATCTGCAAACAGACAATGTACATCCTCCTTTTCTATTCAGGTACCCTTCACCTCTTTCTCTTGCCTTCTGGCTAGGATTTCTATTACTGTGTTGAATAAGAATGGAGAAAGTGGACAATTTCATCTCATTCTACACTGAGTTTCATTTTCATAATTTCTACAGTCATTCTTATTTTCTCAATGATTAGTCTGACAAATATTTCAAAAGATAACCCTTGAACTCTGAAGATCTTCTGCTTGCTACAACCTGTTGCCAACCATCTCAATTGTATTTTTTTATTTCATTTATTGAGTTCTTCAATTACAAGATCTTTGACTCTTTTATAGACTCTGTCTCACTGCTCAATTTTTCACTCATATCATGAAATGCTTTCCTAATTTACTGAATTATTTGCATTTCTTTGTATTTATTCTGTTTCCTTGAATATTTTTAAAAACTCTTTAAGAAAGTTGCCATTTTCTCTTTTCCTTGAGTTCTGTTGGTTGAAGGTATTGTTACTCTATGGGCAAGTATTGGGTTGTCTTTTTTTTTTAATGAATTCTCACATTTTTGTCCATTAATTGTTCTTTATACAAAAGACAAGTCAGTGGACTTTACCAATTTTATAGGCTGTTTTCAATAAAAGACTGTCTACTGGCATCATAGCATACATCAGTTGAGTATGCTACATTGACTGTGGGTGCTTATAAACACCTACTGTAATCTCCATATGGCTGCTTTGTTTATAACTAATGTCAGGAATGCTGTAGGTGGTAGGAAGCCAATATTGTAGGTGAGACAGGTCAACCAGCAGTACAGGATGTGGCACGAACACAGGTGCTGAGCACACAAGGGAATAACTTTATGTGGGGGTGAGGATACTATAATAAGCTCAGACAAGCTAAAGCAAGACAATGCAAATAGAAGAGAGAGTCAGTCACACGAAGAAAGAAATGCTCTAGTGGTCCCGGTATACTTGACACAGTTTGTCCAGTAATTGAACAGGACTTTTGTCAGTGTCTGAGACCCATGCAGGTGCTATCAAAGACCTTGGCTTTTGGAGACATACAACAAAACAAAACATCCCCGGTCAAAGATGAGTGGATTGGGTTCCTGACTGCTTCTCATACCTGCATATATATGCCCTGATATATGCATGTATGCCTGTGTAGACAATAGATATCTCATATTATGCAGAAAACCTCCAAATAACGGGATAACCATTTAAGTTTTCTGAATACTCATGTCAAAATTATGAAAATACAAATGTATTATAAACTGATTATTAGAGGAGGGGAGAGGAGGACACGAGAGAGCGGAAATATTCAGTCGGGAAGAATAAAGGAAAGCAAGAAAAGAGATACCATAAAAAGGGAGCCATTATAGGTTTTAAAAGAAATCTAGCACTAGGGAAATGTCGATAAATCTACAAGGATGACCCCAACTAACAATCTAAGCTGCCTTAAATGTCCTTCCCCAATAATGAGATTGATGACTACCTTATATTCCATCCTAGAGCCTTCACTCAGTAGCTGATGGTAGCAGACATACACAACCAAAGCTAAACACTGAGCCGAACTCCTGGAATCCTGTTGCAGAGAGGGAGGAGTGATGAGCAAAGGGGTCAAGACCAGGCTTGAGAAACCCACAGAAACTGCTGACCTGAACAACAAAGAGATCATGGACCCCAGTCTGATAGCTAGGAAACCAGCATAGGACCGACTCAGACCCCCTGAATGTTAGATAGGAGGACTGGGCAGTCTGTGGGGCCTCTGGTAGTGAATCAGTATTTATCCTTAGTATAAAATGGACTTGGAGAGCCCATTCCACATACAGGGATACTCTCTCAGCCTAGACACATGGGGGAGGGTCTAGGCCCTGCTCAAAATCATATGAGAGACTTTGAGGATCCCCCATGGAAGTCATCACCCTCCTTAGGGAGCAGAAAGGGGATGGAATGGCGGTTGGAAGGGGGACAAGGGACAAGGGGAGGGTGCAGGAACTGGGATTAACATGTAAAACAAGCTTATTTCAAATTTAAATTAAAAAACTATTATCCTGGGGAAAATTGATTATTAAGTATTTGATGTTTTTCTAAGGTCAATATTCTATCTTATCAAATGAAAACAAACTTAACTTTTATGAATACTAAAATATTATCCATTAAAATAAGCTCTGAAGTTTGGAATTAAACATGATTTAAATAAAGAAAAAGAATAAAAACTAAATTAACAAACACCCAAACTCATAACTACCTATTTTGCTTTCTTCTAAAAACGTCTTAGGGATTTTAATTTATTTTGGCTTTGTTAATTGTTTTTTTTTGTTTGTTTGTTTGTTTGTTTGTTTTTTGGGCTTGGGTTTTATTCATTGTATCTACGTATTCATTCATTTGTTTAATAGTGAGCATGTACATGTGTATCCATGTGCTGATTTTGTTTCCATTTGTTTAGCAATATCTCAGGTAGCCCAGGCTGGCCTCACATGTCTATATAGCCAAGACTACACTTGAACTCCTAATCTTTCTTAGCAGGCTCCCATGTGCTGGGACTACAGGCTACATCATGAAGCCTAGTGCTTTCTTTTTTAAAGCCATGTTTCTATGCTGTCTAGGCTGCCTCAAGCAACACTCCTGTCTCAGACTCCTGTGGAGCTGAACTGCAGTGACACTGTACTCAGCTAGGGCTTGTTTTGTTTTATTTTGTTTTAAAATAAATGCTCACACTAAATTTTGAAATGTTATAGTTACCTGCCTTTGTAAAAGAAAAGAATCAAACTGGATAGCTATAGTTTGAATGACCTACAGGGATGACAAAAACACTATCATGAGTAACGGAAGAGGTCAGAGAGGAGATGTTAAAAAATAATGAACATAAAACTGAATAATATTATACACAAACCTAAAGGTCAAACTGAGTCAAGCTTGTTCTTGGTAATGATATAGTAGCCTTCAGTGCAGAGCAGGTTTTTCAGCAGCATGTGCCTGTGTGTCAGCACTCTCAGCACTGCATCTAACACACTGTTCCTGCCATAAGCACAAGCAGGAAAGAATACAGCAGACAGAACTGTTAGGAGAAATCTCACTTCATCTTTTAGTCAGATGAGATGTCCTCCATTGACAGTAAAACAGGTCACTGCCCTTTGAAAAATGCTAGTCTCATTTTTGTGAACACATTTATATATAAAAGCATAATATGGTTCTATGAGTAAAGTTAAAAATAAGAGAAAATGAATTATATTAAAATTTGAAGAAAAATTTTTGTAATTGTTACCAAAAAAAGAAAAAAAACAAACCAGCAAGTAGAGCCCTACATACAAAGAACTAGATAGTTTTTTAAAGTATTCACAGAATATATAAACTATAAAGATTTTTAAACTGCAAAATAGCATGTAATCAAAGACTTAATTGTTATAAATATACAACTATGTGAAATACTCAATTAGAAAACTTAGTTGTGCTCAAGCACAAAAAATATTAATTTATTTTCAAGTGTGTCTAAAAATATTCTTCAATCAATAATGATTTTCTACTAATTTCCTAATTCACTCCCACTTTGTTAATATCTTCCACTGTTCATAGACAGCAGAAGTTGTTCTAACCTTTTCTAGCTACAAGCTCCTAACAGATGATCATAATTAAGACTATGAGAGATCCACACTCAGGAGCTATACAAATGTGTCCTATTAGTACATGGTCAGTCTGCTCAGCAACTCTGCTTCTCCAGACATATGGCAACTCCTGCCCTTTGAGGTCTGAAGTCAAGTCTTCAGGGAATCTCAAAGCCTGCACTAAAATTACAAGGCGGGTTCATTAAAGACTGCTGGAGGGAGAGCATGAAAGACATCAATTACAACTATATAAAATGGCTAATTATTTTTTAAACATTTTTAAGCCTTCTAATGTACTCAATGTAATAAAAAGTATTTACCAATCAAGTTATTTTTTAAAGAACTAGTTTCATGACTTATTCATTTTTCTTCATGGCTCCCATCTTTACCCTCAGTACATTTAACAATCATTTCACAATTATCAAATTAAGACTTTAATATTATAGAAGTTAACATGCTTGTTAAGCCATGCCTCTCTAAAACCTCTCCTACAGATAAACAAGCATGTTTCACAGACAGTCACAGTTTGTTTTTTCAAATTTGGTTTGGATTAATATACACTAATATCTCAGCCAGATATATATATATATATATATATATATTATCAAAATGTCTATTTAGACTTAATTTTTATAAAAGGTATCTGTTTTATAATCTTTATTACATTATAAACTAATAATCGTAAAAAGTATGACTATAAAATAAATATAAAGTCTAAGTCAATTTGTAAACAGGTATTTATCAAACATTTTCAAAAAAATAAAATACATGAAGATTTGAATGTTTAAATTTAAAATGTTTAAAATTAAAATACTTTCTATAAATTGACATACAGGAATTGATATATTTGGAGTATTTACCTTGCCAGAATATTTTAATATAAAAAGTATAAATATTTTCTAATTAATAATTGTTGTCACATTAACTGTTCAAATGTCTAGACATTTTTTGACTTAGAAGAATAAAATCATTATTTATTAAGTTTCACAACAAAGCAATGTTACTTCTGAATATTTATTCCAGTAACAAATCTTTGTAAAATGTTATATAAAAATCATTAGCTTGCCTCAATCATTTCTTCAAAGCACATCTATGTTGTTTTGTGACAGACTAATTCCAAAAAGCAATTACAACCTCAATCCATATGTAGAAAAACAACAGAAACAAGTACATTAACTCAGTTTTTAAAAAAATAAAAATCTAAAGAAAAAAGATTACCAATGATTTATATGGATGTCTAGTGCTGAAGTTAATTACAAGTAACCCAATAAAATAGGGCCCTTATTATTGTGTAGCAACTAACAGCCATAGACTCAGAAGCAGAACTCTTTATGCTGCCTCTGCATGCACAGTCCCACAGCACACACATTAAGAATTAAGCATGTGATAAATAAGGCCATAAAGAAAACAGCAGTTTTTAACTAAAAGCAGAAAACTTTCCTGCTGTTTAACTATTTGGAGTCTTCTATATAGCACAGTAACAACTATACACTTAATACTATGTATTTCATTGAAAAAAAGTGTCACAGTTAATATAAAATGAAATTTTAATTCAGTGTTCAAGTTTAATTTCAAATAATTGTAAAATCACACACCTTTGATTGGCATTCATCATGAGAAAGTATTATATTTATGCTATGAAATGATGTATCTTCAAAACTAAAATTATCTGAACATCGTACTACATGTACCCATAAAACCCTGGTCTCATATTTTAAACATATACTATATAAGAAACATACAAGTAATAATTGCTCATAGGTATTGAGCCATAACCCACTGGCCTATCAAAGATTTAATGACTTTGGTTATGAAAAGGAACAGAACTTTCAATCTACAATGATTCAGTAATCTTTAAATATTAATCAACACTCTTAACAATATGCTAACAGATACCTGGTATATCAGAGAGTTCCAAAGACATGCTTTGAATAGAAACCATGATGTAAGCCATTCTTCCACCTGAAAATCTGATGATTTTAAATCTGAAGTTCTTTCTGTCTCAACAGGATGCTCAATGTTATAAATAACATAAACTGTATGTAGTTAAATGTGCAAATGTTTCAATAAATGTATATATTTTAAGTTGTAAGATTAAGTAATGAACAAATCTATCACCTTGTGAACATAGCGTAGTTTTTGAAGCCAGAATCTAATTCTTAAAGAGAATTTTGTCCAATGATATTTTCCATCCTGACAAAATTCAAATTGTGAATCATTGATAATCACCATTTTACACAAATTTGTAAAGATAATGATATATTCAGAAAGTTTTTTGAAAGTTTCAAAAATCAGTGAATGGAATTAAACATGAATTGTGTTAAAATCAATGTGGTATAAATGAGAAGGACTAAAGTTTACAAAAGAGACCTTCAAACATCAGCTTCTTAACACCAATCAGTGTTCTGTATTTGGCATACCATATGGGCTTCCCTAGGAAGAAATATCATTATAATGAGAAGAGGAAGTGTGATGAAATCACCATGATGACAATGGAAGAAAGATGACTGACCCATAAATGTTATGCACATGGAAAGGAAGGCAAAAATTGCTGAGCTGTGAGAAATTCTTAGAGTTAATACTTTATGGTTCAAGATGAAAACAAGTTAGACAGGACATACAATTATAAAAATATATAGTAATCTTTGAGAAGAAGAAAACAGTGCTATTTTCCTTTGTGAGATAAAGATATAAGACAAAAATTAATTTCCTGAAAGGAAAAATGGAGACACTGAAAATACTAACAAAGAGAGAAGGTTCTGTACACTGAAAACACAAGTCAGCAGTAACTTATTTAACTTGTGGCCTACTTTGTTTTATGAGCAATTCTGTATACTTTATAAACATTAGCTCATAAGATCTTAGTGTATTCATTTTACTCAATAAGAAACCAAGTTTTCTAACAAAAAAGATAGTGATACACCCAATGTTATAAATAAAATGTGTTAGCCATCAACAGGAGGAAAAATGTTCATGAATATCCAAAATCAGTCATCGTGGCATTTTCTACCCTCAATCTTATTTTTGAAAAAATATGCCGGTCATTGTTCTTTATATCTTGTGTAACTCAAAATGGAGAAAGCAATTTCCCTGCACAATACTGAGGATTTCTTTTTGCTAGCACAAAAGCAAATGACTAGTTTCAGGGCTCTGATTATAGCTTCAATCCTAAATCAAACTTCATATTTTGTATTGTTTTGTAACTTGCAAACTTTCATGACATAAGATAGTGGTGTAACCAAAAAGTAGACCATAAAGAAACAATAGATGAAATGCTTGTAGAATACACTAACTGTACCTGTTTTGAACGTACAATAATACACTAGACAGCAATCTTATCTCAACAGCCACCTAAGTCAAGCAGTGCAAATGTGGACCTTGGTCCTAAAATATTGGGAAGGCCAAATTCAACTAATTACTTTGACTGAAATACATTAGCGTACCATAATATACTTTATATAAAACAATGTTATACTTGAATATAGTTGAGCCATTAAAACAGTTATCAAAGGATTTGGCATTAAACAAAATTTAAAACTAGTTTTAAGCTAAGTTTTCATAATACCACAACTGGTAGACTGATTTAAAGTTGGAAAAAGAAGGTGAGCTCCACACGGTAACAACTATGAAACAGAGACACCGACCTGTATTCCCAGTCACAATAAAATCAAAGAGAAATGTCATATTCTAGAAATTCCCATTTGTGTTCCTCCCTTTTCCTCTCTTCTTAATCCAAAATCTAAAAGAGGAGTTGTAAAACAGCAGGGAGTCAAATTAAAACACACTTTATTTTCAAAAGTCTCCATCCTCACAAGCTGACTTCCTGTCAGGAAGAGTTCCATTTCACTGAATACCCCAATCAGCAGGGAACTTGCAGAATTAAGTGCCAGTTGATATTACTTTGTTTTGCATTTACCACCCTTGAGAATAATGTTCAAAGATGTCGTTACATAGTCAGCATGGTCTCATCCTTCTGACTAGACGGCCAAGCCACAGGGTGTACTGCCCATTCCACAAAATATACCTTTCAAAGTTGTGTTTTCTAAATCCTAGTGTGCTGGTGAATCAACAGGACGCCTGTATTTCAAATTAAGCCCAGTATGGGAAATGAAATTATGTTTTTCTTTGGCTGTAAAAAGCACTTTAATTAATATCAAAGAAAAGTCTACATCATAATGTAAACAAAGAGAAGTGTATATAGTGCATGCTTACTAACCTATTATTTGATTTAAACATTTTTAAGAAAATGATACTTAACACTTGATTTACTTTGATTTTTGTATGTGACTGCTGTTGTATGAACACATATGTTCCCACCTTCAAATACAAAGTTATTTTTTTATAAAGTTTTAGAATAATTCAAAACAGTAGGAGGTTATTAAGCATGAAGTAGTTATTAAGCTACTATTTTTTTTAACTGTTAGTGATTCTAAGATTTTTATGACCAACTCAGCTATTCCCTGTAGCTCTTAAAAATTTTGTATCTATGGCAGGAAGCTCTTTAGTGCCATCTTATAAGGTCAATGGTTTACACTGTACAAACTTAAACTAGCTCTGAACACTTTGAAGAGAATATCTGTCCTTCCACTTACTGGATATTCCACTTACAAGCTTCCACTGTTGCTTTAGGGCAGAACCAGGTGATGATTTGGAAAGATTTTTCCCCATATTAATGGTACAGACTATACTACTGATTCTCATTCCATTAGCAATCAAAAGATCATAGGTACTGACAATAATAAAAGCTCAGAAACAGTCCATTTATATCTATCAATATTATAAAAGTATATTCTATACAAGATGTACAAAAACATCAAAATGGAAGGAATAAGGTAATAAAAATGTGAAAACATAAAACTATATGAATCCTGGTTGGACCATGGCACATAAAAACCACTTTTAAAGAAATCAATTGCCCCCCAAAGTACTATTTACCTTGTAAAAGAGGTTGGATACAAAGGAAATAGAATATTTACAGCATGTCAAAGAAGGTTTCAACATTTAGTACATCTTCTAAATCTGTTGCTCTACAAACAGCTTTGAGAAAGCAAATATTGATTTCTTTCTACTTAAATACAAAATAAATTATTTTTAAAAATCCATCCACACACCAAGATATTACTTTGTTTATTTAAGTGTGTTGTTTTTGAGGAACATGAAGTTCAATACTTCTCACATTGTTTATTAGGTCTGATGTAAGTAATGAATGTTAGGATTAGGTCAGTCAAGTGGCTTGAAAGTAACAGAAGTGGTTCTGAAAAAAGAAAAAGAGAGAGACAGGAAGGAAGGAAAAATGGAAGGAAAAAAGGGAGGAAGGAAGGAAGGAAGGAAAGAAGGAAGGAAGGAAGACAGGGAGGTGGGGAGGTGGGGAGGTGGGGAGATAGGGAGGTGGGGAGGTGGGGAGGTGGGGAGGTGAGGAGGTGGGGAGGTGGGGAGGTAGGGAGGGAAAGGGAGAAATTGCACAAAATTTCCTCAAAAAAGGTGATTAGGAGCTAGCACAAAGCCAGGGGCCTGTAATTCCAACACTTGGGAAACTAAAGCAAGAGGACTGCTAGCTCTCGACCAGTCTGAATTATATAGTCAAACCACAGATCAAAAAGCAAAAATAAAAAGAAAGTCATTACTTCCTTTTAACTAAGACCTAAAGCTCATCAGTTAATATGTACTCAAATGTATCATGTCCTTCCTTCAAAGTAGAGCAAGAATTCAGAATTCAAATTAGTCTTTTAGATTACAGTAGAATTAGAATAAGATAATTCCTGAGTAAGATGGGCCCTGCTTGTTAGAGAAAAACTTCCCAAGGACTCCAAAACACAAGAATTAATATGAATGAGGAGACTTTACCTAAATAGGCAAGCACACTAATATATTCTGCCACTATCTAGTAAATGCTCTCCAGCTTTTATCTCTAACATGTACTACAAGAAAAAAAGGACAAAAATTATAATATGGTACAAATACTAAAACAGCTCTTAGGGTCTCAGTTTCACTTCAACCTTTGCACATAATCTGGAAATCAAATGTTGGGAGCAGCCAAGCTAAAAACTAACAATGGGTGAAGCTAATGGGATCTGGAGTTATTTTTATGCTAGTGTACAGTAAAAACAAACATGTTTAAAAGGTATTTTTATTACATAATAAACACAAAAACAAAGATCTCCACTATGAATAGTATCAGCTCTTGTATAAATCAAAGCAGTCATTAGTTACGTCACTATGTTATTAGTACAGTATGCTGTTAATCCCAGAATCAAGATGAAGTAGGAGGGTAATAAGATTCAGGTCGGGCTAATATATATAGGAAGGCTCTATGTCAACCCACATCCCTGTCTCCAAAAAGACAAAAGAAAGAAAAAGAAAAAAAGAAGCTATTACTAATTTCTTACTTAAATATTTAATAGAATTTTCTGTATCCAGATAAAAACACATATTATTGTCTTTAGTCCTTTAAGGCCTTTATAATAAATATACACCAAAGTTGAAGCTGTATAATTAGGTAAAAAACAATATATATAATTTCCTAGAGATATAAACTGTGTTCCGATCCTAGCTTCTAGTCATCACACTAACACCTAAGCAAGACCAAGGACTGTGGTTACAGTACTAATTCATTTGGGGATAGGGGTGGCGGGTGGTTGACTTGAGGTGGGACACATAGCTAAATCTGTAAAGTGTTTACCTAACATTCATGAAAACCCTCACTCACATTAAACAATCCTTACCATTGCATAAACCAGGCTTCACAATGAATACCAGTAATCCAAACTCCCAAGAGATTGAGGCAGGAGGATGAAATTTTTGAAGTTCACTTGTGTTAAAGAGAAAGTACCAGGACAGTGTGAGATACTCAGAGTGGCCATCTCAAAGTAACAAAAACAAAAGTTACCATTTATAAGAGGAACTAATAAGGAAGGAAAAATCAGGTGCCAAGACAGAAATATGATGACATGTTTGTGTAAGTTTAAGAACTTCATGATGACAGTAAAGGACTTTCAGGCCCCACCTCTCAAAAAACCCAATCACCTAATGATGGACATGCTTTTCTATTATTTACTTGTTTGCATGACTCACCTACTCATAATAGGATGACAAAAGGAAATGTTTATGAGCTAGAAGGGTGGGCAAGAACAAGATCATTGAGTATCATAGATTCTGCAGAGATAAATTCAAAATAGGGAAGCGGGACTTATTAGAAAAAATGGAAAAGTGCAGAAATAAAATGAACATCCTATTAATATTCGGACAAAAATATAAACATAAAATGACATTAAAAAAACTATGATGCTGACTGATAAGTGATTAGGTGACTATTCCCAGTTGTTAATTGGCAATTCTATGACACACAAACCGAGGGAAGAAACACCAACCTTATTATTACATTCATGTAAATACAATATTTACACTTTTTTAAATCAGGGTAAACATTTAAGTATATTTTTTGCTACTAATTAAAACCTCAGACAGGATGCCAAGCCAGACTACATGGTGCTGCTAGTTTTTCTAAATACTGTATGCATTTCTGATCAATGGGAAAAGAATAGATGACCTGGCAGAAGGCTCAGACAATAATATGTGATTTACAGGACATGAATGCCGCTACCACAAGATTTATCTGACAGCCCTCTCCGATAGTGGACTGTTGAGTATCCGATGGAATGATTTCTAGTCTAGAAAGTCTACTACTGAGTAGCCATACACATTATTTATTTATTAGATGTTTTGGGTTGAAACCATTTTTAAATGATGCACTTCACAATGCACAGTCATAAATTCAGCTTTAAACCCAAGAAGGGAGGTAGTGTTATTGGAATGTATGTCAGACTGAATTAGGATGAGCAACACAACACTTTTATAAAGTGGCCTTGAATGCAATGTCAGTTCTTTCAAAAATGATATTAATGTCAAATGAGCAAGATGCAAGTGCTTTATACAGCACTGAAGTAACACTATTGAAATATTTATTTAATATTTTCCTTACATTCAATCTTAACAGGTTTAAAAACAAACACAACATTAGTAAATTATATTTTTTTAACAAACTTAATTTAAAATATAGTTGAAAACTTTTTCAACTTTTGTCGGTCTAGAAATATGTACTTTCCTAAACACTGGATGTAGTTATATTTTAAATAAAGCAAGTCAGTCTGAGGATGCTGCTCAGTGACAGAGCACTTGCCTAATACATGTAAGGCCTAACCAAGATTTATTCCCAAGCATTAGAAAAAAAATAAATTAAATAAAAATCAGTGTCTAGAGTTGTTTCCTACCTAAGTGATTTTACTTTGGATACAATAGATGAAATAATTTAATTAACTTTACTTAAAATCCTAGATGTTTTAAATAGGATAAAGTACAGAATGATGCTTAATCAACTAGTAACAAGAAAAGAGTAAAAAACATGCTTGTCAGAGCTTCAAAGAAGTATATACGGATCCATTTTTGTCTACTGACAGCAGATCACATGTGATCAGATCTTAATACTTAAACTGAGATTATAATTATATCTTGTAATAAAGTATGGTTAAACACCTTGTCTTTAAAATTCAAAAACAGAATAAGTTGTAAATGGGCTCAAGAAAAATAATCAGAATATAGCTGACTGCTATGAAATTAACACCAACTAATTTGTAAAGTTCTAAATCAAATTTGCAGATGTTAAGTTCATAAGCATATCCCATTATTTATGTGATGAAAAAGGAGTTTTTGACCTGATCTTTTGATCTTTGGCACTCAATCCTCTCCATCTCCTCTTAAAAAATTAATTAAAAATTTAGCAAGATGGTAGCTTTTTACTTCCTACCCTATCTCACACTAAAAAAAATTATCAATCAAACTCAAGACATCCCCACCCAGTATCTGCAAAATGTCCTCTCAAAATTCAATTTCATATCTCTTCAGCTTTCATGTAGAAAAAGACAGTTCACTTCTTAACAAAATAAATCACTTTTGTGATTACCAAGTTGACCTCTTTGAATTAGGAAAATTCAAAGTGAAAAATGTAATTATCACCCTGGAACAATCTGTATACATCTGGAGCTAATTCTAGCTTCATTTTTCACATCATTTTTCACACTGTGTTACATCTTGTAGAGATGCCATGGGACTTTTGAAGTACTCATAAAAAAGTGCTAAGGACTTCAGATACTCAACAATGTATGTTATTCAAATACAAGCCTTGAGTATTTCTGATTTTTGAAACTTACTCTTCAAAGTGATCTTCATATGCCATTTGATCAGATAAGCATTAAGCAGCATTGTGACATCCATGACAAATAGGTGTTATCATGTGTCATTCTTTATCTGTGCAGCTTCTGACATCCAAATACATAATGTGCTATATTTGAAATAGCTTTCATTTTGTTTTGAATTTCAAACCAAATTCAACACTAAACTAAAAGGTGAAACTTCATTATCAAAATCTGCATAAGAAGTAACTATATCACTATAAATAACTGAATCATAATCTTATGAAGAAACTGTGAATACTAAAATGAGAGACAATTTCAAGCAGGTATAAAAATGTATGTAGTGATTTCCATCCAAGAAATAAACAATTAACTATTTAAAATCAGATGGCTTAATGAGAAATTTTATCAAGCAAGCTTTTGAAGAAAGAACATTCTAAAGAAAACAGTAAAATTATAAGAACAGAAAACTCACAAAATCTAAGAATAATAAACCCTTTTAAAAAATGTAACAGCTCCTTACAAGTTCATTATAAAATTCCATTATCTATACTCTCTAGAAGTAATTGTTGTTATTGCGCTTTATTGATAACACATAGTATTGATTTTTCACACTTATGATTCTTTAATTTGTATTCATGAAATGTCCATCAACACAGTCTAAATAAATTTGGCAACATAGGCACTAAAATGAATAAATCGATGCAAAGAAACATTAATTTTGTATAATCCTTATTCGTTAGGCAAGGAAACCATGAGAGTTGTAAATGAAGGTCAAAGGTGTTGAAATGGGTCAAAACCCTTGACCTCTAGAGCAATACCCTTCCTATTAAAAAAAGGCTATTTTAAAGTTTTAAGTAGAGGAATTTACTACCAGCAAGATTTCACTTTAAAAAGACTAGAACAACAAAAACAAAAAAAACTCAATAAAACATTCATTTGTTTATTTGAAAAACAAAACAAAACACCACAGGATATATAATTTCTATTTCAGTTTTAAAAATCATTAAAGCTAACCGCAAGGTTTCTATACACTGGAATTAATTTTGCTCTGAGGAATTTGTTTTGTACATCTTTATGATGATCATTGCCACATCTTGGTTGATATTTTCCCAAGTCTACTGTGTATGTCAAAAATAATTAGCAATGACAAGGATTCAAAATTATTTATTACTCATTTTATAACCCCTACACAAAAGGGAGGCAAACCCAGGATTCCCAGGAGAGTCAGAGTGGCATTCCACAAAGTACATAAATAAAACGATTTCTAAAACCTTAATACACAAAGCAAAGACAATCATTTCGAGATCAACTGATCCAAGAATTTTAGTGTAATTCTAAAAACTATTTTTTTCTCATTTATCTAAATTCTCTCTCTCTCAGTTCATGCTTCAAAATCATCTATACCACATAAAAAGTAATCATTTTAAGGAAGAAGTTAAAATTGTTTAACACAGCATACAAAACTTTACTGTCACACAAACTTAACAATGCAAGCATGACTTCATTGTCAAGCAAATGTACATGCGGACGGACTTTTACTTTGACATTTAGTCTTGTTTATACCCACCTGAGAACACAGCAACATAACCAACTCCACAACTGAACTGCTGGACTTCATGCAAACCAGACCTATGTAAAAAAAGACGGTTATTCTAAAATCACAAAGTTTAAAAAAAAAGAAAATGCTAGAGATTCGCTTTTTATGCTATTTTTGTCCAAATTCAATTTAAACTGTTAATATTGTTTGTGCTGAGAACTACACCTGTATATATACATTTGACTGTATAATTAAACAAAGTGATTACTAACTTGGTATCAAAACTACCAGCTTTGTGAACTACTTTAACTTTCAAAATACCCAAATATTCATTGTGACTTCTTCTATAATGACATTTCACAATACTCATAGAAATGCATACAACATATGCCATATTGATCATGATCATCTACATTTTGTTTGAGAAAGGTGGTCATTATACATGCAGAGAAGGGAAATGGCTCCCTGACCTTTGCTTTCTCTACCACACTCTCTCCCTTCAACCCTCTAGCTATCAATCAAGTTTCCATTTTGTTTCATGGCAGCAGACATCCCAAACACTCTTATTAGTACCTTGACCTACGACCTCACACTAAACCCTAACAGAAATGCAAGCCGTTGTTTGCTATGTATTCCTCATTCCCTATAAACTAATTATTTACATTTTCCTTTCTATGTTTTGTTTTAGATTAATTAAAAATATCCTTAGAAAGCAACTTTTATATTATTAATAACCAAAAATAACTCTAGAGAGTTATTTTTATGTAACCAGTATAATCAAACAGCAGTTCACAGATTTGCTATAGCTAATATGTTTAAAGGTAATTCCAATAATTATAAGAACTGGATAACCAAGAAACATTATAATGATCAAAAACTTAAGAGATGTTAATTCTGTATTAAATAATTCCTAGTGAAGTTTAAAAGCCCTATGCTATTACTTCCATCTTTTACTCCATTTAAAGCTCTTCCACACAGAGAGAACTCATTCTCTATCTCTTATATCTCTTACCTTTATGCTCTCTAGTTTTTGTTCTTTTTAAATAATAATCCCTCAGCTGAACAATGGCACAGGTTGGTATATTGAAGCTTTACAAATACCTTTGATTTAAAAAAAAAAAAAAAGGCAATGGCCCAAAAATTAGCTACACAACATTTCTGTGCTGCGTGCACTTGCAAGCACGTCATCAACTAGTGTGGGTTTACACTGCTAAGACGGCTAAAACACTTCAGCCTAAGGCTGCCATTCAGGAAAGAAAGGACAGAGCTACCATCTCTCTTTGCTGGCCTTGGCCCTGCTGTCTGAAACCCTGTTACTTCTTAAAATGAAACCCAAAGACAAGCCCAGTTTTGCAACAACTTCAAAACCTAATCAGTCCCCTTGCTAAATGGGAGAAATAGTCTTCCCCATGGAAAAGCACACCAACTGGTTACACAAGACCAACACATTAGTCCTGAAAATATAAATAAAAGTAACTTAAAGGCTAAGCAGGTTATATTTAGAAATGTACAACAATTAATGAAAAAAAAAGGCTATGAATTTGAAAGAAAGCAATGAGGGCTATATGGGAAGGTTTGGAGGAAAGAAAGAAGAAATGATGCCATTATAATCTCAAAAATAAAAGAAAATAACCAAAAAAAAAAAAATTAACTTCTCATAGTGAATCAATTCTGAACCTTTCACAGCTAAGTCATTAATCTCATTGGATTAGTTAATTAATTAATTAACTCCAAAGGAACAAGAATTACCCCCTCTGGATTCTAATCTGGACCTTTTCAAATTTGTTCATATATATAATGAACAATATGAGCATCCAAAATTAGAAAGACTGATACAATAGTCTTTGGTGGTCCACACATATAGGTAGGTATTTCAATATTTACATAGAAAAATACATGATATACATTTGCTTATTTTCAGTCTTATTTCAGGATGATATAATACATATAATCTTTATATTCAATATAAAGATAACAATTCCAGAGCAGCGAAAGCTGTTACACAGAGAAACCCTGTCTCAAAAAAAAAAAAAAGAAAAGAAAAAAAAGACAATAAAGAAAACATATACACTGAACATTTGAGTGCTCAGAAAAGTAATGGTAGTGAAAGGTCACTTGTTTTTGAACAAATAATACGGTTTTGCAGAGTAGCAAGTGTGCTAGAGGAAGTGAGTGGGGAGACATCACAGACCCAGTACTGGACATCTCACACTAAGTACCTGCTTAAAGACATTCATGCTACAAATGCAAATACATAACTGCAAATAAAGATGAAAGTTCATAAGTGGACATACCCCTTTAAAAATAATTATTTGATAAATAAAACAAAAATTAAGCTTTGAAAAGCCTTAATTCAGACTTCCAAACACTTTTTAAATCAATTATTTTCAAATTATATTATTTTAATAAATAAGTGTCACGTAGTCTATTTTTAAATAAATTATTGATGCATAAAATTTAACTGGAGTATTTCTAAAATTAGAAATTTCTGTTCAAATGAATTCACTGCTACTTTTGCACTCTTAAAATGAGATCATGCATTGCCAAATGTAACTTGTTATTTACGACACTGAAGAAGAAATGGGGATTTCTACCAGGATCCTGAAGTAAATTATCAATACTTATCTTACACCATCAATCTTGCCTCCAAACAAATGAAACTCAGCAATTAAAATGAAACCATATTCAAACAAAAAAATTAATTCTGATTATCATTAACAAAAAGTTCTCAAGCTTGACTTTCATAATCTCTAGCTTGGCATGACAGCTGATATTTTTAAGTTACCCTATTAAATGTGTTGTTTTGAGACAGTGTCTCGTGTTACCCAGGCCAGGTATAAAACTCTGTATTTAGGGGCTGGAATTCCCAGTTCTACTAGTAGTCCCACCATTACTACTTAAGTCTTAAGTTCTTAAATAGAATCAGTTGTTTGAAAAGTTATTTTCTGTTGAACTGATACCTGTTGCCTGAAGAAATTCAGGGTGAATAATCTCCCTTAACCTAATTGAGTCATCTTCTCTAACACTTTCAAGGTCTTTCCTATACAATGCCTCATGCAAAAAAGAAAAAAAAAGGAAGAAGTAAAAACTACTATCCTTCATCCATTCTAGAAGTAGCCTGCCTAGCAACTAGTGGCAGGGTGGCAGGGGCCAGAAGGGTTGAGACAGTTTCTCTGTGTAGCCCTAACTGTCCTGGAATTCATTATTGTAACCTGGCTGGCCTGGAACTCACAGAGATACACATGTATGTGCCTCTCAAGTGCTAGAATTAAAGGTGTTCACCACCACACCCAGCTTCCATGGATCTTAAGTTCAAGTAAAACGCTGTTACACCAGTCTCCTTAATTGCCTACCCCGTAAGTAAGTATGCAAACAAACAAACAAACAAATAAATAAATAAATAACTCTTGGTCTAAAAATGAAGCTCAATGGTAAAGTACTTGCAAAAGAACAAGATCCCGAGCTCAACCTCCAGCACTAGAAAACAAACACTACTGCTTTGGCCTAATAGTTTTATACTTTATCCAAACTGCTGGTTAAAAAACAAAAACAAAAGTAAACTAAACAGTTTTAAATATAGCAGATTTGTGATAAAGTCTTCAAAAGTCACATACATGTGAGAGTCTTGCCAATGGTGAAAATATTTAAGAAGATGCAGACATTTCTCATTCAAGCATATAACTTTGTAATATAAAGAAATACAAATGGAATAAAATAAAGCCACCTACTTGTTCCTTCTATAAGCAGTTCTTGTCCATGACTACCCAAAAGTGTTCGTGAAAGGAAAGGTGCAAAATCCACAAAAATCTCCCGAAGCAGAGGAGCTGCCTTCTCCAGGGCATGTTCTAGCCTTTCTGTAATACTAATAGAAAGATGTTGAGGGTTACCAACTTTCTAGGTTCTAAAGTGAAAACTACTTCCCTAGAAATGTAAAGTTACAGGAAAAATAAAAATGACCAAAAGACACATTTCTGTGTCTAATGGCTTTTTCACCCTGATACATCTTTCTATTGTGAGTCCTCAAAGACAGACTTGATTAACAACCATTTCAAGCATCAGTTCTTACTGGAAATTGCAACTTACCAGTTAAAAACACCTTTTTATGACTCTACTATAACCCAAACTAACCCAAGATCTCACCTAATTTATTGGCTCATCAAACTCAGATATCAGTACACTGATCAAGTTAACAGTAACTTGAGATAAAAAAAAATCATGTTAATCATGTCTTCATTTCTAAGTTGTCAGTTGTAGCATGTAAATGTTTCTTAAAAAGCAGTTCATATTTTTATTGTAGTCACAATTTCTTTCCATTACAATCTAAGTGACTTCATTAGAAAATCACAGGCTATATATTTATTATTCTCTCGAATAACATATTAAGTTTGCATGAGAATGCCTATATGTTCACATATAATTAATCACATACTTTAAATGACTTTAAAAAGATAAACAGGCATGCTGAAGTTTAGGAAACTGACAGAGTTTATACAGCAAAGAAGTGAGCAGGCAGTACTTATCTTGGTTCACAACAGTACTTCCAGTTGTTACCAACAGTGCAGCTCCTACTGAAATTATCAGACACCCCTGACAGATTCTGCTCTCCAAAACCACCTCCTCCCTGTGCCTCACAGAAATTTTTAAGCCTGTGTAATCCTACAAATATACACCTTTCATAGAAGCACCCTACTTCCTGAAGAGACAGACAGAGATTTGGTAATTATGGTAAGAAAAAACAAGAAGTCCCTAACCCCTTAGGGTACAGTGGTTGAAAATAAATATATAAACTTCAAAATTAAAATTTAAAACATACATTCAAATTAAAATTGCAAGTAAAAGTAAAAATATATGTAGGACAGGATATTAATGTTGTCATGATTGGCCAGGTATCATCACTTTAACACTTTTAAAGAAAAGGAATAATGAATTCTTAGTGATTCATAACCATTTAAAATATGTACCACCAACTCATAAAAATATTTGTTATACATGTAGCATTTTTATTACAAGGAGACATTTCTCATAAATATTTTTCAACATAATATTTTGAAATAACATTGATTTCTAAAGTATTGGGGAAGGAGAAAGGAAAGTGTGGGTAATGGAAAACCTCAAATTTCAGTACCCCAGAGAGAAGCTTAAATACCTCATGTGTGCATCTGGGTCTTGTGGGACAGAGCCAACTGCTGGGACTGAAGGCAATTTTGCATTAGGTGATCTACTTCCTGTAAGAGAAAAATAAACATTTGACAGAAATTTTCTGGTTTTAGATACAAGGATTCAAACAAATATGAGTTCTTTATAGCAGCCAAAAAACATGTATTGCAATGTATTTTTCCAAACATGTATCACACTTTAGACAAATACTTTTGATAAACAAATGTTTTTTTCTTAAATATTTATAAGTAAGGCCAGTTTTGCCAAGCAACCCTGATATCCAAGGGGTATAGAAGAAGCAGATAAGTATTGATAGAATCTGATCCACTGAGCTAGGTTCAACTTCTGTTATTTGGTACTGATAGAAACTAACAAGCAAAAACTTTCTTTTTAATGAAGCAAAAATTAGAAACATAAAGTTTCTAATTTAGCTTTAAAAAGTTGTACCACTAAAACCAAGAGCAAAACCTTCAAGTCAATCATCAGAGAACTTGTGCTACAACATGAATGATGAAGAGTCAAAAACAATGAGCAATCCATAGACATCTGAGAAACAGTCCTTAAGTTATTTTAGCGCCACCTGCACTTTCTCATGAGTTCTCATAATTACAATATGACGTGTTTTCTCATACATATTTCAAGTGATCCTTTTTAACAAAATCACAGAGAAGATAATAGCAAGGCACAGATTTTTTATGAGGAGTTTCACACAGTGTAGTTTCTGCTCCCGACCTCCAGGACTTTATGGTAGGGATCACATACCTAGAGACCATGCCATGTACTAGCTACCATCTCCCCTGCCTACTTTATCCAACTGATACTAGGTTTTGTTTTGTTTTATTAAACAGTGTCTCATGTAACTCAAGTTATCCTCTAAATCACAATGCAGCCAAGAATATCCCTGAACAACTGACTTTCTACATGTACATCACTCTACAAATTCTGGGAGTACATGTATGCACCACCGCATCTGGCTCCCAATTGATGTTTTTAATAGATTTCCAACTATCATACAACACATTTTAGAGAACAGAACCATCATCATTATCATCCAACTACCTCTTAGCAGCTGTACAGTCCAAACATATACTTGAAGAGCTTAAATATATGAATTTCATATATAATTCCCCTAATTATCCCAACTCCTGTACTTGAACAGGTCAATTTTTTCAGCATCCATCTTTTTTCTAGCATTTTATTCCAGTGTTTTTATTTAAAGTACTAAATAACCTTTAATGCTTAAATCTTAATTTTGCTAACAACCATTCAATCCTCTTATTATATAAAGTGTTCAAATTGTTTTTTCTTAAACAAAAGTCATTGTCTTAACACCATGACAAAATAACTGTTCATAAACTTAACCAAACATGAGATCAGGCCAGGAAAATAACCCTGACAGAGCTAAGAAGGATAGGAACAGAACAATCCAAAGACTAAGCTAGAAAATAATTCTGCAATATGAAGAGTTTGCAAAATCTCAAGAAAGTAAAAGGGAAACTAAGTTTCTGCTTAAGAATCAAAATATACAGGATCAGACTGTCAATCGACCTAAGGTAGAAGAAGAATAAAAATGGCAGAGTCATTGCTATCTAGCTAGTATTAGGAAGAAATGCAATATTAAATTATCTCTGCAAGACAGAACCAAATGAACTAGAAAAGTCCAGTTGGCATGGTATAGAGACCTGAGGTAGTCAAGTAGAAATGAGTACACTGTGCTGGCAGTTGCAGTCCATTTGCCAATTCCTGGTTCCTTAAAGTAGTAAGCTACAAGAGTGCCAGGACAATGTAAGAGTAAACAGAGACAAAATTCCACCACAGCCCTTCACTAGGACAGAGCAAAAAAGTCAGTAAATACATGAAGCCTACAACACGTACATACACACACACACACACACACACACACACACACACTGATAAACAGAACTCTGAAATCAATGTACTATAAAATCAATATTGAATCTCATGACTATGATGATGCATGGGTAGGAGAGATGATTTCAAGAGGTTTGAAGAAATTTCGAAAATGTCAAATGTTTAAATTGTGGAAAACAAGATACCCTTAAAAGGGATTATAAACAGGGTATCCTGTAAACAATATCTTTTTGAAGCATAATTCAAACAGTATACCCTTCTCCCTTCTGGATTATGCATAAGCTATAGCAAAGGCATGTGTTAAACTAATGAATGCAGATCAACAAGGGACATTCAAGATAATCCTTTGCCTTCCAGAAACTCCTTGATGAGCCTCTGGTATGTTCCCAAACAAATTTGATTCATTCGTTTCCTGTCACCATGGGGGAAACTCCTCAGAGCAATCAAAACACTTAATGCCTATTGGGAAAAAAACAAACAAACAAACAAACAACCAAAAACATACTGCTATAGATGACAGAAGAGCTTTAGAATATAAAACAAAATTTTCAGGAGAAGCCATGAATCAAAATTGATAAAGATTAAATTTAAAAACTCTTCCAAAGTTAGGGTTGGGGAGGGAAAATAAAAACAACTATCTTATTTCTTGGAGAATTTAAAGACCTTTACACAAATAAGAATCCAAAGGAAAAGGGAGAGCTACCTGGAAAAAAATTACCAAGAAAAGAAATAATCTGACTTAATATGATCTCTAAAGAGTCCAAAAGGAAGATAGAATCCCACAACAACAATTCCACCAGGACTGTCATAACACCACTAAGATGAAAAACACCAACTAAAGATCAACTTTAGACTACAAACTGCTCAGAATTTTGAGGTGGCTAGCTAAGATGATCGAGCCTCACAAACTACTCTAGTCAGGACTTGAGACAAGCCCTACACTTTCCCATTACACAGAGACTGGACCAATTAACCTAAATTTTTCTTTTGAGTATCCCATAAAGATGTCATTGCCCCTAACAGCCGGAAGTAAATGTAAGAGCATGATGCCACATTACCAAGAGGTTGGGTTGGGTGGGTTTTGGTCATTCAATAGGTTATGGATATTTGTCATTGTTTAGGGAAATTGGATGCACGTTGTTATTGGTAATAGTCAGAAAAAAAGCTAAACAAAGGAGATAAGATTCAGGGTTCTTGCTCTGAAAAGAAAAAAGGGGGATACAGATATGTAAGGATAAAAAGGATAGGTTATTGAATCTATTCTGAAAAGAAAACAGGGAGGATATAGATAAGATAAAAAGGTAGATTATTGAATCTACTTTTAAAAAGCAAATACTAGTTTTAAATATCTTACATTGGACTAGACTTTTGTATACTGTATTCATATTTTGTATACTGATACAAATTTTATATTGTTAGAACACACTGTACATAAATTTCTACTCTTATTCAAGGCATTGTATCTATACAGCTCATTTAACAATCTAATGCAAATTTCTAGTTCTTCAAAGTTATTATTACCAACTGTTTAGAATAATAAGGACATGCAGGTTAGTAATTAGTCACCTATTATAATTAAACTTATACTCATATTAGGTATGTGTTCAAGGTCAAATAATATATTTTAAATAGGTAGGCCATCTTCAAACACTTTGCAGAATATGGGCATTTAAGATGTTTTAATAACATATTTTATTTTTATGACAATGAGACATGTCTGCTCCTGGCAGCAACAATCTACTACAGAGAAAATGATGGCCATTGAAGAAACTCCACATGGAGTTTACTTTTTTGTGACAAAAGCAAGCCACTGGGCAGGAAAGTGTTCTTGCCTCAACTGCTGACAGTATTCTGTTCAATTGGACAAGCAGGGCACAAAAGAGAGTAACTACCCAACCTTGCCAGACAGTCCTTCAAAACTCCTGCTTCACAGAAAAGTCTATCTGAGATGCTAGACCTATAGGCCAAAGATGGATGCCACAACATTGGATAGAAACCATGGCGCTATTTCTGGCATTTCTCTCTCTCTCTTTTTTTTTTTTTTTTTTGGAAGTCTCCTGTTCATATTTCCTGGTTACTCAGTTAATAGTATTTCTTCTTGGGTCTCTGAGGGAATTGAAGACTAGATAGTTATAGTTTTCCTTGTTTACCAGACTCAGAAAATAAACTCATACAGAACTGTAAAGTACATAAGATTGAGAGACATAGAAAAGATAATTTTGATTTGTTAATGTAAGTTAGAATAGAAAGTGAATTAGGGACAACATTTTAGACTCAACAAGATAGGACAAACAACAGTGTTTTATCTAAATTTGTCAAATGCAAATGGACTACATATTGTTGATATACTTATTGCCTATATACTTATTGCATATAACTTTTCTTATATTAATTACAACCTTTTTATTTTAGACAAAAAGGGGGATTGTGGTGATATTTTGTTTATGATCTAACAAAGTATACCTGAAGATCAGAGAGCATAGCTTGTCACGCTAGTCAGTCACAGAGACCAGGCAGTGGTGACACATACCTTTAATCTCAGCAGCTACACTAGTTAAGCCATAGAAGCTGGGTGGTAGTGGTTCATGTCTTGAATCTCAGCACTAGAGAAGAACGTAAAGCAGGTGTAGACAGGAATGCAGAGTATTCAATGTGCAGTTATGCTGAGGATAGGACCAACCCTTTGGTCTAAGCCCTGATAGAGGTAAGAACTCTCTAGTGGCTTGGCTGCTTTGCTTCTCTGATTTTTCAGGTCCCCTTCCCCCCAGCCTGCCCACCCCACCTAATATCTGTGTCTAGGTTTTTATTATCCTTGCTACAAATGTGTTTGATCTGTTTCTCAAACATCAAGCATGAGTATGCTAGAAACATCCCAACAGGACAAAATTGGTGTACCCAGAAAATGCCTTTCTAAGATATGGAGAAAATGGTTGACTGATGTCAGGGGCAAGCCTTCAGACATCCAGGGGCTAGCCTGATGCTACTTACTATGCCACTATGCCTTATTATTAAATGTACACTAAGCCTACAGCTAGTGCTTACATTTTCTTATTTGAGATTAAGCAATTTCAGAGCACAGGCACCCTGTGACTATGAAGAATATACAAATCCACACCACTGTGCAATCATGTCACAACACAAACACAAACATAAACTCTGCCCAAAGAAATAAAATAATCAAACAGCCCAAGCCTTCTAAGGGGTTGTCATTTTTTTACAAGTTGTAATTGGGGCCTAAGTTTTTTCTTCTTCTAGGTAGTACTACAATATCTGACAAGACAATTACCTTTGCTTCCTCACAGATTTAATCCAGTAGCCTTATTTCCTTCAGTACCTTCAGCCTGAGGCAGTGGTTAAGAGCTAATGGCTGGCTTCTTTGCTTTTTCTGATCTTCAGCTTCAAGTTTGAACCCCAATATCAGTCTGAGGTTTTTTTTTTTTTTGTATTACAATAAACAAAAAACAAACAAAAGAACTACAACTGAACAATTTTCTAAGAGTGCTTTTTCAGTAATAACTAATTTCTTTATAATAAGATTCACATTATCCCAGGTGGTAATTAAAACATACAGAGTGCCCCCCCTGCCCTGGCCAAAAGTAACTTCTGTTTATAAAGGCCACAACAAGGTCCCAGGAACTTCCAACTGAATTAATCACTGAGTTAAGCCTCGGGAAGGAGACCTCCTTTCCCCTAACCCTGCCTCAAGGAAACACTCCCCACAAAGGCCCTTGGGATAGTCAGCCCATAAGTAAACTTAAACATCTGTTCAAGTGAATTGATGAGTAAGTTTCACTGATTATTCCTTCCCTTGCCTGGAAGCTGTGGCTGGGTTTCTTTCATCTGTTCTAGAAAGCCCTTTTGATGGGAGATGTTATTCTGTATATATGTTTCTCATACTGGTTAATAAAGCTCTGTGGCCAATGAGATAGCAAGATAGGTGGGGCTAGGAGACTAGAAGGAGGAAAGAGGAAGTAGTAGGGAGGAGTCGAGATGTAGCCCAGGGAAGAAGCAGGACGCCTGCCGTGGCTCCGGGATAAGACGACCACGTGGAAATACTTAATAAGTAGAAATGTGTTAATAATTAAGACAGAGCTAGCCCATAAACAATAATGGTAATTGGCCAACAGGATTGTATCAAATACAGAGTCTCTGAGTGTTATTTGGGGCTGGCGCAGCTATGGGCCCAGACTGGCGGACCGGCAGTAGGCTGGCGCCGGTGGGAACAACCTGCCGTAACACCCTTTATTTCTGCCTGCCTATCGCCAAGATAAAAATCCATTCCTTACAGAAGCTAAGTAGCAGTCTACCATCTGAGCTACATTCCCACCCCCATTTCTCTTCAACTGGTTCTTCAACAACTGCTGGCTACTGACGTCTATCACAAATGATTAATATAACATTTCTAAAAACAGGGCATAGTGGCATATACCTGTAATCCCAATACTTCAGATCCTAAAGCAGGAGGATTAGAAGTTGGAGGCCAGCTTGTACTACACAGTGAGACCTCATGAATAAATAATTTAATTAGCTGTTCTTCAGCATCATTTGACAGGTGGTAGTATTTTTAAAGACTATATACTCTGAATACATGAGCTATTTTCTCTAATATTCATTGTTATTCCTAAACTTTTAAGACATTAATAACACACACACACACACACACACACACACACCACACACACACACACCTATTTACTTAAAGATAGAACAGTGAGCGGCTGGAGATATAAATGGCTTGGCTGTTAAAGAGCACTGGCCGCTCTTCCAGAGGACCTGGGTTTAATTCCCAGCACCCACATGTCAGCTCACAAGTGTCTGTAACTTCAGTTCCAGGGTACCTGACACCCACACACAGACATGCACGCAGATAAAACACCAATGCATATAAAAAATAAATAATATATACGTGTGTGTATGTATATATATGAATAAGTAATATATATATATATGAAAATAGAAGTAATAAATCCAAATAAAGTATTGAGGCAAAACTATAAAGCAAGATTGACTTTTGATTGTGTTACCTGGCCCTGTTTTCATAGTGTGATGCTAAGGACTGACCCAAGATTGCCCTGAGCTATACTCTCAGACTTGATTCAAATTTTTTGTTTTGATTTTTGAGGCAGGGTTTCACTGTGTAGCCCTGGCTGTTCTGGTACTCAGTGGACCAGGCTAGCCTCAAATTTACAGAGATCCACCTACTGCTGCCTCACAAGTGCTGGGATTAAAAGAATGTGCCACCACCCCAGCCCTGATTCTAGTTTTGATGAGCCTAAATGAATTTTTTTACATTGAAAAAGGCTCTGTCTCTCTGACCTACTGGAGGCTTCCCAGGTTGGGCCAGCTAACAAGACATAACTCCTGTTTTTGGATTCAAATGTGGTTTCTTCAACAGTTGAAATTTGAGGTGAGTTAAACTTGGAACCTCACTAATGAGTAGCCATTTGTTTCTGTAGTCTTTCTGTTGTTTGTTCCCTTTCTAGTATGGCAGTGTTTAGGTGCACACAAGTGTTAGATGTGTGTCTGTAAATGCTGAGAGGGTACAAGCATTACAGTGCCTGTAACTATAAATGAATGCTGTCTGGAGGATAAGAGACTCCTACCAAAAATATAAGAATACAAAGGAATCTGCAAAAGTCAAAGCCAAGAGACTCTGGAATAATCACTCAGATCAAGTCTTGATCTGAGAAGATTATCACTGAGAATCAAGAGAAGACCAGATTGGGACTGGGGACCAGCCACCACCAGCAGCACTGATGGCCTATAGCATCCATTCCGTTTGGAACATAACCTCTTGCTTTGCCTTGCTCTATGAGACATATTTCCATTCTGTCACAGTCACATGTTAAGAGATGGCTGTCTGCCCTTAGCTAGGTGTAAATGAGGACCTAGAGGTCACTCAGAACAATGCTGTGTATCATTATGTCCCCTTTCCACCATATTCCATTGTGAAGCCCATTTACATTTTTGGAAGCCCTTTGCAGACTGTTTCCTGATCCTTAACAATAAGCAGAATTACCTCCCTATATTCTTGCACCAAATAAACCCATAACAATTTCTTTAATTAAAAGGAGTAATAAGGAATAATTAAGTATAGAGCGCTTACATTAAATGTAGAGCCTTATATTTAAATTCCTAGATTGAGAGGGAAGTATTTTATTTTTAAGACCAGGAATAGCACTTGTTCCAAATGAATCAATAACAAAAAGTATTTGCTAACACTGCCCTTGATGAGGGGAAGCAATTTTCATTCCTAAAAGTGAATACAGCAAGGGCTAGAGAGATTGCTCAGAGGTTAAGAGAACTGACTGCTCTTCCAGAGGACCTGAGTTCAATTCCCAACAACCACATGGCAGCTCACAACTCCATGATCTGACAGCCTCACACAGACACACATACAGGCAAAAAAAAACCCAATGTCCATAAAATAAAAATGATTTACTTTAAAAACTGAATATAGGAAAAGAGATCTTTACAATATGGGCTTTTAAGTCATGGAACTTGGGGCTGGAGAGATGACTCAACAGAAAGGGGCACTCACTTCTAAAGGGCCCATGTTTGGTTCCCAGCATCCACATCAGGCAAACAGATCACAACCATTTATATCTACGGCTCTACCTGTAACTTTGGTTTCTGGGATTTGACAATCTCTTCTGGCCTTCTCAAGCACCCAAACACATCACACTTGGCATATACACACAGATATATGGATAAAAATAAAAATCTCTATGCCACAGGACATTTGCACAACAATGATTTTATTTTTAAAAAAATTAACACATGCACAACAATGATTAAAATATTAACTAGAAATATTAAAAGATAAACCAATAGAAAAAATAAAACAGATGAAGTAAATGTCTCAGTAATTTCACATGAGACTGTCCTTCAATCCATCAGGAATTTGTAATTATGCATTTTAACTGAATTTGTTTTAGCATTACACAGATGATCACCTACTATATAAATGCAAAGGCTCCTTCCAATATATGGAAGACAAGGGCTTATGCTTTCTTTATCTGTGCAGATATACATGGTTCATTCAATAGTTTTCCACACTGCAAAACGATCATCCATCAGCATCGATGCAGGGAATAAAATATTACACACAAATTTCCTAAGGATCTAAGTAACAGATGCCCTTTGCAATAAAAAATCATTGAATCAAATACAAATTTTTAAAAACCAAACACTGCTATGCTACACAAAAGTATGAGTGAATAGATAAATGTCTATATGTGTGTTTGTCTGTCTGTCTGCAAGGGATAGTCTATATGCCCAATAAAAACTTACTCAAAGTGAAATGAAGCTTTTTTTATTGACTGAATAAAGACAAACCTTTTAGTCTTAATGTAATATAGAGCAAAGACTAATGCTAAATTTTGCAAATTAGAAAGCATTAGGTATACAAATTACTAAAGAATGGTTCCACTGCTGAGATAGTTTTAATTTTGTTTTCACTATTTACACCTTGAAGCACCATACCAAAGTATGATAGCATATTTTTAAATGAACGCATATTAATATAGAAAAACATATTACAGATAATTAAATATTTGGTGATGAGTACGTTTCAAATTTTTATATAGCTACTTAAACTTCATTTCTGTTTCTTTGAAAACAGAAAGGGTATGGATACCTTCTCCTCTGACGTTTGTCTTCTACCTCTTTTAAAAAGAGGTTGCCACTGTTGACATGAAAAGTCTAGAGAAGCTAAAAATACCATTCCAATCAAAATTTTAAATCTTTATACTAAAAACTTTTTATTGTATTAATAATATATTTAGTAATATATAGTTATAAAATATAAATATGAAAACTACCAATTTTAAGCTAAATTATAAAAATATTTCAATGGATAATATTTCAAGAGGAAACTTGGACAGATTAATTCCTTTTCTGGTTCAGTCTATTCAGTCTTAACGGTTCTTTGATCATATTGCATGTAAAATTTAGAAGATTTTTATATACTAAATTTCTAAATACTTTAAAACTTCTTGCTTTAAACTCTTATTTTGCATTTTATATTTATATGGCTTCCTTCAATTTCCATTTGCATCTATGAATTGGTTATCAAGTAATTCTTTATTAGCCAATAATGTATTGCTGAATTTGAACAGTGCTTTTTCATTGTTGTTCCTAGCTCACTACAAAATTAAGAACCACAGTCATCTAAAGGTGACAATGATAAAGTCCAAAGAGAGAGCCATTAACTATAAAAGTATACAAAGAATAATTCAAGGCCATGTGGACGTGGCTATGCAGAATGGTAATGACAGCACTCAGGAGGCAAAGACAGAAGGTACACCGCAGTTCCAATGTCAGTCTATACCACATTAAGACATTCTCCCAAGACCAAAGAGAGGGAGAAGGAAGGGGAAGAGGAGAGGGAGAAGTTCAGAGAGAAAATAAATTTTCCTGCTCAGAATATAATAATAATCAGTTCATCCAGAAATGATTTTCCCAGATTCTAATAGAACCAAAAGAAATAAATTTTAATATGTATTCATTTACTTATTTGAATATCTTATTTTAAATGGCAAATAACTTAAGGCAAAATGTGCTCCAAATCTAGCAATTATAATTATTAAATACAAGAGAGGACTTTTTATGTGCTTAGGATTCCAAGTGAAAGAGTACCTGACAAAGTACAAACATAGTATGACAGATAAAATGACATAGAACAGTGACACAGGAAGGCACTAAGGATGACCAAAAACACTACACTTATAGCATCAATTCAAAACAAGTAATGAAATGAAAAGCCAGGCAGAAATGAAAACAGAATGCAAAAGAGGAAAGAAAAAGTCAGATGCAAAAATCAAAGGAATGAAGAAAAGATGACATGGAATAACTAAAAAATAAACAAATGATTTCAAAGAGCAACACACTTGACCAGGCTTATAGCATAACAGTACAGTGCATGCTTAATATGTATGAAGCTCTGATCCAAGAACAAAATCAACTAATTAATTAATTCAGGAAGTTATAGATTAATAGCAAATACTTCAAAATTCTAGCTTGTCAAAGAAAAAACTGAGTTATTTGAAAAGACTACTACCACCAATTAAACAAAATTTGAATAATAAGGAACGATATAAGGATATATTATGAGTCAGGCCCATAAGGTACAATATAATTTTATAAATTATATTCAAGACTTCAAGAGAGCAAATTAATTTGGAACATCACATAAAACTTAGCTCTCTTACATTTTTTATCTCCCCTGTGATTTAAAAGACTTGAAAGTGACCAGAAATCTAGCATGGTGGTATATTCCCATAATCCCAACACTCAAGAAGCTGAGGAAGCTCAGAACTTCAGAGCTGGCCTGGAGAACATAGGAAGCCCTCTTGCCCTCTCTCAAAACTCTAGGAGCTGTCAGCTGGAGAGAAGGCTCCACTGTTAACAGCACATACTGTTCTTGCAGAGGACCTAGTTCAACTCCCAGTGCCCATGTCAAGAGGCTCACAGATCCATGGAATCCGTCACCTTTGGCCTCTGTGGCATCAGAAGAGCCTATTTACTCTGGACCATAAAATGAAGTTAAAGGAGATTGACTACCTTTGGAATAAGAGGAATTTATTCTAGTCAGTGTACTTCTTACATGGTCATGCTTTCTCTGCAGATGGATTGAGGAATTCATAACTACAGAATTTGTAAATGGCTGCCAATTTCATAAAAACAGTAGCTACTGCCTTTAAAAACAAATATAGTTGCACATATTTGTATACTTAAACCAAGGAAATATTACCTTTTTTCTGAGAAGAGAGTGCTATAGGGTTGTGTACAAGGCAATCTTTTCTTCTTTTTCTTTAAATTTGCAACAAGCTTGTTTTACATGTCAATCCCAGTTCCCTCATGCTCCCCTCCTCCTCTGTCCCCCTCCTAACCTCCATCACATCCTCTTTCTGCTCCCCCAGGAAGGGTGACGCCTTCCACAGGAGATCGATCTTCAAAGTCTATCATATCATTTGGAACATGGGGTTTCCCCCATGTGTCTCAGCAACCATGTTCTTGCTACTTTTTTTTTTCTATAACTTTAAAACTAATCTAAAAACTAAAGTGTGATGGGAGATGTCATTCTGTAAATATATTTCTCTTATTGGTTAATAAATAAAGCACTCCAGGCCCTCTCTCTGGTAAGACAAGACCACGTTATATTAATAGAAATGGGTTAATATTTAAGACAGAGCTAGCAGATAAGAAACTAGTAACTGGCCAACAGCATTATATCTAATACAATGTCTCTGGTGTTATTTGGGGCTGGTGTGGTTCTGGGACCAGCCAGGCTGGTGGAAAACCTACTCTTAACAAAAGTGTACTGATATTTAAATTTCTTTGATGAAATAAAAGCCTAAGCCACACAATACATTACCACTACAGCAACTTTTTGTTTCCAGGTGCTGTTTTTAACTTAATACCTACTGTCTTCTATATATGAAAATAATATGTGTACAAAAGGCACGTGAACTCTCAAACAAGTTGATAGGGGTTGGGGATTTACCTTAGTGGTTCAGTTTTCAACTCTAGGAGAGAGACACAGAGAGAGACAGAGAGAGAAACAAACAAGAGACTAAAAGTACATTCTAAAAGAGAAATTAAATGTGTAGTAGTAGCAGAGCTCTCAGGCACAACAGATGTAAAGGCTAGGAGTTAGGGATATTCTTTGCTACACATGCAATTCAAGGCTAGCTTAGCCTACATGAGACCCAATAGAACATGAGAGCCAGTAGTACAACTCATAAAATTAATCAAGTAACTTTGCAATGTATTGTCTTACTTTAACCATACATAGAAGCTATATACTTAACATAGTTACAATTGAACAATACATAAAGTATCAATTTTCTTTAGCATACTATGAACATTTCCTAAGAACTAATTGCACTTTGCTGTGAAACAAATTTTTGTTAATACAAGTAAAATAAAAGTAAAAAGTAGGGCTGGATATGTAGATAAGTTGGTACAGAGCTTGTCTAGCACAGGTCTCTCTCCACCACCACCAAGCAAATAAACCAAACAAATTTCAGCATTTGGGATGTGCAGACAAAAGGATAACAAGTTTCAGTTCATCCTTAGCTACATAGTGAGTTCAAGACCAGCCTATGCCACGTGAGACCCAATCTCAAAAACAAAAATTTAAAAAAGGAGAGGAATAATTGCATTTACTTTGTCAACACATAACACAAAACACAGTATGGGGGCAGGGACTAGCTAACTAGTGGTTAGTCTAGAGATAACATCAAAGATTGACTAGTTTGCCAACTAAAAATAGGAGAGCAGATCCTTATATGAGTTGTCCCAAAATTAGTAAAAACATTATTTCTGATCTTTTAATCCAGCAAGGGATTTTTTCAGGATTCTTTCTTGTTTTAGTTACATCATCCTAGAGTCACAGTGTTGAGTCCTTTGGTGGTTCTAGCACCTTGTTACTACTATGTTTATGAAACAGCATGACCTCCTGAACAATATTACTGGTATAAGATGTCCCCTTTTCCTAACTTTACAACATTATTTGCATGGTAGTGTGTTTGAAAGTTCTTATGTGACCTTGTTGGTACATGTGAAAGTGAGAGGTCAATGTCATATCTGTATTGCTTTCCACCTTATTTTTTAGGCTGAAAACATTTTCACCAAATCTGAAGCTCACTAATTCAGCAAGATTAGGTAGCAAGTAAACACCAGAGACTTTCCTGTCTCTGCCTCTGAGTGATAGATTATAGGAAAGATATTTACATAGGTGCTGGGGATAACAATTGAGGTCCTTAAGCATGCACAGTTAGCACATGACCACGAAGAAACCTCTCCAGCATCCTACTCGGCTATTTTAACACTGTATTCTTCAAGTTTTCTTATATTATCTCTAACCTTCATCTAACATAGATGAATTTATGATCTGATATTCATTAGTTAATATGTTTTCATAACATAAAGAAATGTGAAAAGAAAGGTAGACAAAGTAAAATTACTCTAAAACAAAAGTGTGCATCACTATGGCTAGTATAAGAATAACATACTACTTAGGGATAGCAAATATTTTCCTAGCTCTAATTCAGAAACATAAACAAAATAGTATATAATAGATATACATTTAACAACCATTAATAGATCTCATATAGCTGAAACAGGTCTTTAATCACTATAAAGCCTTGAATTTCTGACCATCTGCCCCCAGTTTAGAATACTAAACCTAGAGAAATGTCCAGAGACCTACAAGACTGACCCCAACTAACAATTTAACCAACAGTGGAAAGGCTACCATAAATGCCCTTCCCTGATAATGAGACTGACGACTACTTTATCCACCATCATGGAGCTCTCATCTAGTAGCTGATGAAAACAGAAGCAAACACCCACAACTAAACACTGAGCCAAACTGGAATCCAGTTGCAGAGAGGGAGGACAAGACCAGGCTGCAGAAACACATAGAGATGCTAACCTAAACAAGGAGGAGCTAATGGACCCCCAGACTGATAGCTGGGAATCCAGCATGGGACTGACTCAGACTCCCTGAACATGGGTCTCAGCTAGAGGGCCTGAGCAGTGTAGGGAACCTCAGACAGTGGAACCAGGATGTATTCCTGCTACACAAAAGGACCTTGCGGGCACATCCCCCATGGAGGGATACTCCCTTAACCTAGAGACAAGAGAGAAGTCCTAGTCCCTACTTCAAATGACTTGACAGATTTAGATGACCCCTCCTGGAGGGCATTACCCTACATGTGGAGTGGGGGTGGGGGGTGGGGAGGGTGGTCAGGGGGCATGAGATGGTGGGAGAAAGGAAAAGAGGGAAGGAGGGAGAGGGAACTGGAATCGATATGTAAAATAACAATAAAAAATTAAATTAAATAAAAAAAGAAAAGAAAATCTTAAGATTAGCTAAAATACGATCTAAAAATTATGTTGATATCATTGACACCTAACTCACCTGGTGACTCTCCTCCCTCATCTGCGACTTGGGTAGAATCTACTGAAGAAACCACACTGACAGCATTGGTAGTTGCACTCATAGGAAGAGTGGAAGGTAAGACTGCTGATTTTTTTGTTGCAATGATGACACTTCTGTAATAAAGATTTTAAAATATAAATTATTTACATTAATTACACATCTCAAAATAAAAAGAAGCTAACTTCCATTTTATCTTATTTTTTGATGTATTATTTTTTGTTTCGGTTTGTTTTGTTTTGTTTTCAAGACAGGGTTTCTCTGTGTATCCCTGACTATCCCAGAACTAGCTCTGTGGACCAGGCTGCTGGCCTTGAACTCAGACATCTGCCTGCCTCTGCTTCCTGAGTGCTGAGCTTAAAGGCTGTGCCAACACTGCCCAGCTGATATATTCTTTAGAATATCCAATTAACTTAAAGTCTCTTCACTGTTGTCAATATTTATGTGTCCTTTTCTCTTTTAGAGAGAGAGGTAGGGAAAGAGAAGAGAAGAGAGAGCACAACCTTGTATGTTATTCCTCAGAAGCCATCCACCTTATTTTTTGGAAAGGGTCTCTGACAGAGCAGAAAGCTGCTGGGCAGGCTAGACAGGCTGACTGGTGAACCCAAGGTTCACTAGAGTCTATCTCCCCAGGGCTGGATTTACAAGAGTATGTCACATCCAGGTTTTTGTTTGTTTGTTTGTTTGGGTGGATGGGTGGGTGGGTGGGTGGTTTTTAATGTGCCCACAGAGGCCAGAAATGGGCATTGGATTCCCCTGGAACTAGAGTTACAGACAGTTGTAAGCTACCATATAGGTAATGAGACTCAAACCAGGTCCTCTGGGAAAAACATCCAGTGTTCTTAACCTCTAAACCATCTTTGCAGCCACCTCCCCACTCTCCCTTCCACACACACACACACACACACAGCTTTTAAAAACATTGGTTTATAAGAATCAAACCCAGGTCCTTTTGTTTGCACATCAAACACTTTACTGGAAAGCTATTTCCTAGCCTCATTGTTTTTAAAACTTGAACAATGTCCTATAAAAATAATCAATTTTGACATTTTAACCAACATATACTATAATAGATGTTTTCAGATTTAAGATCATCTTGAATTTTCTAATAAACATAACCAAAGATAATTTTTGCGGGGTTGGGGGGGAAATTTTGAGAATTTAACAAGACAAGAGTTTAACTTTTTAAAAAATGTCAAAATTGATGCAGAAAACTCAGTGTGTTTCAAGCAGGATTTTAAAGCACTGCTAATTTAAAATCATAAAACCTTAAGTATCTTAAAATACAATACCTAAATAAGTAATAGATACATATATACAGCTCATGATAGCTTTTGATTATATCCCATAGAAAACAATGGGTAATTGTTTGAACAGAAAAGGTGCTAAATAACCAGTTGTTCTTATTGTGTATTATTCAAACACAGGTATTTATGATATACCAATTTCAATTAAAATGCAATACCTTATACTAAAAGAGTAACTAAAAGACCTTGCTAGACATAACTTAAAAGGCAATTTTTAATTGAAGTTAGCTCCATAAACATGCAAAAGCCCAGTTAATGAGGTAAAAGGACAGTTGATATATAATGTATTCCCGCAGCAGCTCTTACTTTTAATTACCCAGTGTTAACCATAAGCTTAAAGTCTTCAACATTCAATTTATTTAATCACGTCTTTTGTTGACAATACTGTAAGCTGAAAGTATTCCCTTAATAGCTTTAAAATATTTTATTTTTAAACAAAATCACTTAAGTACTTTATCCTAATAAGTATATTCATACTTTTTAAATCACAGAATTCTACTATTTAAAAAAATACATATCTATTGTTAATTTTAAAAAAGAAGGAACACAGTGAAATAGGTTCCGTTTTACTTCAGTGACTATCATTTGAGGGCAAACACTGTTGCCAATTAAATCAAGATATCTTGTGCCAGGCAAGGCTTATTCAATGTACTTGGGGGTAGCTGGTGTCACATCATTATAAGGGTGACTGCCAATGTTAACTATATACTAAAAAGTAGAAGCAACAGCCACCTGAGCCCCAATACAATCCCAAAATGGTATGCTTAAATCATGGTAGCTTATATCAGATGAAGACCACTGACTTAAAGGGAAGTAAATATGACCTCTGTGTGTGTTCGTACACACACATGCACACATACATATGTGCTGTTGACACCCTCAGAAAACAACACTAAATATAATCAGTGTTTGCTTTTCCTAGTCTTGCCAGAAATGTATATACCAATATATGGGTATATACATAGAAAATCTCTATGCTCTAACAATAAGGTAGAAAAATGGTAAGTACATACAATTCACTTTCACATTTGTTTACAAAAGAACCATAACAATCTATTTTATGCATACCACAGATATTTACCAGTGGGAGAATAACATTTAGGTTAGTGAAATTATGAGCAAGGGGTATTAGTGAAATTGTGGGCAGGCAGTGGCACAGCACTTTGCCTAACATGCCTGAGAGGCAGTGTTCAATTCACAGCATTGGAAAAATAATCTACTTGCTCTTTAATCACAATTTTAGACATAAATGTATCCTATGACCCAATAACAGTACCTCAGAACTTTGCTCAAGCAAATTTAAGTATGCAATAATACAATTATGCTTGCAGATGCATTAAAGTAGCTGAAAACTGACAACTGCTCAAATGTCCTTCATGCAGAAAAACTAAACTTTTAAATGGTGAGTACTTATATACTAGGACACTATTATGTAACAATATGATAGAGCGCTACTTATCAAAGTAGATGAATCTCAAAGGTGTTAGGTTAAATTAAAGAAACCTATGATCAAGAGTATACTTTTTACTTCCCTTTTTAAAAAGTTCTGGAACAGGTAAATCAATAAAGTATAAAATGTTAAAATAGCAATTGCCTCTGAAGGACAGGGACAATGACTGGGTGGAAAAAGGAAAAATCTTGACTGATGTTTCGTGTAACACAAGTACATAAACTGCTCAAAGCTCATCAAATACTATATTTCATATTTGTTTCTTAACAGGTACAATCCTTATTTGTCCATGGTTAATTAAAACACAACAAAACCTTGATTTCATTTTTAAACATTCAGCATACTGTTAATAATACTTTCGATAGTGAAAATAGTATATTCTTTTATTCCATTCAGTTATTTACTGCTCAGTCTCGCACATATTCTCAAAAATGTAGAGTTCAATTTGAAAAACAATCTTAAAGTATACATTAATTTCATTTAAAAAAAAATAACTGAGGGAGAAAATATGAAAGATAACCCAAGTCAGAGCTCTGAATTCCTAATCATCCTCTTACCATCTTGTCCTCACCCTTTACAAGTCCTAAGACTACAGACATGTGCCAAGAACAGCTTTTTAAAACATTTTTTGAAGTTTTAAGCAAGCTCAGAAAAGTAAAGTAATTTATCAAAGTAGATTTTAGGAATACTGCCCACCTCAGATGGTCTGACTTCCGCCTTTGCTTCATGATGAACTGCTTTTCAGGATTTGCTAAGCTATAACTCAAATGTCATACAATTCATGCACATAAAGCATACAACTAAATGGTTTTCAGTGTGTTCACTAAGTTCTCCAACCATCATATTCATGTCAACACTTAAGTATATCTATCTACAGTATAGTCATCTACACAGAACAAAAGCAGATTTTCAAAGTAAGAAATTATGCATATACTGTTAAATTACAAAAATATCAGAAAATAAAACAAAATTAAGTTTTATTTTATTTTTTTTTAATTTTAATATGGGAGAGGATGAAGATAGTTCCCCACTACCAGAAATTATGCAGTCAAATTTCCCATATTTGAGGAAGTCTCGGGTCAGCACATCTGTGCAATGGATAATATAGACTCTGGAAAATCATCTTTGTAATCATGTTTTCTCCCCTATTTATTCAACCTGTGAATTAGTACACACAATAAATAAAATTAGTAATTTTTGAATCAATTACCTGATTCAAATCTGACCAGTAACACAATATGGCTCTGAGCCGTATTAAAATAAAATCCAAAATCATGTGATCTAATTAAAATAGGAATAAATAATATATGTATATATGGCATGTTTTCATTTTATTACTACAGTAAAATTTCAGTGTAAAGACTAAAACCTTCTGTAGAAGAGATATTTAGCCTACTATGCTAAATATCCAGTAAGCATAAACCTAAACTATTAGAAAAGTACATTCTATATTTTTAAAAGATAGCCTAAAAATTTTAACTTATCACTCTTCAACGGGTATTAGCTATATTCTGGAGTCTCTTTGAAAAAAAAATGCAACATACATAGAGCTCACTTTGAGAATATGCTGTTACCAAATATGTTGTTTATTATTATTTTTTTTTTTTAATTCTTCCATCCCCAACTCTTATGTTGGGTATTCAGTCCATGATCTAGCACAAACTACACCTCTGAGTATGCCCTAGGTCTTAAGGTCTACTTAAAAAATACACTCAAAATCTATCTTAATATTTACGAAGTATTATCTGAATTGTACAGCTTTTTCAAGTACTTTTAGTGAAAATAATTTTGTTGTCATTTTTTTCCTAAATTAGGGACTTTGAAAATTCTTTCAATTAATTACTAATAAACACAAATAAATAGCAATAATATCTTCTAGAGTGTTTCAGAATTTTCATATTAAAATCATATCAGTTTAAAATATTACAAACCTTCACACTGCTATTTCATTTAATGGTTAAATAAAATGGTTCAACAAAAAAAAAAAATTCAGCTGAGTACTTTAGTCCCTAAGGATTTGGCTGAAAACACAGACCAGTCCTTGAACTTTATCAAGATAAATCCCTGGCACCCATTAATCGCCAGCAAGGATCTTCAAATTAGATAAGAGCAGGAATCTTGGCATGGGAATGAACACAAACACCTTCCCTTTTGCAGACACTGAACCTGGCAGCCTTTCAGCAAGGGCTCACTCATGTAGCTGTTACTCTAAACTTCCCAGTGATTGCTTGGGAGTTGATAATTCTTAAGATATGAGGAGAGTTCTGATTTCTGGCACAGCATTCCTGAGATAAATACATGATCAGAGGGATGCTTTGAAATTCCCAAAGACTCTCCATTGGCCCATGGATTCAAGAAAAATCTTTCAAAAGGTGTCTCTTGCAAAGGAAAAAAGATAGGGGGAAAGACAGAGATTGTACTCTATCAGACAATATGTTAAATGCATACCAGACATGTTAAGTTCCACAGAACATCCTGAAAATGCGGCTAGCAAAATTACTGTTTCTTTCTTACTTCGACAAATCTTTTTTAAAGTAAGCACCTAAGCAGAATTCCCTAAGTAAATGAATAATCTGACTTAAGGCACTGAGAGAAGAAATTTAATTTCAACATTATTAAAAAACAAATAAATGCTAAAATAAAAAATTTTGGTCATTCACAAAAAACATTTTAAGTATACAAATAAAATACAGCCAATTAAAATACATAGCCACCCAATTGTTTCTTATTATTATCAATAGCACAAATTTAAGTTAACTTTAAGATGGCATTGTAGTTTATACCCATAATCCTAAACCTTGACCAAGACAGAAAAGATCACCATGAGTTCAAGCATCTATGGCAAGATTATCATTTGAGCTAAAGAATCTGCAGCTGTCTGGACAACATAGTAAGACACGGTTTACAAAAGAGGGAATTATAGAGGACCAAAGACTAAATTAACTGAAAAACATTACTACACAGTCTCATATGTAGATGCCTCTAATATTAGGAGCCACCAAATAAAACAGAGAAACTTAAGACCATAAAATGAATGAACAAAAAAATCTGATAAAGTGATAGAATTTTACAGCCTCTATTTACAAAGAATTCCGTAATAGTAGAGAGATTTGGTGCATAACACTGTAATCACTGACCTGAGTAAGCTGCATTACTAATAAGATAAAACCATACATATGCCACTGGACAAGAAGCAATAAAAAGAAGCTGTCACTTCTGTGATATTTCTGCCAAAAATGTACTAACCTGAATCTAATTCAAAGGCAACATTAGATAAATAGACATTGAGGGACATCCAAAGACTTTAAGAAACATAAACTCAAATTAGATCATTTGATCTAAAAGACTATTCCCACTGCTGTTGGTTGCCCACAAAAGCCAGGTGATATGGCCTTATTGCTAAAGCACACACACACACTTTGGTTATAGAGCATAGAAAAATCAAGTAAAAACTGAAATAAAAGCTTCTTCCCTTTTGGCTAGTTGTCCTGGAGTCAGAAGGTACTATGCTTGGTGCTGAAGGGAAAAAGTCATTACAAGTCCTACCAAACTAAGATCTGCACAACCAGCCTACAAGGCCACATGTTCTCATAATTGCTATGTGAGTGACCAATTAGGGAATCCACATCTGGTATTATAAACCTATTCAAAAATTCATGGTGGGAGGTTATGGGAACTAGAAGAAGGAACCTATGGCTATTATTTCTATAAATGGATATACTGTCAAATTACCTTCTAAATATTTGTAATTTTACACATAGATGTAAACTGCTATTAAACTTTGTCAGAGAAACTTCTGTCTGCAGAAACTACCAGTTAAGAGACAAACTCATAACCGGCCAAAGTAAAAAGAATAAGTAAAACATCATATCATAAGCTCCAAGGCTTAGGGAACACTGCAAAAGAGTGAACAGAAACAATGTAAGAGCTGGAGGATGAAAAGAAGTGCTATGAAATGCTGTCTTCTAGAAACAGCATGGCTGTAGTACCCTTGAACTTACAAAAAACAGTGGTTTCTGTATGAAATCCGCATTGATGCAGGAAGGCCCCACCATTCTTTATGAAGCTATGGAAGTAAAATGGTCACTAATGGATGAAGAATCAAATTCCTCAGTAGTATAGCCACTAATAAATTGTCCTTGTTCAAGTAAATTACCCACTGTCCATGCTCAAGCAAAAAAAAAAAAATCCTAATTAAATGCAGTGTGCATAAAGAAGCATCTAAAAATGGTTCAGTGACTAACAGTATACACCATTCTTGCAAAGGACCAGAGTTCAGTTCCCAGCACCCATGTTGTCAACTGGATCACAACTACTTATAAATAACTCCAACACCAATGGATCCTCTGGCCTCCACAGGAACCTGTCACTCATGGGCACATAACAGTACATCATGGGCACATAACAGTACACAGACTTACATAATTTAACATAAATAAATAAATAAATAAATAAATAAATAAATAAATAAATAAATAAATAAGGCAGTGAAGCAGCACAAAATTGTCAAAGTAGGAATGATAGTTGTTTGGGAGAAGGGGTTGAACAGAAGGTGGATTTGGATAAGAGGACAATGAGGAAGGAATAATTAAAGTTATAATTAAAGTATAATATTAGCTACTTAATGTCCCAAAAAAATATAATAAATTTTGCAGTAGGAACTTTTCTGTACATTAGCTTGTTTCCAGATAAAAATACTAATTTTTCAAAGTATTCACTCAAAAACTATGTGTTAAATGTAGGACATAAGAAAACTTTATAAAGACAATGACCAGACAGGCTGGTTGTAGAGCATATCCCTAGCAATACTGAGGTCTTGGGTAGTTAGAAAAATAGGCAAATCTATAAAAACAAAAATTCCTGTGGGCTACACACAATCAACAAAGATTCTGCAGTTAGCTTTTTCACACTACCCATGCTCAGAACATCTGGCTGAATCTTGTGTTTGCTGACATCTGGATCCCCACTTTTTGTTGTTGTTGTTGTCACAAAGGCTGACACAACTGAAAGCAAGGAAATGATAGGTAACTTAGATAGATAGATAGATAGATAGATAGATAGATAGATAGATAGATAGATAGTAAATTCAAGTAATGCCTGAGGTGTAACCAAAAAATGAAAGGGAGGGAGGGAGGGAGGAGGGAGGGAGGGAGGGAGGGAGGAAGGGAGGTGGGAGGGAAGGAGGGAGGAAGGGAGGGAAGGAGGGAGGAAGGGAGGGAAGGAAGGAGGGAGGGAGGGAGGAGGGAGGCTCTTTTACACACAATGTGCATTACTAAAAAATACACCTAAAATAATTTTTAAAAAATGTCAATGAAAGTTTGAAATACTGCACAAACCACACAACAAAACTACCCTTATATTTTTTTATAAATTAGATCAAAACATTCTACTCTAATGTTAAAGCCACAAAATTTAGACTTTCATAATCAATTCCTGTTTACCTTTAGAATTTGCAAACATAAGAATACTGAAACAAAGCGTTATTCACATACCTGTCAAAAGATCTGAACTGTACCGGTGGGTCAACAGACAGATCTCCAAGAGCACCAAGGCATGCTGGGGGTAGAAGGGCTGGATCTACTGTGACTCCATCTGCTGGCATATTAACCAAGCTCCGGAGAATGTCCTTCACATTGACATTTTTTGAAACTGGAACTGATGCTGTCACCTTCCTATCCAACTCGTTTCCTCCATCAATTTTTGTTTCCTGAGATTTATTGACTTCCAAAGAAAGAGTGCACAGCACCTCACTGATGGCATCTGGACCAGCGCTGACACTCAGAGGCGCAGCTGGAGAAGCTGCAGACAGATTACTTCCTAAGCCAGAAGCTGTTTCTTCACCAAGGCCAGAGTCCCTCCTTCGAGTAGATGAGGTGCCCTCCACTGATTCTTCCACTGATGATACAGTTAAATGGCTAAATTCTGCTGGTGTGTTTTCTGTATCTTACCCAGGAACAAAAGAGTAAATTAAAAAATCAAGAACTAATTTTTTAAAGGTATATTCAATTCCCAATAGCCATTCAGAATTTATGAAGTATGTGTCATGTTCTCTCAAAATCAAAAACTAATAACATAAACTATAAAATATAATGAAAGAATTTACCTTATATCCGAAATAGATATACTAAATAAAATATGCTAAAATGAATAAACAGTACTCACAACAGTCTTCAGAAATGATTGTAACATATGCATGGATTATAACACAAAGCTGAATGCCAACAGTGCACAAAGTAGAACCTTCTACCTCATACATAGTTTTCACTGCTGGAAAAAAATGGCCAAGCTCCCCACTATGCAAAAAAATAAATGCTGCTTGTGAACCCCATCCATTCTGAGACAGGTTCTCATGTATCCCATGATTGCTATGAATCCAAGGAAGACCTTGAATTTCTGCTCTTATTCTCCCCACTTCTTGAGCACTGAGATTACAGACGTGTCACCATGAACAGTTGATGAGGGGCTGGGGATTCAAACTCAGGGCTTCACGCATGCTAGGCAAGCACTCTACCAACTGAGCTAAATCCCTGGTCCAAACAACCCCATTTTGTTGTTTAACTTCACTGTCTCCAATCAAACTTCTAATCATTCTAACCTATATGTTATTTTCAAGTTCATCCAAAACCTATACCTTGCCAAATTTTAAGATCAGTCCTAATCCCTAATAGCACCTGACAGCAAAGTTACTGGATGTTCTCTGCAATTTGATAATTCTTTCTTCCTTTGACTCATAGTTTTCTTTTTCTTCTATGCCTTCACCAGTAGTTTCTCATTAATATCTTCAACTTCTTTTTCCTTGATTTATTAGGTTCAAAGAACTTTGGGGTCAATCCTTTGTCCTTTCAGTCCTTAGTTCTCTCATCAACTCTACCCACATGTATTCTCCCTCAGCTATTCTACCTACCCTCCATATTATAAATACCTCCACACTCTTATCCTACAAAGGGAGGGTGTGTGTGTGTGTGTGTGTGTGTGTGTGTGTGTGTGTGTGTGTGTGTGTAGTTTGACCTACTCCAGCATATCTTATAGTAATTATAGAATATCTGTTTTCTTTAAATGCCCACATTAGTGTTCAGAAATACTGTTCTTCTGTCACCCAAATATACCCAGAATCTGACTGCCTCTTGTTATCTGTGTAGTTACGACCATAGGCCATCAAGTCATCACATCAAGTGAATTACTGCACTGTCCTCTTAAATGGTAGCGGAAAGCAATTTACTTTAATGATCCAATGATGCACACCTCCTGGTGTCTAAGAAATCCTTCAATCTGAGCTAGACCAATACAATGTTTAACCAGTAGAACAGATCCAGAAGTAACAGCCAGTTCCAAGTTCAGTTTAAATGAGGACTGCCAGGCTTGACTTTACCAGACTCCAAACCAGCCATTTAGAAATTTAACTGACTTCTACTCTGATGAAGGACACTACACAGAAACAGAAAAGCCTTTCAAACTAATTGAAAAAACAAAGAACTAAGTTAACATAAGAATCAAGACCAACTGAGCTGTGGTGGAACACACCTTTAATCCCAGCACTCTGGAGGCAGAGGCAGGCAGATCTCTGTGAGTTCAAGGCCAGCCTGAGCTATGACAGGACTAATACACAGAGAAACCCTGCCTCAAAAAAAAAAAAGAAAAAATCAAGACCCTCCCTCAAAATAACACTGGCTCAGCTGCTTTTCTCAGCCAACCCCAGCCTAGAGCCCTTTCAGTTGAGGCACTAAACAGCACAAAAGCCATCTTAGACATTAAGTTCCAGGCAACATCTAGAGCAAGGGTAAGTATTCCCACCATGCCAGATTCAAATGATACCCACAGAAATCATGAAATATGAAGATAATTGTAGTTTTAAACCACTAATTTTCAATGTACTATGTCACATGGCAGCATAGAAATAAAACATTAGTTTTTCTTCTCCTCTGAAGTGTAACCTCAACATAAAAGCCAAAGAATTACTTATTTTATTTATTATTAATGCATATGTATTTATAACATGCATGTGAGATATATACATATATGTACATATATATTTGAACAGTGGTATACACATGCCATGGTACAATTGAGGAGGACAGAGGACAACTTATAGGAGTCAGTTCTCTCTCTGGGGGACTAAACTCAGATCATTAGGATTGCATGTCCAATGATTTTATCAGCTTAATAATGGCCCTAGAGTGTTATTTTTAAAATACATGGCAGTTATAATTTGTACTAAACATTCCAATGATGCTCATATCTCTTAATGAAAAAGGCTTAAACCATCTGTCCGGTCATGTCTGACATTTTATTTATTATCACTTCTATGAACCTCTAAAATACTATAAAATTTATCTATTAAAAATATTTTCTGTCTCTTCCTGCCAGAGATAAGCTTCAAAGTGGTGAAATCTTTTTCTTTCTGTATGAATACAAGTACCTAATAGGTACTGGACGAAAACCTACGACAAAAACAAACAGCTGGGCGTTGGTGGCACTCAGAGGCAGATCTCTTTGAGTTCCAGGCCAGCCTGGTCTACAGAGCTAGTTCCAGGACAGGGTCCAAAGCAATACAGAAAAACCCTGTCTCGAAAAAAGAACAAAAACAAAAACCCTCCTCTCGGTGACTATTAAAGCTATTTACCTATCTATACTTCTGTAACGGAAAACTACTTTTAAAACTATAGTTATCACTAAAAATTGTTTAAACAACTTCCTAGAACTGTGTTATGAAAGACTGATTAACCCTTCACAGCAAATACTAAATTAAAAACTTAGAACTCTTTACTTATAAAGGGTAACATTTTCTCATCTTTTAATCAGATGGTCACTTACAGTACAAAACTCATCTCCCAACTGTAAATAATTATACAATATATAAATTATTGAGTTATTGATAAACATAAGTTAAAACATTTTGCTATTAGTTACATAAAACTATGCTCTCACTTTACACGTAGATAAATTTAAGCTCCAGAATCAGTACCTTAACTGGGTAAAGGTGTCTTAACTTTGGATATCAGGAAATAAAATGTGGAAGCTTACCAGGAAGTGATGCATTCCCATTTTCACTACCAGTTTCCTTAAGAGACTGACTGTGTCTTTCATCTTGCGGTTCCAAAATGTCTCTATATTTTGAGACCATTAGAACAGAGATAAAGTAAACAACAGCCAAAGCTAAAAATTGAGCTTGCTTGCTATCCTCCTGAGAAAAAAACAAAAGTAATTTTTCATAGTATTATTAACATTTTAATATTATTTCACATTAAAACATTTAAATATAGATTATGTTCATAAATCTTTCAACATGCACAGAACACAATATATCTTTTGTATAATATTTTATAACTAAATATAATTCTAAAATACATTTGAGTAAATGTCAAGTATATTCTCAGCAGCATCTTTAAATGAAAATGTCTGTACTTTCATACACAGAAACAGAAGACCTAATTCAACTTTAAAACTTGAGTGCCTGATATAGAGACATACTATATTATACTTTATAAGGCAACTCAAATAGTAATTATCACAATATAAAAAATAGCTGATATTTTTTTTTACTTCTCATCATAAAAATCCAAATATATAAATTTAACATCATAGCAATGTTGCACTATGATACCCAGCATATCCAGAACAAACATCTAGGAGAAAAAAGTAAAGCTGTCACATAGAGATACAGATGGAAAAGGAGAAGAGTATTTTAAATATCACAGGCAAACAGAAATCAGGACTTAATACAAAGCATTTTCCTCAGAGAAAAGGAAAACTAAACTGAGACATAAAGTAGCCATGCTAGCTCTACAGATGACCTGCACATAACAATCAATGACCTCTGTATCCATTCTGATAATGCCTCAGAAAGGCATAACTTAATTATTTTAATTTAAAAAAATCAAATGTCCATCAAATCATAAAATTAAATGCATCTCAAGTAGTTGGTAGTTGGCAAGCTTCTAAGTCTGAAGATATATAACAGCAAATTGATACTTGCCCTAGGCCTTCAGATTTGTTACCTAGAAGGCAGATGGGAACTTAAGGGACAATTAGATTAAACATCAAGTATTATTTACTGTTTTCATATATAAAAATCCTCAAAAATAAAATATTTTAATTAAAAACATAATAACTGTTGTCAGAAGTTCTAGATAAATCCTCAGAAAAAAGTCAGGTATCAAACTCTCCCTTAACAGGTCTACTGAGAGCAATTCTTGGAAACATTTCTAGTATAAAATCTATACTACCTTATAAGTTTGGAAGTATAAGTTTCTTTGTCTTTGTAGAAAAGATAAATGTACATTTTTCCTTTTTTATTAAACATCCCTTTCCTGCTATGTATTATTACTGCTAACGATATGACCATTAGGCAAATCATTTATGTGGTCTTCTTAGTCAATTATTGATTACTTATGCCTAACTAAATCCTTATTCATCCCATTAAATTACAAAAATCCTTAACTCACTTCCTCCACCTCTTTCTACTATGGTCTTTCTAGCACAAAACAACCTAATCCTGCCATCTTCCTAATGGAACCATAAATTAGATAGATAGATAGATAGATAGATAGATAGATAGATAGATAGATAGATAGATAGATAGATAGCACCTGGAACTATACTATTCAGTCAGTATTCAGCCTTAGCAGTGACAATAATAGTCCCAGTAGTGAGATTACAAATGACTTTATTTAAGACTTATATTTTATAAAACTTTAAAAATATAACATCAAAATCTATGAAAAACAAAATTATTTTCTTCTTTAAAAAGTTAAAAAATACAGGAAGACATGTGACTACAGTCACAGCTCTTGAGAGGCTAGAAAGGCAGAGAGTAAAAACTAGCTTGAGCTACATATATCCCTACCACAAAAAAAAAAAAAAAAAACCAACAAGCAAAACAAAAAGTTTAAAACACCACAATAGGAGGAACATTTTACTATGTACCCTATCATTACATTTAACAATCCCTTGAGAAAAAATTAAGATCCAGTAAAATAATACAGTGTTAGGAGGTAGTACATGTTATTACACTAAGTGCAAGGATTCTGGGGGGCAAAACTACCTGGTTTCAAGTCTGTCATTTACTAGCAACATCATTTGACCAGACTACTTAAACTCTCCATACCTCACATTCTTCATCTGTAAAATGGGAATTATGAAAGTACATAACTGAAGGTTTTGGACTTGCTGATGAACACATGAGAAGAACAGGCACTGAACTAGCTCTGTTATTCAGATAATCCCTTTTACCATTATATTCTAAAAGCATTGCCAACAAACTGGGTTTCTATCCCTGCCTGTTAAACCTATCTATATTATTTCTTTTTCTTAAAGCTTATTCTTAAAGACTTCAAGCCTAAGAGGAAGCATATACTAGCTAACAGAATCCTTGAAAGAAATATTTTAACTTACAATGTCTCTGAAAACAACTGCTCGTAGCCGATTAATGTCCATGTCTTGCAGAAGCCTGTCAAGATCTCTTACTGGAGATATACCACCAGTAACCATGTCCACTGGGCTCTATTTGAGATAAAATAATAATAATGCATACACACATTAAACAGATTTAAAATCAATGAACACAGTAAAGTATCAGAAAAGCACACAATAATACGAAAAAAACAGAATTTTCTCATGATTTTTCTTTTCTTGTGGGGATTAAATATGGCAGGGGGAGTCACATGGGGAAAATTGACATATCAGCAAGAAAAAGTATTGAAAAAGCAAACAAGATTAAGTATACACAAATATTTACCATGTATTTAAACATAAATATATTGACAGAAGAAAATGACTATTTTAGACTTTGTCAGACTTACTTAACTTTATATTGAAATGAACAAACTAATTTAGGATGTTAATTGTGGAATATAAATATGCCTTTATGAAATTGATGATCCAATATCTTACCTTTGCTGTGGATTTCCCCATGGGAATCAGGCTATGTACTATTTTCAAGCTTTTTGCTGGATCTCCTCTAGCTTTCAGCTGTGAATGCTGTTGACACTCTAAGCAATTTCTTACAGCCACTGCACACACTATAATGTATTTTAAGAAAAAGATTGGGAAAGAAAAAAAAAACTGTATATAAGGTTACAGCAAAGATATAAATCACCTACATAGTATAATTCCTGCTTCACTTTATTCAAAACTATTACCTCCACAAATTCCTAAAATGTCCCTAGACTATCACATAGTGCTTATTGTCTGACTTTATTCTCTGTTATGATTAAGACCTGGGAATACAGCTCAGGTAGTAGAGTGCTGAGACTTTGGGTTTAATCCCTATCCTCAGCATAAGACTAGGTTTGGTGGTTCATGCCTGTATTCCAGCACTTGAGAGAAGGAAGAAGGAAGACTGAAAGTTCAAATAGCATCTTCAACTACACAGCAAGTTCAAAACCAACTTGTTCATCATAAAAACCTGTTTCAAAAATTGTCTTCTGGCCCCGCTCAAGAATGATTTAAGGAGTTCTGCTGAAAGGAAATCAGTTCATAAATCGTTTGTTTTGTTTTGTTTTGTTGAACTACAAAGGACTGAACTCAGAGCTGCAGGGTGCTATTCAACTACTCTAGCACTGCAGTACACAGCCAGCCCAGTTCAGAAATCCTAGTAAGTTTAAAATGTAATTAATCCATGCAGACAAATCTACATTCAGATTTCAATTGCACTAATTATAGTTTTAAATTTGAGATAAACGTCTTAATATTTTGATCTATAATATTCTTGTGAATATTGAAATATCAAAATCAGGACTAATGACAGAAGTTAATAAACAATAGCTTCTATTTTGTTATGACAACATGAAACTTTTAAATAATTTCTACATATTGTTACACCAATTTCTTTAGAGCATACTAATTCTAAAAGCTATGTTGTAAGGCATCTTAAGTGAAAAACATAATGGTATAGAAAAGTCTAGTTATGGATATTTACTAGTTTATATCATAAATTCTTGGTAAATGTAGAAAAATGTTTTGTTATTAAGCTTTTTATAAATTACTATTTCTATAAATTACTGCTATTTTTATAAATTACTGCTTTCATAAAGTCATAATTCTTAAGGCTTTGCTTCCATGTCTTGGGTCTTTTCTCTCCATAAGCAAGCCAATTAACCAAATCTCAGCATTTACGGCAAATACAGGAATCCATATGCAAAGAACAAGGGTTTATTTCATCTAATGAAGCTTTCTTAACACTAAACAATCAGTCATTCTGAGTATGTTTGCTTTCACTTAAATAAGAACTATTCCCAGAAGAACTGAGATTTAATGATTTTGTTAACAATTTTAATAAACTATTCAAGATTATTTTAATAACTGTATACTTGTGTGATGTCCAATTAGAACATTCCCAATGAAATGTTTGTAAGAGAAAGACATCAGCATCTCATGGTATATATGCTAAGAAGACCTTCTGATGGTTTATAAAATTTGAAAAGCACTACTTTAAAATAAAAGAGAAGTTAACAGAAAAGGGTGAATGTTGATCAGAATTGCCTTAGTAGCATGTCATTATAACCACCCTACGCCCAAACCAGCTAGCTACTAAAAGACATGCTCACTAAAAGACAGTCATATGGCAATGTGGCAAGTATATACCTTTTCCCAAAAATAAGAAAAATTTTACTTATCCATCAGTATGGTTGACTGAAAATGTTAAATATTTAACTAATAGCTTTTAACAGCTTACCCAGTCGGAGACACTGTCGTAGAATTCCTCCAGATGACATATTTTTTTCAGCTTCAATTTCAGTAAAACCAAGAGAACTTGCAAATATAAGCACATCCACAAGGCTAATTAGCCTCTGCAAAAATGTCACTGAGGTTTCTATTGAAAGGCCTTGAGTAGGTTCAATATTCTCCAGCTCATGCTGTAAAGTATAAAGTTTGGTAATTATATCTGCATTTACATTTACCAGCTGCATTCCTCGAATTTCCAGTTTTTTTCAAGGTCAGGCTTTCTGTATATCTAGAACAACAGACTGATTTGCTCTTTTGATACAAAAAAAGAAAGAGCACTGAGAACACTTTCATTATATTCTTCATGAGCTAACACATGCCTAATAAAGTAACATTCTCTATAGGTCTTTCATTCCTCCAACACATCCTAAGATCTTTTCAGGTAAATATAAAGATGTGTTTTTTATTACAGCAGTTATGATGTACAGCAACCACTTCACTAAGCTTTAATCAATAAGGATATACTGCATTCATGATTTCACATCAATTGTATGTAGTAGTTAAATCCTTACTGTGGCCGACGTAGCAGCTGAAAGCAATGGCAGTATACCCCCACAAGCCATGACCATATTGTCCATCACTTGAGAGATGAGATGAATTGTGTTGTGTACAAAGATGACATTATCACTGCTATTCACGAAGTCCATAACTGTCTTTGTTGAATGGCTGTCCAAAGATAAATTATGTTTACTGATAAAGCTACAGAAAGGAAATCACAGCATGCCTGCTTAAGGAGAGGCAGAAAAGAAGATGCTTTTGAATCACCCTGGAAATGTAGCAGATACTGGGGGTGCACACTTCCTCAGAACAAGTGAAACACTCTTCATCAGCAGTTACTTTCTATGTCCAAGACATATCTGTGCTAAAACACAGATATTATTCATCATATATTTGGATGAAGTCATACTTAATGAGAAGTCACAGCAAAAATTAGGAGGCAATTGGCACTATGTGTACTATTAAAAAATAAATTTTTACTACAACTTTCTTACATAATTCTTTTAAATATGTTAAAAGTCACAAAGAAACCAAAATCAAATTGGGTTCTTTTAATATTGTAAATCACACAATGGAAAATATATAGATTTCTTATGCTAAACATATGAACAATATTGTACATGAATTTCAACTAAATTTTGGCATTTATAAAAATAAGCCCACTTGGAATACCTACCTTGTAGTTCATTCAAGTCTAGAAAAAAATACTATAGCAAACATTAAGCCATTTTAAATAAGGAAAATCTTGGATTTTTACGGTTTTGTAGTCCAAACTGGGATTCCATGCATAGATAAAGAATAAATTTGATGCTATAAAATGCTAACATAGAATAATTTATATTCTGCTTTTCCAACCAATGTCTGGAGTAATATAAAATGTTACCTAAATTTCTTTTAAAAGAGAGACTAGGATTTATATATGTCACCTCTAGTGAACATATGAACAAACCTTCTCCACATCTGTATATCTGTTTCTATGGAAAATAAGAGATCAGTGAGCAAACGCTGATGCATCTGAGACCACTTGAACTCAGGAATGCGAAACATGGTGGATCTGGAGTCCCTCCTTTGTTGGTCAACAGCATCTGGTGCTGTTCCTTGTCCTGGCTGTTCCTGTTGCCTTGATATCTAAAAGAGTAAAGTTTAAGAAGTAATAAAGTAAATTAACTTAAAAAGAAGACATCAGCAAAGAATTCAGTAACTTTCATGAAATGCATGTAACAAATATTCAAATTCTAAGACACTACAAAGTAAAATCACAAGAAACCTATCAACGAGTAACCTTACCATACAATTAAAGAAAAGTCATCAATAATACCAATACCACAATTCAACAGCAATTAGTGTGAAGTCTTGTACACAGACATTACCACTGTGTAGCATTTCACAAAGGAATAAAGCAGTTTTAATTTTGAATATTAGCAAAGACAACAGTATTTATGATCCAGACAATAACTAGATTAGTCTTCATTAGTTAAAACAAGAATTAACAAAAGTCAACATAATGAAAAGCGGACAAAACAACAAAAACCAAAAGAAAGGAAGGAAATGAAGGACAGAGGTTAAGAAAAAGGAACAAAAAGCAATAATATGCAACCAGCTACATGTACCACATTACTATGAAATATTGATAAAAAAAGAAAACTGTGTCTCTCAACCACACAGACTCTTCTCATAGTACAAATAGACCATTAAATTTGAAACCACGCTCATTCACTGGTAAATACACAGTTCCAGACTTAACTGGAAAAGGAATGTGCTAGAATTGATGTAGTTGAAGAAAAAAGAGAAAGTATTTCCTATACCTAAATCTATGCCAATTTTAAAGTTTGAAAGTGGTAATTTGGGTAACAATAACTGCCATTTAATGAGCTCACATTGGGTCTGAGAGTATAATCAATGGAAGAGTACTTACACATTACGTATAAAACCCTAGGCTCAATACTCTGCATCACAAAAATGAATGAATGAATAGTCATAAACTCAGACTAATTAGCAAATATAACTATTTGGCATATATATATACTTACATAATAGTTAAGTAATATACTAAGCAAATACAAGCATCCACACTTGCTGGTTTTGGTTTTGGTGGGTTTGTTTGTTTGTTTGTTTGTTTTTCCAAGACAAGATTTCTCTATATAACAGTCCTAGCTGTCCTGGAACTCACTCTGTAGACTAGGCTGGCCTCAAATTCAGAGATCCATCTTCCTCTACCTCCTGAATGCTGGGATTAAAGGTGTACACCACCACCACCCAGTCACACTTGCTGGGTCAATGCAAATTCAAGCCAAAGAGACAATACAGATACACACAGTGACACAGACAAACATGCAGGCAAAACATGCATACGTATTCTTTTAGTTTATCTAAGACAATATCTATAATTACCTCAAGGCCATGTTGTTGAGGCTGGGGTGCTTCCATGCTTGTACTGGCCTTCAATTCAAACCTCTCAGTATCTGAAGCAACACTGGAAACATCTAGCTTAGCAATCTTTTGCTCGGAAGTGGCAGGAGTCTCAGAGACATTATCAGCAAAATCACTAACTGATTGAGTTTCTCCAGCAAGGTTAGTAGCTTTTATCCCTTCATCCAGCATCTCATCAGTATCTGAATGTACAGTTGTTTGGGAAACAGGAGCTTCTGGTGAGGTAGCCAAAGACCCTGGTGTGGCCATAGTTGAAACACTAGAATCTTTAGAATCTCCAGTTTCAGTATCATTTTGAATCTTAGTATTATGTGCCTCCTCTTGAACTTCGGAGTCATTACCACACATGTCTTGCCCTTCTCTGGCTTCAGAGGCAGCTACAGACAAACTATTTCCTTGGAGCTCTGTGGGCAGACTGGCTTCCTCAGTAGGGCTGCATTCTACCTTCAGTTCCACATAATCATCATCATCTTCTTCCTCTACTCCAGATTTTTCCAGTAGTTCTGGTGTCTCTGCAGCATCTTGTTCTGAGGGAGAACTTATGGAAGCACTTATCTCACTGTTGACCATTGTATCTTTGCCAGATAATTCAAGAGAATTAGAGGCAAGCGTCATAGAACCTACTGGATCCGAAGATTCTTCTAAATCACATACATCCTTGACCTCATTTGTTGCTGCTTCTACCAAAGTGGCTTGATTCAGTAACTCTTGGCTTTCTTTCTCCATTTTCTTTTCATCATTAGACCTATCAGGTATCTGCAGTTCAATGTTGGATACTGAATCTACTGAGCTTGCCTTTCCAATACTTGAGTTCTCATCATTATTTCTAGTGAAATGAGGAGAGTTGGGAGAATCCTTCAGATCTGAGTGTTGGGGCCCAACTGAAACATCAACACCAGTAACTTCTGGAATCAAACTTGAAGAACAAGGCCCTAATCCTTCATCATTTTTTCCCTGCTGTTCCCTAAATATATTGGCAAGATTTTCTTTGTGTATTTCAAAAGTAACCTAGAAGAAATACATAAAATCAGTTAAGAAATATATTTTTAATGAGCATCACTTTATGGAACACAAAATTAAAATTCTTTCAATGTAAAGCTAATAATGATAAAATGTATGTTTCTTATAATTCCTCATTTTGATGAAATTATTTTAATGACAACAGGTGGCATACTATGAATATAAAAACATAATTACTCATTAAGCTTACTCACAAAGATATATGAGAAAATAATTCATTATTGCTCTAGCCTCTCTATATATTATACCAGGATCTACATATGTACCCATTAGGAAGAGCATTACACACTGGAAGATATAGATATACAGCTTAATGTCATGAAACCCCATTTCTCTATCATTTGTCCTCAGAACAAGATTTTTAAATAAGTTAATTATCCTTGGTATAAGAGCTCTAAATACAGCTACAAAAAAAAAAAAAAAAAAAAAAAAAGGATCTTACTTATACTTAGCTAATGGATGCCCACTGTTTTGATAATAGACAAAAAGGCCTAATGTTCACCCAAAGGTCAACATTTACTTTCAAAGTCTGAGCTGGTAACAAGTGGTGTCTCCTTTTGGTTCACTCTCTTTCTGTTCAATACAAAAGCTGGACTCTTTATAAGAGAGAACACAAGTATGACTATGACATATATATATATATATATATATATATATATGTGTGTGTATATATATGTGTGTGTGTGTGATATATATATATATATATATATATATATATATATATATATCCTATTTTCATATTGGACTGGTGACTAAATTATTAAGGGGGGAAAAAAACCACCACAGGTTGGATAGCATTTACTTCCAGGATTTGAAATGCTTTTAAAATTCTAAATTCAGCTATCATCAATGTTTTTCATCTTAGCCATTCTGACAGGTGTATGATGTTATCTCAGAGTTGTTTGATTTGCATAATACTAAGATTCAAAAGGCTAAAGATGTTGAACAATTCCTTTTATATCTTTCAGCCATTTAGAGTTTCTTCTATTGAAAATTCTCTATTTACATCTGTATCCTATTTTTAATTGGATTACTTGGCATTTTGATGTATAGTGTCTTGAGTTCTTTATATAGTTTGCTGATCAGCCCTCGGTCAGAAATGGGTTTGAAAATCTTTTCCTATTCTGTAAGCTGCTATTTTGTCTTACTCACTGTGGCCTTTGCCTCACAGAAGCTTCTCAGTTTTAAGAGGCCCCACTTATTAACTGTCGATCTCAGTGTCTGTGCTACTGGTGTTATACATAGACGTGGTCTCCTGTACCCATGAGTTCAAGGCTACTTTCCACTTTCTCTTCTATCAGTTTCAGTGTAACTGGATTTATATTGAGGTTTTTGATGCATTTGAACATGCGCTTTGTGCATGGGGATATATATGTATCTATTTGCATTCTTTTGCATGGCAACATGAAGTTGTGCCAGCACAATTTGGTAAAGATGCTTTCTTTTTTTCCATTGTACAATTTTGGCTTCTTTGTCAAAAATCAGGTGTTCATAGACATGTGGATTACTATCAGGGTCTTCAATTTGATTCCACTGACCTACATGTCTGTTTTTATGCCAATACCAAGCTGTTTTTTATTACTACAGCTTGAAATCAGGGATAGTGATGCTTCTGAACATTCCTTTATTGCACAGGATTGTTTTGGCCATCCTGGTATTTTTTGTTTTTCCATATGAAGTTGAGTGTTGTTTTTCCAAGGTCTGTGAAGCACTGTGCTGGGATTTTCATAGGGATTACATTGAATTTGCAGATTGCTTTTAGTAAGATTGTCATTTTTACTGTATTGATCCTACCTATCCAAGAGCATGGAAGATACTTGCATTTTCTGATATCTATTTCTTTTATTTTTTTTTTAAAGACTTAAAGTTCTTATCACACAGATTTTTCACGTTTGGTTTGACTTGCCCCAAGATATTTTATGTCATTTCTGGCTATGGTAAAGGGTGATGTTTCTCTGATTTCTTTCTCAGGCCATATATCGTTTGTTATATAGGAGGGCTACTTATATTTAGTTAATCTTGTATCCTGCCATATTATTGAAATTGCTGATCAGCTAGCTGTAGTAGGAGTTCCATGGTAGAATTTTGGGGTCACTTATATATACTATTATATCATCTGAAGATAGGGAAAGCTTGACTTCTTCTTTTCCAATTTGTATCCCCTTGATCTTCTTTTCTTGTCTTACTGCACTAGCTAGAACTTAATACTATATTGGATAGATAGGGAGAGAGTAGACAGTCTTAGCTTAGCTTGTTCCTGATTTTCATGGAGTCACTTTTGAGTTTCTTTCCATTTAATTTGATATTGGCCGTTGGCTTGCTGTATATTACTTTTATTATGTTTATATACATTCCTTATATACATGATCTTTCCAAGATCTTTATTATGAGGGAGTGTTGGATTTTGTCAAAGGCTTTTTCAGCTTCTAATGAGATGATCATTTTGTTTTGTTTTGTTTTTCAGTTTGTTTATATGTTGACTGTTTTCATGTTGACTGATGTTCATATATTGAATCATCCCTGCATCTCTGGGATGAAGCCTACTTGATCATGGTGAATGACTTTTTGATGTGTTCTTGAATTCAGTTTACCAATATTTTATTAAGTATTTTTGTGTCAATATTCACAACGAAGAAGAGTCTGTAATTCTCTTAGTTGCATCTTTGTGTGGTTTGAGTATCAGAGTAACTGTAGCCCCTTAAAAAGAGTTTGGCAATGTTTCTTCTGTTTCTATTGAATGGAACAATTTGAGAAGTATTGGTATTACATTGTCTTTGAAATTCTGGTAGAATTCTGCACTGAAACCATCTGGCCCTGGACTTTTTTGTTTGGGAGACTTTTGATGACTGCTTCTATTTCATTAAGGGTTATAAGTATGTTTAAATTGTTTATCTAGTGTTGATTTAATTCTGGTATGTGTTACCTATACAGAAATTTGTTCATTTCTTTTACATTTTCCAATGTTGTTGAGTACAGGTTTTCAAAGTATGACCTAATGATTCTCTAGATTTCCTCAGTGTCTGTTGTTATAGCCCCCTTTTCATTTCTGATTTTATTAATTTGGATATTCTCTCTTTGCTTTTAGTTAGTCTGGATAAGAGTTTGTCTGTCTTGTTGATTTTCTCAAAGAACCACTCTTTGTATTGCTTAAGTTGGAGAAGTTGTAGAGTAAAGGGGACATTCCTCTACTGCTGGTGGAAGTGCAAATTCTTACACCACTTTGGAAAACAGTATGATGGCTTCTTGGAAAATTGAGAATCAATCTCCCTCAATAACCAGCAATACCACTCTTGGGCATGTACCCAAAAGATGGACAATCATATTACAAAGACATTTGCTCATCTATATTCATAGCAGCATTATTTGTAATAGGTAGGACCTGGAAACAATCTAGATGCCCCTTAACCAAAGAATAGATAAAGAAAATGTGATAATTTATACAATAGAGTATTACTCAGCAATAAACAAACAAACAAACAATGACATTTTTAAATTTGTAGGCAAATGGGTGAAAGTAGAAAAAAAAAAAAAACATTCTGGGTGAGGTAACCCAGACACAGAAAGACAAACAAGGTATGTACTCACTCATAAGTGAGTACTATTATTAGACAAGAGCAAAGGATAACTAGGCTACAATCCACAACCCCAGAGAAGCTAGGTAACAAGGATCTGCCTAGGGAGGGGAAACAGAGAAAATCACCTGAGTAAATTGGGATTATGGGGGGGGGAGGGATTGAAAGAAAAGGAGGGAGGGAAGGAGGGGAGGAGGAAGAGAACTTGAGATCGAGTTGGGGAAAGCAAAGAAAGAGAAACCTTGATAGACGGAGCCATTATGAGGTTAGCAAGAAACCTGGTACCATGGAAATTTCCAGGAATCCACAAGGATGACCCCAGCTAACATTCTAAGAAATAGAGGAGAGGATACCTAAACTGGCTTTCCCCTGTAATCAGATTGATGACTACTTTTAATTGTCACCATAGAACCTGCATCCAGCAACTGATAGAAGCAGGAACAGAGACCCACAGCTAAGCACTGGGCTGAGCTCCCAGAGGACAGTTGAAGAAAGAAAGGAACAATAATATGAGCATGATGGGGAAACCCTAAGAAACAGCTGACCAGAGCTAGTGTGAACGCGCTAACTCCTGCAAAGGACTATACTAGGCCCTCTGAATGTGGGTGACAATTATGTGGCTTGGGCAGTTTATGAGGCCACTGGCAATGGGACCAGGATTTATTATACATAGTGAATGAACTGGCTTTCTGGAGCTTATTCTCTATGGAGAGTTACCCAGCATATCCTAGATACAATGGGGGAGAGCCTTGGTCCTGATTCAACTTGGTGCTGTGACAGACTTTGCTGACTCCCCATGGGAGGCCTTGGCTATCTATGAGGAGTGGATGGGGTGGGGTAGGGTAAAGGGAAGGTGGAGGAGTGGGAGGAGGGGAAGAAGGAGGATCTGGAATTGGTATGTAAAATAAAAGATTTTTTTAAGAAAAAAGAATTTTAAATTCAGTTGGTTTACTAATTTCTCCTTAATTTATTCCAACACAACCAAAGCTAAGTGGTAATTAAATAATTACCACTGTTGTTATCTTTTTATGCTGTTTTTCTAAAGGTATTTGTGACTTAAAACTGATAATTCACAATTAATTACCAGATATTGTTCTAAATTACCCGCTAAAAGACTAGTCATTAATCTTCACAATCATTTGATTGCTAATCTATAACTGTTTGTAATGTTTGAAAAGCACTTCTATAAACTCCCAGTTAAAGATACTTATGTGCTATTAACTACAAGATTTTTTGCCATTGCTTGCAACTTAGTTGGCATTCAAATTTACTAACTAGGAGATAAAGGTGAATCAAGACATTATTATTATCTTTTTATTTCATATATTAAGAATGTCTAACTAATAAAAATTTAGACTTTTTAAAAATTGGCAAGCATGTTTAGCAACTGGTTTTTCTTTAAACAAATACATCTTTTTACTTTGTTATTGTGTACAATACTTACTAAATATGACATCTTGGTTTCTAGTTCTTAGGTTAACAATGTTTTGCACAACAGATAAATAAGAAAGGTGTTTTAAAGGCAACAGAATCATTCACTATGAGATATCAATGTAGATCAGTCAAAAGATTAGTACCACAGACGAGATCCTTAGAAACTGATAGAACAATATTCAACAATCATAAATGGTGGAAGAAAATAGTAAAATAAAATTATAAATACTTCCTGAGTTGTCTCAAAAAGCAGTTATTCAATTCTATTCAAAACTACTTTCTCTACTACTAGAGCCTTCTGGTGAGATATCAAATATAAGGCACATGCCATCTCAGAGAAACCAATAAGGTGTTATTATGAAAATAACATTACAAGCTTAATAACAAAGGAACATTACCCCATAAGAAAAACAAGTGATACATGCCATAACTATTGTACATTCATTCATGCAATGAACCAAAAGTGATTTTGGAATACATAAATGCACATGGCTCAAATACAAAAAGTAAACAGTATAAAATCATTTTTCTATCACACTCAATCTCAAAGGCAAAAATTCTACCAACAGTCAAATAATTAATCAACTATTAATTTCTCATGTATCATTCCAGAGTATTTTTTGCATATATACACACAGGTATAAATAGTTATGTAAAAATTGTTTTATATATATATGTACATATACATATATATCCTGCTTTTTATTCAAATATACCTTATGTTAACCAATATTCCTAATATTTTTCATATAATTATTCTTGGTCAATTATCTCAAAATAATATTACCTGAAATAATAAGGTCCATAATTTGTTCATAAATCTAAAATAATTTTTACATAGTCTTCTGTGAGATGTTTGTGCCCTTGAACATAATTATATTTTCTATCTATCAATTTCTAATTGGGAGTACTACTCTTTACTTTTAAGCAGTTCTTTTATTATTGGTCTTTTGACTTTGGGTTATAGAACTGTGTGGTTTTTTTGTTTGTTTTGGGGGTTTCTTTTTTGGTAACAAAGATGCATTTGTTTGCTTTTAGTTGACAGAGGTCAGAGTGCTATATCAGAAAACACAGTGTTTTAAGAATCTTACATATTTTAAGCTGAGTAACTGAAAAATGTCAGAAGGACCTCTGAACTTAATGTTCCCATGTTTTAAGAAACAAGTCATGGAACTCGAGACATGCCCTCAAGAGACACCCTCCCTGTAATGAGAGGAAAAGAATAATCTTTATTTCCACAAAGAGCACATACTGAGAGGAATCTAAATTTCTGACACTTTGCTCATTTACTTGTAGCTCATGCCTCTTCCTCTTATCCTCTTTCCATAATGATCCCTCTTTGACTAACAGAGCATAAAAACAGCAAATCTAATGGTTTCAAGAATTATTCAAATCCTTATGAAGGGTTTAAATATTATTTTAAGTGAATTTGTCTTATTTATCCTTTGCCAGTCTAATTAGCAATGGCCAGGCCAATAAGGGAGAATGGGTAGGAAGGAAAGATTTTTCTCCCCCACAAGAGTTTTCTTACATATCCGCAGTTCTCACTCTGAAGTACACCATACATAGTCATTAGCAAGCAACCTAATAATACAAACTTTCTTCTTTCATAAAATGTTTTAAGTAACATCTCCTTATCAATATGACATGAATATATAATTTAAAGAGAAGCCCTAAGATCATTAGTATCTATGTTAAGTATGCTAATATATGGGAATGTTCTATAATTTACTTAAATCAAAAGGTAAATTTGGTACTCAAATTTCTATAAAATACCATAATTCCTAAACAGTAATTGTTCACTAGTCAATAATATTCTTTACAATACACTAAATTAAACTCATTTTCATAGGTGACTCTGCATGCATCTTTCTTTTAAGTTCTTAAGCAAAAGCTAACATACTGATGATTCACATACAATATTGTAAGCATTTGGTATCACTAACAAACACTTAATATCTATTATCTTCATTAGATAAAGTCAAGCCAATGTTGATAAAATAATTCAGTAACCAGATTGTGAGACCACAACCCATAACCACAGCACAAGTGAGACAGAGAATCTGGAGTTCAAAGTCTGCCTTACCATTTTGAGTGGTCATATGGAAAGCTACTACAGTAGAAACTTCTTAAAATACATACATTTACAAAAGAGATCTAAATAAAGTCACCAAATAATGGGGAAGACAAAGTCCTAGCTAGGCTTCTCTTGCCACCAAATAAAATTTCCAGTGCCAGGAATGAGTTATATTTAATAATTACATTGCTGGCCATGGAAACACACAAACAACCCAGGCTATTGCCAAGGCTAATTACTGGCTGTTCTTCACAAACCGATAGTAAGGCCCTATTACTAAAGACAGTATCTACAACACTCATTGAGCATGGAGAAGTAAAACTGGTGACCACCTAGAGCCTTCACCCCTACTAAGTAATGTTCATGGTACTGGAAGATACTTTGCATGCTACCAAAAGAGAAAGGTAATCGCCAGCCCAGCTATAAATCCAGCAATCTACAGTGGTAACATGCCCGCACAATATGCTGGGGCGGTGACACAAAAGCTATGGGAGTAACCAACCACTATCTGATTGGAATTAAGGCCAATTTCATAAGATGGAACACATGCCTGACACTGCTCAGAATCAAGAGATCATCACATTGGTCACAAACCTGGAGAAAACTAAACACTATTGTTCTGCTAAAAGAACATAGCAATATAATGACTCCCAGTGACATTCTGCTACACCCATAAATCAGGTCCTCGCTCAGCCATCATCAGAAAAGCTTCCTCCTTCAGTAAATAGTAATTAATATATGGGTCCACAACTGGTCAATGTGCTGCGAATGAGAAATAATGGAACACTCAGTCCTAAATGAGGTCTTCATCAAATCCCTCCTCTCAGTGTAGAGTGTTCTGTGTTGTTGGGCACCAAATGTTGTGTGGTTCAAGAAACAAGTCATGCCAAGATGAATTTTAGGTCCAGTGGCAAAAGGAATATCCAGCTTCTGATGAACTGACCCTTGAACAGCCATTCAAAGGCATATTTATTGACTGTTACACGAAATTGTTTTTGTTTTTGTTTTGGGGGTAAACAAGTTCCTTATACCAAAGACTCTAGTCTAATAATATATATGTTTTTCTGAAGGAAAGCATCACGCCCATACTACTTTAGTCTTTATTGCATTCTATTTGCAGTACCAAATGATCCAAGAGCTCCAGGTGTGTCATGGGTGTCATGTGACTAAAGTCATGCAAAGACTGTAAAGTTGTTTTCAGAAAAACAACTCTAAAATCACAGAGCACAATCACCAATTTCTACCAAGATTTTTTTGAAGGTTAAAGTACTTCTAAAAAGCAGCATTCTGTTCTAATGTGGACCCTTGATATAGTAACTGCTAAATTTCTGCAACACCTCAGGACTTGGGGAACTATACAAAGAGGAAGTGGGAAGATTGTAAGAACCAGGACTGATGGAAGACACAACGGAGACAAAGCCATCTAAACACAGCAGGACTGACACATATATGAACTCACAGAGACATTGGCAGCATGTACAGAACCTGTACGGGTCTGTGCAGACATATTCCCAGTGCTGACAGGAAAATTGAACACAATCCCTCATCCCTTACCCAGAAGTTATCTCTGATTGACAACCGCTCACAAATTAAAAATCAGTTTTCTTTAATTAAGACTTACTGGGTATACAAACCACACCTAAGAGTATGCCCACAGCAGTAGGTGACCATTTTTGAAGATGTTTTGTTTTGTCTCATAATGCTTCGTCTGTTTTGTTGTTGTTGTTGTTGTTTATTTTTCCCCCTTACACGTCTTTTGTTCATGTATTATGATTTATAATTATGTGTTTTTATGGTTGGTGTGTATGTATGTGTGTGCCCTTGCACACATATACATATATGTGTAATTCTTATTGTGTCTCTTTGTTTTGTTTTATTATAGTTGCCTGGGGAGAGTGCTTTTTTGTTTTTTAAAGAACGAGAAAGGTGGCATGGAGTTGGACATATGAGGAGGTGGAGAGGATCTGGGAAGACATGGAAGAGGAGAAGCCATGATCATAATATGGGAAAAATTATTGCAATAAAAACAAAAGAAAAAAAAAAGAAAATTGCTTAAGTTATACAGGGAAACCCTGTCACAAATTATAATAGCTAGGAATGCAGCTCAGAGAGTGAGTCATAAACCTGGCTTTCCCCAACACTGCAGAAACAACGGCAGCCTAAAATAAATAATCTAATGATCTTTTCTACTATAATAAAAATAATCATCAATTTGATTTTCTTTTTCCCCACTTTCATAAAGATGCTTTTCTCACACAATATATCCTGATTGCAGTTTCCCCTCCCTCAACTCTTCCCAGTATCTCCACTCCCATCAGATCTGTCTCTCAAGAAGATGCAGTGATCCACTTGGAGATCATATGAGAGGAGAGATCATATGAAAAAGGGGGTGGGAGGTGGGGTTGTCAAGATCATGATGGAGAAAACCACAGAGATAGCTGACCAGAGCTACTGGTGTTCCTGGACTCTGAACTGACACCTGGGGGACCTGCATGTGAGCAAACTAGGCCCTCTGAATGAGGGCTTGATCTATTTGGGGTGTCCCCTAACAGTGGGACTAGAACTTATCCCAAGTACATGAACTGGCTTTTTGGAGCACATTACCTATGGTAGGATACCTTGCCTAGCCAGATTCAGGAAGGGAAAGCTTGGTCCTGCCTCAACATGATATCACAGACTTTGGTGACTCCCCAAGGAAGGTCTTACCCCCTCTGAGGAGTAGATGCTGAGGTGGAATGACGGGAGGTAAGGAAAAAGGAGAAGGAAAAAGAGGGGGAACTGGGGTTGGAATACAAAATTAATAAAAAATAAAAGAAGAGGCTTCTAAGAGATAATAAATAAATAAATAAATAAATAAATAAATGGATAAATGAATAAATGAATAAATGAATAAATAAATACAAACTATCACATCCAAGTTGGATAAGGCAAAACAACACAAGGAAAAGGGCTCAAGAGAAAACAAAAAAATGACCATACCCCACTGAATGCCCCTAATCTCATCTGATCAATTTTATTTTCTTGAAAAAACCTAAACGCATGCTTACATAAAATCTGGTATAAAAATTAATAAAAAATTTTAGGGAGTAGTTTCGTGTAACAGCTAAAACATTCCAAAATGCATGATAAACATTCTATAATACAAGCTCCAGAAATGTTACAAAAATGCATCCTGTGAAAAGATAAATATGAAGAATGTGTACACACATGATCAGGACATCACTGCTCAATAATAAGAAAGTATAGCATTTATGTACCACATTACAATACAAATTAATAGTTTTTGTTTTAGTGATCACTTCTAATGGTACTTCCAAAAAAATTCTGGAGAATGCCATAAAATAAAAAAGTAAATCTGAATTAATACAACTCCTAGTATAGTTAAGTGTTCTGGTTACACTCAGATGGTACATAAATGCCAAAGCTAACTTTACTTTTTTATAGTACAATATAGTACATACACCAAATACTATGTAACCATTAAAATGCCAGGTAGTGTCATTAAATGGAAACAGACCATAAAAGAGGATAAATACAACCAAATTTTTGGAAGAAAATAACTAGATGTATTTGTACATTTACATATATGGATAAGTTGACCTGAGAATCTTATCCAAATACTATTATTAAGTCATATACAGATATCTGGACATTGCATGGCTTAGGGGTTTTGTGTATATAGAAATTTTCCTGTTAATTTCAGATTTTAAAAGAAACAGCCAAAGGTATTTTTACTAAAAAATTTTTAAGACAAGGATACTTCATCAATCACTCATAAAATACAAATCTGTGAAACATGAAAACTTGTAACTTTGACATTTCTTTTTTAGTTTTCTAAATTAAATTTTATTTACATATGAGTACATGTGTGTTCATGCACCACAGCACATGTGGAGGAGAGTTCTCTCTTTCAAGCTCTGAGTCCAAGGATCAAATTCAGGTTTATCACATTAGGCAATATAAAATTTTATCCACTAAGCCATCTCATTTGCTCTTGAAATTTCTTCATGGGTAGCTTTTAATCTTATTAGTCTACCATTTTGTCTATAACATGACTGAAATGAACAATTGAACAGTTTCTCAGACTGCTAACAGTAGGTAACATTCTCTAATAATCAGTTCATTAGTTTGGGCACAAACTAATTCACATTTTACTTTCAATTCAAGTGCAATTAATTTTTATTTGTTCATTATTTTGCATCTTTTGGCAACACTGATCTAGAGAAAATACATTGTCTGAAGGGTGAAGCTCTATGTCTTTATATATTTAAAAAAACAGTATTTTAGGTCATTCTTACAATAAGTTGGAATAATTTAAAATATAATTAAAGAGTAGAAGCATTTCAGGATGCCAAATGAAAACATTATTATTTAACTGTATTACAACTTGTCCTTTTCTAAAAAGAGGGAAACTTTTTAAAATGGAAACATAGACAACAATTACACAAGTTGCTGGACACAATCTGAAACCCTCAGTTCACAGTAAAAAGCCCAGAGTAGTTGCTAGAAGCCTATTACTGCTTATAAAACCTAGTTCTGCTGTTGGTGGAACAGCACACAATGACAAACAGCTTCCCTGCTACAAAGGTGGCAGGAAATCTATCAAACTGAACAATAAAATTGCAATTGAGTTTCTTTGGCTTTTTATAGCTGCTGCATATATCCTGATGTAACTGCAAAAGCAAAAGCTGTCCAATTCTGCAACTTAGTTCTTTACAAGTCAGTTCTTCAACAAGACCTACAATATAAATTTGTGATGCTAAAGCACAAATACACTGCAAACTGCAAAAAGCAAGCTTCATTATAACACATGCAACGAAGTACTTAAAATGCTTTTAAATGCATACTTTCACAGATAGAAAATTTGGATACAAAAACTTCAACAGAATTTTTAGCATGCTACAAATTGTTCACCTCCTCAACTTAATAATTCATACCAATCTCTAACTCTACTAGATATTCACATGAAGAGCCTCAGAGCACAAATTGTCCATTTTAAAAATAACATTTCAACAACAACAAAAAAAAAGAATTAATGTAGCATCATTCAAACAAGTTCTTTGTATACATTTTTGGGGGAAGAAATACCTTTTAACTTCTAATCAATAAAGAAAATCCTCATGAAGAAAATGAAAATATGTGTGGAAAGCCAAAATTAAAACTTGAAATTACATGAGCCAACTTGAAACAAGTTTTTCTTTGCCCTCTCACAACTCCATTTGGTAGTCTTGTTGTGTTTTTTTGTTTGTTTTTCTTTTTTTAATATATCATCATGGCAAAAATGTGGCAAATCTAGTTTTACTATAATTTAAAAATACAAAAATAATTTAAAAATACTCCAAATTTCTTCAGGCAGCATTTCCTTTAAAAAGGACGCAGAGGACTGGCTTTTATCGGAAAGTAGACACAAGGCCTTTCCTTAAAACAATTATTTTCTTTGTAAAACATTTTTAAGATCTGTTTCAAATCAAAAGGCCAATATTGAAGTAAAGAAAAAATATAAACTAAACAATGTCTGCCTTTTCTCTCTGACCACTCTGTAATTATTATATATAATCTATGTCTAGGATAAATACATAAATACATAAATAAGCACTGCTTGCAAATACTACATAAAATAGTATATTTCCTCCTTTTAACATTTTCTGTATATTTAAACTCAGAAAATGGTAAACAAATTTTTATACTGAAAAATTTATTAAGAAATCATAAATGAGGTACACATTCAATTTCTTCTGACTCTCTATATTTCCACATACACTTGTCTAAGAAGTAAAACATCTTATACTACATTATCAGCTTAATGTGAAGATAGAAAGGGAAAATTTTATAAAAATATTAAAAGTATTTCCTGTATAATCAGAGGAGTAGTCAAACTTCTTTGTGTATAAGAACTTATTTTATGTGTGTACAGCATGTGTGCATGTGTGCCAGCATGGGTTCATGCATGTGTGGGCATGTACATAGGAGTGTTTTGGAACTGGATCTCTACAGTACCCGGGCTGGTCTTGAACAAAGGATCATCTTCTGTTATCTTTGAGAATAGCTGGGATTACAGGCATACACCACCACACAGAGCAAAGAGCAGATTTATAGCCTGAGGTATAGCCTAGTAGTAGAGAACTTGCATGGTATGCACAAGGCTCTGCATTTGATCCCCAGATCTAATAAATTCTTCTAGGCTTCCCCCCACCACAAGAATAAGATTTTGGGTTGGACAAAGAAAACTATAATAAAATGTGCATCCTAAATTACTCTGAAGCAGTGGTTCAACATCATACTGTGAGTGGCCGTAACACAGGTGCTTTCATAAACAGCCACTGACACTATTCATAGCTTCTTGATAAGAATGAGTTGTTTAATCATATACAGAATAAACAAAGCTAAAGTAAACAACGATGGTTCCTTTTCCTTCCCACAACAAACATTTAATATGTAACTGCTAATAACTCAGCACCAAGCACAGTTCTATTGCTCATATGAAGAAATGTTAATAGCTGCAAGAGAAGAATTCATAGGTTTCACAAGGACATACACGGTTAATGTTGGTTCACACTGGTGCATGATACATAGCATTCTCCTTCATACAAGTCACACAACTCAATGCAAACCTAGTCACCACTTTTTCCTCAGTGACACTACCTCTGTGTCTTCACATACTCTGCTTCCTCTACCAGAAAGTCACCCCAATTTCGATCTACATGAATCCAATTTATTCTGGAGTATTTGCACCCTTTAACCTTATATACAGTCCTTTTATCATATATGTTTTTTTCCCTTAGAAAATAATACCTTCCAGGATAATACCTGCTTTGGATTCTTCTTTCAACTTTCATAATATCTAGAGAAATATTCAAATAGAAGCCAGAAGAAACAAAACAGTGAAAAAAAAAAAAAATATATATATATATATATATATATATATATATATATATATATATGAGAATACTGTAAGGAAAAGAGCAGAGAACGAGAAAGGAACCAAGGCACAGAATGACTGAGAATGCTGAAACAAAAATCAACCAAACAACAGAGCACAGAGATGAGTGAAGATGAAAGACATGCAGCTCCACTAAAAGAGGAACAGACAGGGTAAAGAAGGTTCACAGCAGAGGTACACTGAGTAGAGGGATTAGAGAGAACAGAAAAAGATGTAAGATGGTAATACTGGTTGAGAGAGAGAAGACAGAGACAAAGAGAGAAGCAGAAATCTGAGCAGACAACCATGGAGGTACAGATCATACTAAGGGTCGAGGATCTCCCAACCACAATATGAGGTGTGGGATACTGATGCATGCAATTAAAAGAAACTGACAAGAGACACAAATTATAGGCTATAAATTCAGACAGACTGGGTGACCAGATTAAGTTATCATTTAAAACTAAAGTCCTAAACCATGTAAAGGATTTGGGTAAATAGAAAGGACTGTGTAAATAAAGAATTAAGACAGCATGGCATATTTGAAAATAACTATAACTCTACAGTAGAGTTTCTTGTCAAGTAGTAAAAGTTAGAAAATACTTTTATCAATGGCACCAATGCAAGACAAGAGAAACATATGTAGAAAAATAATTTTAAAAAATGAACTTGCTATTAAAAGAAATAACAAACTGCCTATGGAAGGAAACAATATATTATTTTTAAATTGATATATCCCTAATCTTACATAAAGTACATAGATAGCATTATATTGTTTGGGTAGAAATCTACAAGAAAATCCAATTCCATAGTTATGTAGCTAGACAGGAGAACTTCACAGATTCTCCAAAAAGATCTCAAAAATCTTCTAGTGACACTTCAACATCTCTCTTAAGGTTATATTCCCCTAGCCATCCTTTCTAAGGCAAATCTATATACATACACTCAGAAAAGAAGGAAAAAAAATTGTTTCTTGCTTGGCCCTTTCCTAACCTGCAATCTCAATAGATCGCTCTGAAATCTAATCTAAATGTATATGACACTCAAATGCAACTCAATTATTCTCATTATCTCCCTGTAAAGGGTGAAAATCTACTAACAGAAAATCAACCCAAATTGCAGCAGCCCACTGTAGTAGAGGCAACATAGTCAGCTCTCACAGTACAAACCAAAATAAAGAACATAGGGATGGGAAACAATTGCTGTACAGGATCACATTCTGGGCAGCTGAGGCTTTAAGTGTCATGTGGGTCTACAGGTGATACTCAATTTATCCTTGTAGTGCAAAAATAGCATATGTTAATAAATAAGTAGATGAGAGTGATTATGTTTCAGAATCTTTATTTGTAACAGGCATAGTTTTCTCCTTGGACCATGGTTAGCTGAAAAGTGCTTTGAACTAAACTGATCAGTCTCAAAAACCTGGTGCATGGAACAGAGGCACTTTCTAAAATCAGATAATTCCAGGTCACTTGACTAAAAGTTCATGGTCATCTTTTGTTACATAAGATGTTGTTAAAAATGGAAAAACAGGAGAGTAGTTTCTTTAAAACCAATTTTTTACTTGTCTTTGACCAGAGCAAAGTGTAAATATAAGCTAAAATTCTCTTTTTATTCAACTTTAGTTATAAGGGGGAAACAAAACAAGACAAAAACTCCCATCTTTGAACATGGTGCGCCACCTTGTGTTCAAAACTTCCTAACAACAATTTTAAAAAAATCAGAGAAAAATACCACAGGCATACTGAAAATATAAATTCTTACATGCTGTGACATGATGTTCAGCTTTACTTAGTTTAAACATGCATAATGCTGACACTTGAAAATAATTGTTTTAGATCTAAATAAATTAGAAACATTCTCATTAATGCCTTTTTAGTGTTTACCTCACTATATTTTCAGAACATAACTTGCCTTTTTCTTTATTTCAAACTATTAATATTTTACTTGTGTAAGTTTTAAAATTATAGGTACTTAACATACACTTCCACAAAGCAACTTACCTTTGAATGTGTGATGGATAAGGTGTCCACCCAAACTCGCCAGCCACCCCATTCATATTTGACTGCATGGTAAAGCAGGATTCTGAATATGGCATATACCATTTCTGTTATCTTTTGCTCATCTGAATTCTTGGGATTAAAATAGCAGAGAGAAAGCATCCATTCTTGCCACACAGAGCACTGTAGCAAGCTCCTAAAAGTTATTTTAAAACATATTGAATTACTAAAAACTATAAAATTACCAGAATCATAAAGAATAAATAAAGGCAGGAGGAGGGGGAAGTCAGGTGGGGTAGCCCACAACTTTAATTTAATTACAGGACTCATGAGACAGAGGCAGATGGATCTGTGAGTTGGAGAGCAACCTGGTCTACAGAGAGAGTTATGGGACAGCCAGGGCTATAAAAAGAAACCCTGTCTCAGGATGGGTGGGGTAGGAGGGATAACATAGTTATCTATAATACATTCAAAGCAGTTCTAACAATCAGGTGATAAAATTCTAACTCCTATGTGTTACTTACACACACTTATAAGGAGGAATTTTTCTATGACAGACTAGAATCATCCAAAAGTAGGTATGAATACTATAAATGAATGTTTTCAGTTCCAGCTTACCTCCTGTTTTCTCTACTGTTATTAAAAAGTTTAATCATGTCAGAAAGAAAGGCTCGGCGAACCTCTATGCTCTCGGGGCACTGGGGAGAATTTCGAAGTAGGGTCGCAATTACTTTTAGTATCTCTGTAAGATAGTTCATAAATAAGTAAAAAAACCAAATGAAACATACAATTCATGAAGGTAGATTAATATAAGCAATTTCTTTAGCTTTTCTTTATAAATGTCTACTGAAAACATTTTACAAAAATTGGAGAAATATGCTAACTTATACTTTAAAGAATCTTTAAATTTATAGAAAGGAACTATATTCATTACAAAGAACTTATAAACAATACATTGATTTAATGTCATATTGATTGCCTCTTCCTCTCCAAAAAAATGGAACCCTTAGCATGATGAAACAAGTGTTCAACCCCAGCCAGAGTTGCATTTTATACAGTCCAATCAATATGTTTAAATTATAAATAAACAGAATGTCTAGTCTCTACCAGAGAGCAAAGTTGACCTTAAAAAACAAACAAAAATCCCCATTATAACCAAAATTTTAAGGAGAAAAAAAGAATAAATTTTTACTCTGCAACAAAATGTATGGTATACACAGCCTTTCCGCTACAAAATAAATTTTTTAAGCTCTAAATATTTCTTCTTAATTTTAAAGGTAAAATTGGAAAAATAATACAAAGGAAATATGAAACCTACTCAACATTCTATCCTCCAAAAAATACAAATAAAACTGCTACTGAATGGACTTTTTGTATGGAAAGAATTTTTTAAAGCACTCAATCTGAACTATACAGATTATTAAAAATAACTATAACTACAAATTTAAACAATATACCAAAACTTTACCTACTTAATTAAAAGTTTAAGAATTCTACATCAGCTCCTTGTCAAGAATTCTGATAAATAAAATTAAATATTCAAAATAACAAAATGAGGTTACTCTTCCAAGGAATTAATGATATTTTTAGGTTAATTTCTACATTCTTCTAACTTCAAAATTTTTCTACCTAAACTAATACAATGATGATGATATTTGTGATAGCAAGATTGCTGTGATTTACTCTGAGGATATGCCATCCTAGGGCAGCGTTGAATGAAAACACATTCAACAGAGCCACAGGATTTTCACAGCGTAATGTAGACACTACTTATCTTCATTTTAGAGTTCATAAAAGTCACAAACCAGTAAATGGGTAAAGAATTGAACCCAGAAGCCTTTATCTTTTTTCTTTTTCCTTTTAATGAATATGGGAGTCTTAGGTACATGTATGTCTACATACCAAGGACATGGAGTGACCACAGAGACCAGAAGGAACTGGATCCTAGGAGTACAGTTACAGCCAATTGTGAATGCCATACTACGGGTGCTGGGATTTGAATGTAAGTCCATGAAAGAAGAATCATTGTGTTCTTGACCACTAAGGCACCTTCTCCACACCCCAGGTGAGCTGTACCTTGAATTACCATGTTATACTTCCTGCATTTCCTGAGCCACTTGGTTAGGAATTAAAGTGTCAAATGTTAGGGTTTGAATGCAAACTCTCCAAAACGCAGGTACTACCCACATAACAAGGCTAAGAGGTGGGGTCTTTAAAAGTAATCAGGCTGAGCTGGGAATCCAGCACGGGACTGGCTCAGACCCCCTGAATATGGGTCTCAGCTAGAAGGACTGAGCAGTCTGGGGGACCTCATACAGTACAAACAGGATCTATTCCTGGTGCACAGAAGGACCTTGCAGACACATCCCCCATGGAGGGATACCCCCTTAACCTAGAGACAGGAGAGAAGTCCTAGTCCCTACTTCAAATGACTTGACAGATTTACCTGACCCAACCTGGATAGCATAGCCCTACAAGAGGAATGGGGATGGGAGGATGGGAAGGGAGAGTGGCCAAGGTACATGTCACAAGAGAAAGAAGGTAAGAGGGAGGGAGGGAGGAAGAAGGAAAAAAAAAAAGTAATCAGGCTGAGAGCTCTCCAATTAATGAGATAAAGGCCATTTTTTAAGGTCCCAGAGCAGCTTTCATCTTGCTGGCTCTGTCTTTCTCAGTGGGCAGAGCAGCCAGCCCTCACCAAACCAAATAGAAGAGCTTTCAGCTTGAACCTCTAAACATACAAAAATTGGAAAAAAAAAAAAAAAAAAAAAAGAAATTATACTCTTTTGATTTATCCAGTCTCAGCTACTATGTTAGAGTAGCATGGTCTAAGTTGATAAAATACTCTAAAATTTTTACATTTAAAATTTTTCCTTTTCACTCTAAACAATGAATGCCAACATATGACTTGGAAAACAGGAAAAATAAACATCAAAGTTTCATGCTTTTAAAATTGATACAATATAATAAATATACTAAATACAGAAACATGAAATGTAACTTAATTTTAGAATTCCTCCCCATACAAAAAGTAATTAAAATTCTAAAAGTCTTCTGAGTTACTCTGGTGACAAGATCTTAAAATTAAGATGAGACATAAGCATGTCTCATGTAATAATTTTAAATAAGATTTAAATAAGACTGTGTTCCCCTATCAAATTTGGCATTCTTTTACTGACAGTAACTTAAAATTAAAAATTGTCTCCCACTGTTTATATAATTTAACCTTACATTACTAAATACTATAATAAAAACTTTTCTGAAAAATCAAAAAAGAAACTAAACCAAGATCATATAAATATAGTAATTGTATCAATTTGTCATAACATTCTATATAAAACATAGATATAACTATTATGATTCATTCGTTGAGAAAATAGCTACTTGCTTAACTAATATTAACTTTTGGATTTGTGTACAGACTTTATTTTTAAAATAAAGTAGAAAAAGTAATTTTAAAGTATGTAAAATACATACGAGGGTTTTGTATTTTTACTGTAGAATCAGGATCTGGATGCTGTTTATGGACCACCTGAGTACAGATCTGTTCTATAAGAATCTGCAAAGGTAAACAATAAACTATATTAGCACAATGTCTGGGTGAGTATCACTGTTATGGAAGTCTAAGCACAATACGAAAGCTCTATGTGCAGCTGGGCATAGGACTCACGCCTGTAACCCCAGGCTTTAGGGAGGCTGAGGCAGGAGGACTGCCAAGACTTTACAGCCTATCTTGGATACAGAGCTGGAATAGCCTGAGCTTCAAAATGAGATGCTGTTTCAAAAATATAATTTATTACATAATCCTATATTTTCAATACTAAGTATTTTATATACATAAATGCCTTTGACACCATAACGCTATTTTTACTTCATTATAAAATGAAAGATCAAATAATCAACACAGTGGAATAAACACAAAATAGGGCTAACTAGATTACTTAATAATTCATAATTGATAAGCTCCTAAAATACATTAATATTATCTTTATATAAATAATTTAAAATATGTTATAAACAAATGATCTCATTTTATTTAAATACTGACAATGATATAGACATCATCATAATAAAGTAATTCTTAATTTCTAACTACATTCTTACCTCAAACAGAACATTATATGTGGTCATTGTGATTAGATTTGTCTGAAGCATGAGTCTCTCAGCTAGCAATGAAAACAACCCATGCCCAAGCATGACTTCAGCTTTTCTCCTAAGATAACATGAAAAAATTACAAAATACATGGTTTTGAGGTTCATAACTAGATAAAGGAAACACAGATTTTTTTATTATAAATTCTAACTCAATTACTCTCATAAGATTCTTCAACCTATAACTTTTCTTTCATTTTTATTTAAATTAAAAACAATTTTATTTTACATACCAATCCCAGTTCCCTCTCCCTCTTGACCTCCCATTCTCCCCACCTAGAACTTTCAGCAAACCACAGTATAAGCATGTATGGAGTTCAAGAGGCAAAAGAAATAGCTCTGGTACAGCACAGCAAAAACTTGAACTAAATCATTCAGAGCAGTTATCTGTTGCTGCTAACTAGGCTATGCCATACTAGGGCACATGAATGCTTCAGAATCACAATGGGGTGGCGTGGTGGTGAGGAGGTTGTACACAATTTAGGAAATTGAACACTATAGCATTCAGGGCATAAATTTTAAAACTAGTAATCACATACTTTCATTCTACCCTGGGGTCAACAAATATTTTCTATTTAGTAATATTTAAGATCTTGTGGACCATGGTCTCTGTCACATCTCAGCATTGTTTTTTATACCATGAATACAGGCACAAATGATATGCAAATAATAGTGTGGTTGTAATGTAGTAAAACTTTACATACAGGTGGAATCCGGGTTCAGAAACCCTACAGTTTACCACCATTTGTTCTACCTCCAAAATTCAAAGTTCTGTAATAAACAATGATGGAATAATAGATGAATATGCTAGTTGTCACATTTGGGCTACTATTATCAAGGTAAATGAGACAGATAATATACAAGGTGATTCAGTTCACCAAAATAAAGCCTTCAATGCATTCATACTAATCTTATAAAAACTCAACCCACTAACATCAGAACCTAAACACTCTCATCCAGTTTTCTTTAAAATGTACAATAATGGCATGAAACTTATATGGCAATTTATGGCTAAAAATTAAGTAATCCGCACCACAACAACAAAGAAAGAAACTAAAGAAACCACAAAACAGAATCCTGATTCCAAAGCTTTAAATAAATAATATGCAACAGTACATTTTAGATTTTATACATACTCACTTTGGGGCCAGATGTTTTAAAAAGTATCCCAGTGCCTTGAGTGCTTGTACTCTGATTGCTTCACTTTTTGATGCCAGAAGTTTATAAATAACACTGAATAAATAAAAATTAAGAACAAACTAGTCTAAATATAATTGTCAAGTTAAATGTCATTGCAAACATTTCAAATTATATGTGAGTAAATGTAGCTTACATTTCTGACATCTACAATTCTTTTATCTCAGGCTTTAGATCCTTTTAGTGAAAACAAATCAGAATTAAGCAAATATTCCAAAAAACACAAGTGACTTCTCTTATGTTAATCTTACTGTACAAACCCAACTTAAAACACTATTTAATGGTAGCACATACTTAAAAGGCAAAAGATTTATACAATCTGAAGAGAAACCAGAGTATGATATCACATACTTGAAGTTATGAATAATAATTATCACCATTAAAACAAAGGTATGAACCAGTAATATGTGATCATCAGAAAAGACACATAAGTAGTACAAATTAGTTTTTAAAATAATTGATTATTAGCTGTGGTGGTACATGCCTCCAAGCCCAGCACTCACAGCTAAGGCAAGAGGATCACCATGAAGTTTGGGCTACATAGGGAATCCTACATAGGAAGAAAACCCATGCATGCACTGTAAACCTAACTAGAGACATATGACTAGGAAAGTCATAGGCCCTAGTATAGAACTTATTCCTGTTGTAAAGTCAAATTGACGAAATGTCAAACTAACTTCTAAATACTTAATGTTTCTTCCCATAGACAAATGCCTCACTTTGCATTGAATGATTGTGAATGTAGAGACTCACACCTGATCAAGACACTAAGAATATGTAACTGTTGAGTATGTACACAAGACATTTATGCTACACACTTGAATGTTCAAGAAAACATTACAGAAGAGAATATGAAAAACAAGAGTTGGAAGACAGCCAGGGGTTATAAAATGCCATCTTCGCAGTCTGACACGGTTCTTGTAATCCTGAACCCACGCACAGCCGCTTTGGTTACCTGCCTAGGCCCTGACAAAACTGGCAGTAGGCCTACACAGGACTGGCCCTGTCAACAATCAGTTATGAATAGAGGAAGGGCTCTTTGGTTAGCAACTCTTCCTGCAGAACTATTGGCTACTAAAAACTCCTGGAAAAGAGGCAGACACTGTCTTGAGATTCACCCACTTGTGAACCCAACCAAAATCCAATGCTTAGTTCCACAGATGGGTTACATAGATGACCCAGCAGGTTAAAAAACAAAACAAAAAATTATGAATATGAAAGCAAAATTTTTAGAAAGGAGACTGACAGGAATAAAAGACAGAATAATTAAAATGTATTTTATACATGTTTGAAAATGACAAAGAAAAAATTAACAAAATATATAATGAAACAAGAAAAAACAATTTTTAAAATAATAAAATTTTTAAATTAAATGAAATAATCCCCAATTAAAACAGATTAAAACAACAATAAAGTCTTAAAAGAACACTGAAGGCCTTCTGATATGAAAATAAAGAACACCAAAGGAAAATCAAATGCCTTATTATAACTTTCTTTTCTACATAAACATTTATAACAAAGATAAAAATTAGAATTCTATGATTACTTGAAAGTTAACATAGGGCCAAGCTAAGGGTGCACACCTTTAATCCCAGCACTGGAGAAACAAGAGCAGAGGGACTACTGTGAATTTGAGACCAGTCTAATCTACATAACAAGTTCCAGGCAAGCCAGGGCTACATAATGAGACCCTGTCTAAAAAGTAAGAAGAAAAATATAGCATCTAATAATATATTGCTAAAAAATAGAATAACAACTTATATAACTTAAAGACTCATTCCCAAAAAAATATAAAATGCCTTAATTTTAATGAGTTTAGAAATCTTATATTATTTACTGCTATAAACTCTTTTTATAACCCAGAATCAAATAATATGTCTCATATTTAAGAATCTAGCATTGCCAAAGTATATTAAATATAATTAGAACTATCCAATATGCTCTTACCGTAACCCATTCCTTTGGTCAAAAGCAGGAATCATGGAGTTAGGATGTTCTGCCATTAATGCAACAAGCAACTGTAAAACATCCATTAGATTGTCGTCCTAGGATTATGTTTAAAAAAAAATTAAGAATAAAATGAAGAAAAATCAATGCTTTGGATACTGAATACTTCTAAAACAATATAAATTTTTACTTTAAATAAATAGGCAAATCTACAATATACCAGTTTTGAACAAGTGATGTTCTTTAAATATTTTATTTATAAGTAAGGCACATAATTATCATTATATTTTAAATATATAGCTCAAAGTATATAGTCAGAAGATAGTCAGATATTTTTTTAATCATAGAGATAAAATAGCTTTTATGTTATATTATATCATAATACCCTATGCATATTCTGTAGAAATAGCGTATCTAACTTAATGAATTGTTTTTTATTGTTGTCACCCACGTTGACAAGCTCACAACCTGTACTCAGGAGTCTAATGCCCTCTTCTGACCATCAAACGCACTAGACTCACACAGAATGCATTGATATACATATCAGCAAAACACATACACATGAAATAAATAGGATTTTCAACTAAGCAATTTTAAATTCCATTACAAATGTGACTTGTTTAACAAAATATCTAAGCATGCAAAAATCAAAAAGAAGAATGATATGAATTTTAAATCCAATCATTTTCAAGTCTACTTTTCTCTTTGTTTCACTAGTTCCTAACAATATGCTTTAGTGTACTTTATTCACTAAATATAATCCAATTTTAGTAACTTCTTAAAACCTTTCATGATGTTTCTCAGAGCCATATGAAGCCAATGAAAACCACTAAAATGAGGGTTTATTAGCATCTAAATAGAGATTTATTCTCCGTGACAGTAATACAATTAGTAAAGGTTTCCTTAACATTTTTACTTTTAAAAAAACATACCTAGTAAAGCTTAAAAAAATAAAAATTGCCAAATCAGAAATTCAAGTATTACCTCATGCATGGTCAGCAGATAATTAAGAATTGCCTGTAGCTCATCTTCCTTTACTCCAGAGTCCTTCAGAAAAATAATACATTTATCTTAGCTTTACACACACCAAAAAAAATTATTTTTAAAATCAGAAGCCATACACGTAGATTAGTCAAGTTCATCAGATACTAACACAAAACTCTAGATTTAAAGTAAAGTTCTGAGAAAGCACAAAAGACTTACAGACTGAAAACTATACAGAAATCAAGAGGTAGGTCTCTTGCCAAAATCTAATGTGACAGCTGGTAAGGTACCACAGAATAAAAAATAAATAAGGGAAAAAATGGTGAAAATATACTGCATAAGCCAGTAATCCAAGCACCTGTGCCTCATAAGCAAACAACAGACCTAGTGTTAAACAGGGACTCTAAATGTCTGAAAATTAAAAAACAAAAGTGAATACCCTTGAGTTCTCATGATAATTTATATAACATATATTAAAGAGCCAACCTCCAATCTGAAGTGATTTATGTATACCCAAGAGGAACAAGAATGAAAAACAGAACATGAAAGAAACATCTCTCAGCAAAGTTTCTGTCATATTTTATTTTCAAAGAATAAACAAACAGAGACCATATTTTATGGGAAATTATCTGCTACAACATGTAGCATGGGACAGGGGGAAAAACAAACTTACCTTCATCACTAATTGCTTAATGAACATCAGTAAGAATGCTCTCAGAGAAAGTATTTCTTTCTGATTGGGTCTTGGGCCATCTTTAAAGATACACACAATTAGTATTTCAAAGATCTCAAGGATAACTAAAATATAATGCTTTCATTTCTAAGAGCTTTTCATTTGTTTAAAAAACAAAGTAAGAGCTAAGCATAGTACAAGCCTTTAAACCCAGCACTCAGAAACATAGCAGGTAAATCTCTGAGTTTGAGGCCAGCCTTGTCTACAAATTGAGTTCTAAGCCAACCAGGGCTGCATAGTGAAACAATGCCTCAAGACCACAAACACACACACACACACACACACACACACACACAATATATATATATATATATATATATATACAATCTCTAAAAGCACAAATAGGTTATAGTGTCTGCTGTATATGACACAGCTTTTGGACTTATGCATACAAAGGGCATGAAAGTAGGAGAGGCCTAGCTGGGAAGAAGAGGGTGGAAGGAGTGGAGGAAGAAAAAGAGATGCTCTTAGGAAGTGAGTATGATCACAGCACAGTGTATAAATGTAAAACATTGGCAAAAAATAATTTTTGGAAGTTCATACTCCTAAGAAGTGAAAGGATTTCAAACATAAATATAAGGTGAAAAGCATCTGTACTGGCAATAATATTTATATTTTGTTCTGAAAGTACTTGTTATTAAGATATCAAACAATTTTAAAGTAAAAAAAAAAATCTAAACTTTGGGCAGTGAAATGTTATTATGTGAACTGGGTATGAAACAACTTTTTCTACTGTTGTCCCTTTTAAGCTCTACAAAAGGCATGCTTTACCACACAAGCCTGTTAATGAAGAAGGGAAACATTATGCTGACTACCTCTGACATCTCCAGTACTTGGGAAAGACCTTGGTCACACATGGCTCACATTAAGTCAATTTTCATGTCTCCAGCATCTAATTCCAAAGTACAAAACTTCTGAAACCAAATAACTATTGTTCTAAGACCTCAAGTTAGGGACCTGTTTGCTTCATAAATTCCAGTTTCCCCAGTAATCACTATTTACAGCTAGTGCCCAGACCACCAAAGCACAAGACCACCATGACCTTGAACAGATCAATTAAAATAAGAAAATTGTGTAAAATGTGTTCCACATGATAATTCCTTGAAAAATAACAACCTAAACAGACGAGAACCACAAAATTTGTTCAGCTTCCTTAGTTGACCTGTGAGACTTCTTGAAATCACTATTTACTTATAAAATGAAGATCAAGACATGAAACTAGCAATCAACAAGTATGTGAAAGTCCTACACCACCATGAAATCTCCATCAGGAAGTTCTGACCTAGATCTGCAAGTGCCAACTTATACACATCATATGATTTGAGTCCTTGCAACATTCTCAGCTGTAGATGCATTTTTCTCAGAAAATAAAGAGTTTTCTTTGAAGGCTACATAAAGTAACACAAAATTACAAAACCTATCTTTATAAGTCACTGAACAGCCAAAGACTTTGACAATAATGAAATTACATGGTTTTCTGGCTCATAAGAATTTACTTCTAATTTGAAGCAACAGTCTTTAATGCTACCAAACAGAACACACCCTCATCTCAAACTATGGGTCTAAGGAGGAGGAAGCACCTCCAAGTATGATCCACCAGCACAATAACTGCCACAGACACAGGCATAGGACCCATCCAAGCAAATGAGCAACACAGAGACCAAAAGAGGCTTGAAAATACTTGATACAGAGAGATGCTCTTTTGCTGGCTTCACCGGACTTGTTGCTTGCTACTACAGAGGGAATTCCTAAAAACATCTGACACAGAAGAACTAGTCATGCATGTTCTGAGCATTTTCCAACATTTTCCAAACACCTGCACCAGTTGCACCTGAGCCTGGCACTTGGTATCAGGTGATTAGCTATTTCAACACAAGCCAGTTTAAAGTAGGTTTTACGAAACTTAAAAAGTTTTACTTTGACCTCTTCCATGAACTTTCCACATGCTTAGAGAATATTACCCTTGCAGTGCTTGTCCTGATTATGAAAGAAAACAATTACTGAAATTTTAGAATTTCATTATATCTTTATTAAAAACAGATACCTCCTACATTTCTATTAAATCTCCACCTCCCCAAAGCACCATTTTCAATGAATCTCACTATGCTTATCTCAGCACAGATACCAGTAAACAATTGTTTTTTGTTTTTTTCAGTAGCAATGTTTGCTTCCCAAACACTCTTTCACAACAGTAACACAATGTTGGCAACAACAATTTATAACAAACTAGTAAAATTTTGCTATAATGAAGGGTTGTAGAAAAGGATAAGAGCACTGGTTGCTCTTCCACAGAACGTAGGTTTGATTTCCAGCACCTACATTAGCAACTCACAACATTCCACTCCAGTTCCAGGGGACCTGATACCCTCTTATGGCCTCTGAAAGCACCAGGCACACACATGGTTAACAGATATATGTGCAGGCAAGGCACTCAAACACATAAATAAAATGTTAAATGAGTACATGTTGGTTTCCTTTATACCCTGATTTACCACATGTACAATGGAGTGTTCAGACAGCAGGGTTATACCTAATCCTTTGGGGGTGATGCCACTTCGGTCCTGCGGATTCACTGCCCAGTAGTAGTACTTCAGTGTGTGCATGATGAGCAGCACTGTGCCAACTCTCCGGATAGTATTATATATGTTGACAGTACCAATGAATTCAGTGGACAGGTAAGTATATAACATCAACTGAACCTGCACAATTAAAATGAACAAACAGTCAGAAAAGCTCATTGGCAACTAATCACAGGCTGTTATATTTGGACAACAGTTAGTTCAAAAAGATGCTGAGCTTGATGACATCATATCAGACATCAAAATACACAAGCACACACGCACACACACACACACACACACACACCAAAATATGTCAATTTTTGCCATATTATCACACATAAAAAATTATTTTATCCCCATTTAACAGCCATCAATATTTCATAGCATTAAATGCTTTAAGAAATTGTTTGGGTTTTGTATGTTTTTCTGGATCAGTGGGTTTTCTCGTTTGTTTGTTTGTTTGTTTGTAACAAGGACTCACTATGTAGCCCTGGCTGGATTGCAACTCAATAGTAGTCCAAGCTGGCCTCACACTCACAGTATTCACCTGCCTCTGTCTCTTGGGTTCTAGAATTTAAGAATTAATGATATATGTCACCATGTCTGGCCTCATATTGCTTTGTACATATAGATGCTTTCTGTTATCTCTCCTTACTTCTGTTACTACCATGGGTTAGCAAATGAACATTTATATTACCTTCCTCCACACTAGGCATTTGCATTTTCAACCCTGTGCTGAGACTCCATGTTGCTTGGAAATTTCTCTAAACTGTCAAGTTTTAGGTACCTATCTTTTAGATGTCCTATAAATGACCAACTTTAAGATTTAATTAGTAATCTGATTAGAGTAGAATGTGTTAAAAACAAGTGATGCTGAACCAGCTAAAACTGGTTAGAAAACAATTGCAGCTTAGAAAATCAAAAAATATGCTAACTTGCTGTGTGATAACATTTCTGATGTATTCACTGCTGTTAAAATGAGTAGCCACAACCTACATGTCACTAAAGCAATACAATACTTCCTATAACATACTTCAAAATCTTAAGCACTTTATTTCTGGTCAGAAATATTTACGAGTACCTATATGCATAGCACTGTTATTATGGATTATAATGACACATATGCCATCCTTCATGCTAAAATACTGATAAGGAAATGAAAATTACACACACACACACACACACACACACACATACAAATCAAGCCATAAAAGCAGACACGGAGACATAGAAGGTCATGGCAGGGTTCGGGACAGCTCAGGAGTAGAGCATTTGCACAGCATGCGCAAAAGAACTGAGTTCAATCACCAGCACCTTAAGGACACAACAACAAACGGTCATGAAAAAACATAATGAAGTGGCACAGACTGTTAAACATGGTGACTTAGGAGCCAGGGAAGATATGATGAGATAAAGGGAATCTGGGAAGAAGCCTCATTAATCTAAAAGCATGAAGAAAGGCTTTTAAGAAAAGTAGTAGAGCAGGCAGACAGAAGGAAAAGAAATTTCAAACAAGAAAATAGCTGAAAAAATGGTATCACAGATCCGGAGCAATCATTTTCCAAACCTACCCATGCATTAAAAGATCTGGAAAAAATTCTTTTTTAAAATTATAAAGCCTTAGTAATACCCCATAATAATGAAATCAAAATCTGCAGTGAATAGAGCAAGACTCTACATTTTTGTTTTTAAATCTTTCCTAAACTGATTTTGCCAGCAGTCACAATAGTAACCATTACTCTAGTAAATCCTTCTGGGACCTGCCAATCTACTAAGGACATCTGAATTTATAAATTGCAAAGCCTAAAGTTGGCAAAAAAAAAAAAGGGGGGGGGGCTTAAAGCAAGCTATAAGATCACTTCACTCTGAAAATAATGGAAAACTAAAGTCTGAAAGTCTAAGAAATGATCTGATGAGATGGCATGTTAGGAACATACAGGAAGCCTGCAGTGATTCACACCATAACCCCAGAACTTGGGAGACAAGGGCAAGAGGATCATGAGTTAAACCAGCGGCTACCAAATGAGATCCAGGCCAGCCAGGACATACAGAGTTAGAACCTGTCTCAAAAACAACAACGAAACACACAATATTTCTTAAATACAGTAATAAATTAGATAAACAAAAAAGTTTATAAAATCAAATAAATGAAGAATGAAATCAGGTATGTGTAGTGTCACATGCCTTTAATCCCAGCACTAGAGAGGCAAAGGCAGGTGGATTTCTATGACTTTGAAGCCAGCCTGGACAAATTCCAGGACAGTCAGGGCTACACAGACAAACCTTGTCTCAAAACACCCCCTACCCACCAAAATAAAGAATGATATCATGGCAAGGAAAAATGTATAGGATTTAATATCAATATACAAATATAAATGAAAGACCTCTATGCTAATTAGGAACAAACCTTCCTTACCTCATCCCTCATCATACAACTGAGTGACACCTATGCAGCAACAATCTTTCTCATTCTGTCTAAAATCTATGATTACAAGAATCAGGCCTGTCTTGTTCATCACTCTTTCCATACTGCCCAGAATAAAGTCATCATTCCACAAATACTTTCTGAGTAAACAAAAGACCACTGCAGACAAGAAAATTGGTAGTTTCTTCAAGGTCATTTTAAGATCACCTCTGAGCAGCTCTAAGGTAAAATGAAACCATAAGAAGCTCCTGTTCCCTTTCCAAAAGCAAAGGTTAACCCATACATCTACAACTCCTACTTCAGGAACTAAAGGATTTACTATGACTCTAATGAAGCTCACATGCTCCCTGTAAGCCTAGTTTTGCATGCACTATACTGTGCTCTTTAAAAAAGTTTTCTTGAACCCTGCAAGCTACATGACTTGCCAGTCAAACTAAGAGCAAATAAAAATTCTTATGAATATACCAAGTAGACAGCCAACAGAAAACATTAATGGGATATCAAGTCAATTGTAAATTCTAAACAGTAATTAAGGAAATTTATTAAAAAGTATAAAGAAAGAAAGTGTGATAATATTAGGAACATGAGGAAGTCATGTGATTAATTTTAAAGTAAAAGCCATTCCTCTACAACTACGTATGTAATAGGACACTTTCTGACAACTTCAAAAGACACAAAGCCTTACAAATATGCCGGCTAGTAAGACCAAAAAAAAAAAAAAAAAAAAAAAAACAAACCAAGAGTCTAGTAAAAGATTTTTAAAGTAACTTGAAACAATCTTTGAAAAGAAATAAGACTGAGGGTCATGAAAGAGAAAGAGGTCAAATTTAACCTGGAGATAAAAAGCTACAACCTCCAGCTGCCTCCTCTGATTATTTCCAAATGGCAATCAGAGTCGGCAGCTGTGTTTCTCTTTACCACTGAAAAGACCAGCTGAAAATAAGATATTATGACCCTAGAAAGAAATTCTGCAGACATTTCTTCCTGACAATTAGAGTAAGTATGTGCAATGATAGACATAGCAAGTGGGCAATGGGGGAAGGGGAGTGGGAACATGGGGTTAAAATAACACCATGTCTAACAAAAAAAAATGTAAATAAGATGAACATAGTTATACAACTTGATAAACTTTCTTTATTTCAAGTTATACTTAATATTAGCTAATTAATTAAGTATATTAATATAATTAATATTACTGAGTTTTTAGGATAACCAACAGATCAGGGTTTGTTAAAGATTTTGTTCACAAATTGTGTGGTAACAAATTCATTTGTTCACATAAGAGTAACCAGTTTGTTGTCAAAGTACTGCAGAATTATTTGACAAACACATTAGAATTTTTCTGTAAATTCAAAATTAACATAAAATTAGACTATTATATTAGCCTTCAAGAAAAGGTGGCATTTCAACTGTAGTAGTAAGATGAAACCCAAGAGTTAAACATACTGGCTGAAGTACACAGAGAAGAGGCAGAAAACAGGAAAAGGGTAAGATGCAAGGAAATGGGGAGAGGGAAGGGAAGAGTGAGGGAAGAGAGAGGGAGTGTATGTGTGAGTGTGTGGTGTGTGTGTGTGTGTGTGTGTGTGTGTGTGTGTGTGTGTGTGTGTTTGTATGAGTGAGCGTGCGTGCGTGCGTGCGTGTGTGTGTTTGCTGGAGCATGCATGTACATTTATAATAGAGCAGAGCTACAAAGCTATAGATTGTAGGAAAGACAGACTGGAACTGCCCCAATTTATATTTTGCAAACAAAGGAACTCTCAAAACCTTTACAGAAATATAAAGCCATAGTTCATATTTCTATTACAAAAAAAAAAAAACATATATTGACTGGCAAATTTTCCTAAAAAGTTACTGTCGATATGACTGTGTAAAAGAAAAATAAAAAATTTTCACAACTGTCACTTTTCTCAAACAAAAAAGACTTAACAAAGAAAGTAAACAGATTAATATACATCACCTTGGCTGGAGTGTGAATCCATATGGCAGGGTTAAGAAGAATGTGATCACACAATTGTTTCAGTAGGGGCATCCCATTCTGCAGATTGCTCAAATACTTTGAAAATGCAAGGCAAAGTTCAAGTACTGCTCTGCTGACGTGGGATTTGGAAGACTGTGGGGGGTGGGAGGAGAAAAGTAGTTTAAATGCTAGTACTAATTCAAAGGAAGGTAAGTAAATTACAAGCTGTCAACACCAAAAAAGAAGTTGTCCAAATCCATGTTCAAAGTTAAAGATGGCATGAGGCTAGCTACCAGACTCCCTTAACAGACGACAGGAAGCAAGGTAAAACAAAATCTACAGTTTAACTTAAGTAATTTTCTATAGGCAAGAAAATACTTTTACTGAAAGAATTTCTTAACCACCTAGAAAAACAAGTATATGTTCACAAATTAATAATAAAAATAACAACATACTTTGGACTTTACCTTTTCAAGGCTATAACCTATTACCAAAAAGCCCTTACAAGCAAGCATCTGCTCCTGCATAGCGATTGAGTTCTTCAACAACTCCATGATAAAAGCCAGCAAGGTTGTACTAGAACAAGACAAGAAACAATGGTTTGAGGGAAAATATTCCATAAGAAAATATTAAATTCAACACATAGAGCCTTCTATTGACCTTAATCAAAATTTCTGTTTCAGGACAAGAATGTAGCTCAATGGAAGAGTCCTTACCTGGCATGTGTGTGATTCTGGGGTCAATCACCAGAAACACATAAAGGCAAGTTCTACTAAAATCTCTTCAAGATTATTTCAGAACAAAATGCTGACTGTAAGATTAAGATTCACTTAATATTTCATGTATTTTATCACAAACAGTAATTCTGAAATAATATGACAAGCACACATTGCTGAGAAAAATGAACAATTGAAAACAAGTAATAGACACATGTATAATGAAAGAGTTAAGAGCTTAACAAATAGTGTTATAAAGAGATAAAAGGTAAACTGGAAAAGGAGGATGAAATAGGAAGGGAACAGGGGTGCAAGGTAAAGGAAGGACAACTAACACAAAAGGCCATTTGAAAAACCAAATAGAAATCTACTACTGTAGAAGCTTCCTAAAATGTCTGTATACATACATGAAGGGAATTTAAATAAAGTCATCATATAATGGATATCTTATGACACCAATAAAACTTCCAATTCCAGGAATATATCTTATTGAGTCGATGGCCAAAGAGGTCCTGACAAGGCTATGGTTACCCTCCACAGCCTGACAGTAATGACCTATTTCTTAAGATACCACTTACTTATGTCACTAAACATAAATAATAAAACTGGTGCTCAAATAAAAGCTCACCACTACTAACTAGCATTCATGATGCTATCAGGCACTTTGTATACTACCAGAAAAGAAAAGTCATCATCAATATCACCCAGCTACAAACCCTACAGTCTACAACAGCACTCTGCCTATAAGACATATTGGCAAATAGTGACACAAATGTTATAAAAGTAATCAACCATTTTTTAAACTAGATTTAAAGCTAACTTCATGAGATGGAACCCATACCTGACACTGCTAAAATGGCCAAGAACCTGAAACTAGATAGGTCTTGTGCCTAAGGGGAAACCTAATAGTATTTTGCTATAGGAACATAATAATAAAATTACTCCTAATAGCATATTGTTATACCCAGAGATCAGTGTATCACTCAGCACTTACCAGAGAAGTCTCTAATGCCTACAACTAGACATTGTTCAGAGACTAACAGACTTTGGAGAATCAGCTCTAAGTGGGATATCTTTATCGGACCCCTCTCCTCAAGGAGCAGGGATATATACAGAAGATTAGGCAAAAAGACTGTAAGAGCCAGAGGTAGTAGATAACACCAAGGAAACAGGATCTTGCAGACACAACAGGGATGATACATTTACAAACTCACATAGACTATCACAACATGCAAAAGACCTGTAAATTCAAACAAGAAAAAATCCTAGAGTGAAGAAAGAGAGTGGACACAAAGTCCCACCCTTAATTAAGAAGCTATTTGCAACTGATAGCTGCTGGGAAAGGAAAAGATCAGTTTCTCTAATGGTGTGTCACTGAGCATATCAACCACAAGTCAGAGCGGGCCCCGTGGCCAGTATTCCATGATTTTAGTGTGTGCTTTTTGTTTTGATTTAGATTTTTTTTTTTTTTTGATACAACATTCTGCCTCCATGTATATCTGCAGGCCAGAAAAGGGCACAGATCTCATTAAGGATGGTTGTGAGCCACCATGTGGGTGCTGGGAATTGAACTCAGAACTTCTGGAAGAGCAGCCAGTGCTTTTAACCTCTGAGCCATCTCTCTAGCCTAGTATTTTTTTTTTTTTTAATCTGACTGGGGATTTCTTTGTTTTCACTGTCCGTTCTGTTATTTCTGTCTTGGTGGTGGTTTGTTTTGTTTTGTTGTGAGGAAGAGAAAGACAGAATCATGAAGTTGGGTGAGTAAGGAGGTGGAGAGGATCTGGGAGAAATTGGGATGGAGAAAGAATATGATCAAAATACATCCTAAGAAAAATTTTTAAATAAAAAAAGAAATATCAAATCCTGAAATCCAAAACAGATACATTGTACAATATGTGAAATTTCCAAGAAAAAATAAAAGCATTATTTAAAAATAAAGAATGGATGTAACAAGATAATCAAGCATATTCAGTTTTCAGGAATCAGAGGTCAAACAGAAGGAAGAAAAAGAACAAACAGACTATGGCTTAAACTATCAAAACAAGCAGGACCCCATACTGGACTAAGAAGTTGTTCCTAGTCAGACATGATGGTACATACTTTTAATCCTAGCACTTAAGAACCAAAGACAGAAGAATTTCTAGAGGCTGAAGGCCAGCCTAGTCTACAGAATGAGTCCTTAGCTCCAAAACCAAAGGAAAGAATAAAGTAGTTTGTTTCTTCTTCCAATAGGAAAATCATGAAACTTCAGTCTTGAATTTTAAAAGTGAACAGGGGATACAGCATTCTCCACCTCCCACACTACTTAGAGATGCCCAAAAAGGAAAGAAAAACATAGGATTAACTGTCACCACCCATTCCCTGGTTCCTCATAGAGATCACAGAGGACCCTCATCCTCCACAACAGAGCTGCAGCTACTACACTAGTGAGGATACTAAAAAGATGGGGAAAAAGAAAGAAAGGAAAACCAATCCCTGTCAAAGAAGGCCACAAAAATTTAGCAAGCTTAATGCTTATTGCTATGCCAAGAGTAATGAAATATTTAAGTACAGTTAACAAACCAGGTGCAATAAAGCAGAGCTATAACCCCAACTCCTTAGCAATACAAGGCAGGAAGTTCTTAATGTTGAGGCCAGCCTGGGTAACATAGCAAGCCCCCATCACATAAATAAATGATTTGACTTAATGGAGTTACCAAATGCTAGATCTAATTCCTATTTAGAAAAAAACTAAAAGTAATTTTTGTTGCCTAAAAATAATTTGAAAAAAATTACACAGTTAGATACATAGGTCATAGATGTCAAGTCGTATACAGGAGAATTTCAGAAAAGAATGGAAAGTTCATTTAAATTTCTCAATAAATGAAATACAATCATTGTGCTACACATAATTTCACTGGAATATGCAGCCCCAAGAAATTCAGTCATTCAGACAGCTCTCATGTTTTATAACTTATCACAAAATCCACATGCCTCTACATTTGTTAAGGACACAATGCTACAGCACAGGATATAAAATATGCCAATATACAACCTAATCTTTAAAAAAAGACAAAGTTGCTTTGCCTACCATTAAGATTTTCAATTATACAAATGAATGATTAACAAACTAAAATAGTAAAACCTTTATTCTCATAATAAATCCCTGCCAAATAAAAACTTTATATAGTTTTAAAATTAGACAAATTTTATATATATATATATATGTATATATGTAATATGTAGTATTTTATTTATTATAAATAATACTATTATATATAATGGGGTGTGCGTGTCTCTGTGTGTGTGTTTTGGTCTTGTTTGTCTTGATTTTTTTTTTTTTTTTGGAGACAGTCTCTCCACATAGACCTTGCTGTCCCAGAACTCACAGTGATTTTCCTTGCCTCTGCCTCGCAAGGGCTGGCATTAGAGGTTTTGTCACAATACGCAGCCAAGATATATACATTTTTAATAAATCCACTATCACCATGTTAACTTTATTCCATAACACTTACTATGGGTTTTAGGGTTTCCAAATTTTTCCACTAAAACAACAAAATTACATTAATAATAATAAAATTAGTATAGATTTATAGTATTATTTATAAATAAATTTCTCTAAAATATTGTTATGGTACAACAAAATGAATGGCAAAAAAATACTATTCAGTTCAATAATCATGAAAAATGTATTTCACATAAAATTAAAACAAAAGGCCACCAGGCATGTAATGCTCACCATAATCCTGGCTCTCAGAGAACAAAAACAGAAAGAAGGTGAGCTTGAGATCATGGTGGACTGCATGGTGAATTGTAGGCCACTGGGGTGGGAGCTACATAGCAAAACACTCTCTCAAAAATAGCAATCAAAGAAAGAAATAAAAACACTCACCAGATGGTCAAATCAACCTCATCAGACAAATATTGCCTATAATCCAGTTGTGCAAAAAGTGGAAACAAAACTTGTACTCCTCCAATTGAATGCATGGCACTTTGGATGGAATGTGTTAAAACTGCCTTTACATCCTGGGGAAACAGAAAACACAGTAAAGGTTTCAATGATTTCTTTTCTAAAACAATTAAAAGTAAAATACAACAGGAAATTCAAGAACACCACATGTTTAATTAAAAACTAACAAACATGCCTCAATAATTCATTGATATTTCCACTTGATATATTATTAAGACATAGTACCTGGAGCATGAGTGCATGGGGTGAATGAACAAAAATCGAAGGATTGTCCTTAGGAGATGACTCGAGGCACAGCTGGGCATCTGTGGCCCGTGGATTGTATGTGAAGGCAATGGCACTGGAGAGTTTGCCATCATACAATAAAAGTTTATGATGCTCAGCAAGGAAAAGGTCACTTTCTGCTTTAAATTTAAATGTACCCTGTTAATTATAAAAACAAACAAACAAACAGTTAAGGTAACATACATACTATATAAGAAACTCTAAATACAAATGACCAAATATAAAATCTAATAATAATAGATAAAATGACTGACCCCTCCACATAAAGTGAGTCATTACCTCCATGATTTATCTTCTTGACCACACTTTTGTTGAATCACATTAAATTTAACTTATATTTATTTTCATTTACCTCAGGATATTTTTGAATTACATTAATGTCATCTGTTTTACCTCACTGACTGTTTAAGGGTATGTTGTTTAATTTCCACATGCCTATAGATTTTCCAAATTTCCTAGTCTCATTCTATCAAAGTCATAAAAATATATTCAATGACTTCAATCTCCTGAAATTTACCAACATGTTTGTGGCCAACCAGGTGGTCTGATCTGAAGACTATTCCATGCACTCTCAAGAAGAGTATGTATTATAGTGGTGTTCACAGAGTACTCTGTGATGCTCACTTGGTCTATGTACTTGCCCACACTCTCTTTTCTTGTTGATCTCAATTCTGTTTACTCTATCTACAATGCCATCTGCATGTATCTTCAATGGTGCCAAACATTATTTTATACAGTCATATACCAAATAACAATGCTTTGAACAGTAAAAGACTATATACATAGAGTTGAAGAGATGGCTCAGTGTTTGAAAGCATTGACTGTTCTTCCAACCTGAGGGTTGAGTACCCAGCGCCCACATAGCAGCTCATAACTGCATGTTAACGTCCAGTTCCAAGAGATCCAACACCCTCACACAGACATACATGCAAGGAAAACACCAATCAAGACACATAAAATAAAAATAAATGAATCATCTTTTTAAAAGGCAGAAAAATTAAATACACAACAATAGTTCATGGGATCACAGAGCACAGTGACATAAAAGCTGTCTTACTTTATCTAAGCATATACTATGAGTTCTACAATTAGTTGAACAAACACTATGAACATAACTAAAGTAGGTGTATTTAGACACTGTCAACATTTTTAGCCAGGCAGCGGTGGCACATGCCTTTACTCCCAATACTCAGGAGGCAGAGGCAGGTAGATCTCTATTAGTTAGAACCAGCCTGATCTACAGGGTGAGTTCTAGGACAACCAGGGCCACACAGAGAAACGCCATTCTGGAAAAAAAAAAAAAAAAAAAAGTAATGAATGAAGGGCAATGTAGCCTTTAATCACAGCACTCAGGAAAAAGAGGTTGAATCTCTGTGATTTTGAGGCCTGCCTAAACTATCCAGTAAGTTCCAGGTCCCAGGACAGCCAGAGCAACAAAGTAAGGCCCTGTCTCAAAAAACAATCAAAAGAATAAAAAAAAATTAATAAAACACTCATAAAAAAGTCATGTGTAGTGAGCCAGAGGCAAGTGTATCTCTGTTAGTTCAAAGCCAGCCTGGTCTACACAGTAAGTTCCAGGATAACCAGGTCTATGTAGAGACACCCTGACTCAAAAAAAAAAAAAGACCAAGACCAGACCCCTAAACCTGGAGGCAGCCTCCCCACACTCCAAACCATCTAGCACCAAATCTGCCACCATTGGAGCCTTGGGCCTGCCCCCAATGGGACAGGAAGAGTGACCATCTAAGCCATAGGCACCACCTACACCAACTGGAGGAAGACAGAGCCACTGAATCACAGGCCCCACCTGCACCCACTGGAGGAAAAGACTGGTAGACAACAGTATAACTATACATTTAGCAATATAAAGAGTAATATGACTAGGGGTTCTACACCAGCAAGACCTGAACATCCCAATACAGATGAAGCAGTAGAAAATGACCTTAAAAATAACTTTATAAAGATGATGGAGGCCCTTAGGAGGAAATGAGAAACTCCCTTAAAGAAATGGAGGGAAAGACAAATAAAAAGTGCAAGAAATCAACAAATCCCTGAAAGAAGGCAAGGAAAGCCAAGAAACAACAATCAAACAGGTGAAGGAAACAATTCAAACAGTTCACAACAAGAAAACTGAAACAGAGGCAATAAAGAAAACACAGAAATGGAAACTCTGTGTAAATAATCAAGAACTAGAGATGTATGTATAACCAACAGAATAAAAGAGATGGAAGAGAAAAATCTCAGGTGTTGAAGATATATTAGAGGACATAGATTTGTCGAACAAGGAAAATGTTAAATCCAACAAATTCTTAACACAAAATATCCAGGAAATCTGGGACACCATGAAAAAAATCAAACCTAAGAATAATATATATAGAAAAAACTGAAGAAGCCCAGCTCAAAGGCACAGAAAACATATTCACCAAATCATAGAAGAAAACTTTCCCAACCTAAAAAAGGACATGCCTAAGAAAGAACAAGAAGCTTACAGAATACCAAACAGACTGAACAAAAAAAGAAAAAGAAAAAAGAAAAAAATTCCCTTACTATGTAATTATCAAAACACAAAACATACAGAAGAAAAGAAAGAATATTAAGAGCTACAAAAGAAAAAGGTTAAGTAATATAAAGACAGACCTATCAGAATTACACCTGACTTCTCAATGGAAACTCTGAAACCCAGAAGTTCTACAAATACTCAGAGATCACAGATACCAGCTCAGGCTACTATAACCAGCAAAGCTCTCAATCACTATAATGGGACAAAACAAGATATTCCATAACAAAATCAGATTTAAACAATACACATCCACAAATTCGGTCTTACAGATAGTACTGGAAGGAAAACTCCAACTCAAGGAAGAAAGCTACAGCCACGAAAACATGGAAATAGATAATCCCACATTACCAAAACCCAAAAACTGGGAAACACACACACAATAAATACCACAATGCCACCAACAATGACAATTTGAAACATAACAGGCATCAACAATCAATGGTCAATATCTCTTAATATCAATAATCTCAACTCGCCTATAAAAACACATGGGCTAACAGAATGGCTATGATTCTATGCTTCTGCTGCATACAAAACACACACACACACACACACACACACACACACACACACACACACACACACACATACATACACCTCAACTTCAAAGGCAGACATTACCTCAGATAAAAATATTGGGAAAAGATTTTCCAAACAATGGACCTAAGAAACAAACTGGTGTAGCTATCCTAATATCTAACAAATTAGACTTCAAACTAAAATTAATCAAAAGGGATAAGAAGGTCATTTAATCAGATCACCATGGTATAAAGTTAGAATTTAAAAACAACACAAACGGCAGAAAACCTACAAACTCATGGAAATTGAAGAATGTGCAAATGCATCACTCCTGGGTCAAGGAAGAAATGAATAAAGAAATTAAAGACTTCCTAGAACTCAATGAAAATAAATACACAACATACCCAAACTTATGGAACACTCTAAAAGCAGTGCTAAGAGAAAAGTGCATAGCACTAACTGCCTACATAAGGAAACTGGTGAACTCCCACACTAGTGACTTAATAGCACACCTTAAAGCTCTAGAACAAAAAGAAGCAAACTTATCAAGGAGAAGTAAATGCCAGCAAATAATAAAATTTAGGGATGAAATCAATAAAACAGAAACAAAAAAAAATACAAAGAACCAATGAAACAAACAGTTGGTTTATCAAGAAAATCAAAAAGATAGACAAATATTTATCCAAACTAACCAAAGGCAGATAGAGAATATCCAAATTAACAAAAGCAGAAATGAAGGTGGGGCAGCATAACAGACATTGAGGAAATCCAGAAACATCAGGTCAGACTTCAAGACCCTGTACTCCACAAAACTGGAAAATTTAAAGGAAATGAACAATTGTCTGGATAGGTATCACATACCAAAATTAAATCAAGAACAGATAAACAATTTAAATAGACCTATAGAGCCTAATGAAATAGAAGCAGTCGTCAAAACTTTCCCAACCAAAATCAACCTAGGGCCAAATGGTTTCAGCACAGAATTCTACCAAAATTTAAAGAGCAGCTAATACCAACACTCCTCAAATTGTTCCACACAACAGAAACAGAAGGGTCATTGCCAAACTCTTTTTTACGAGGCTACAAGCTACAATTACCTTGGTACCCAAACCACACAAAGACAATTAAGACAGAGAATTACAAATCAATCTGGCTCATGAATATTGATGCAAAAATACTCAATAAAATACTGGCAAAGTGAATCCAAAAACACATCAGAAAAATCATCCACCATGATCAAGTAGCTTCATCCCAGAAACACAGGGATAGCTCAACATATGAAAATCTGTCAATGTAATCCACCATATAAACAAACTGAAAAAAAAATCACTCATTAGATGTTGAATAAAGCCTTCAACAAAACTGAACATCCCTTAATGACAAAAGTCTTGGAGAAATCATGAATAAAAGGGACATACCTAAACATAATAAAGGCAATATACAGTGAACCAACAGCCAAAATCAAACTAAATGGAGAAAAGCTCAATGTGATTCCTCTAAAATCAGGAATAGCTACTCTGTCAGTATCTATTCAATATCGTATGTGAAGTTCTAGCAAGAGCAATAAGACTACTAAAGGAGATCAAGGGGATACAAATTGGAAAGAAGTCAAACTTACACTATTTGCAGATGATATGATAGTTTACTTAAGTGACCCCAAAAATTCTATCAGGGAACTCCTACAGCTGATAAACACCTTCAGTAAAGTGACAGGATACAAGATTAACTCAAAAAAAAAAAAAAAAATCAGTAGCCCTCCTATATACAGATGATAAACAGGCTGAGAAGGAAATCAGAGAAACATCATCCTTCACAAAAGTCACAAACAACATAAAATATCTTGGGGTAACCCTAACCAAACAAGTAAAAGACCTGTGTGACAAGAACTGAGTCTTTAAAGAAAGAAATTAAAGAAGATATCAGAAAATGGAAAGCTGTCCCATAATCTTAGACAGATAGAATAAACATAGTAAAAATGGCAATCTTACCATAAGCAATCTGCAGATTCAATGCAATCCCCATCAAAATCCCATCACAATTCTTCACAGACCTTGAAAGAACAATACTCAACTTCATACGGAAAAACAAAAAAAAAAAAAAAACAAGGATAGCCAAAATAGTCCTATAAAAATAAAGAAACTTCCAGAGCCACCCCTGACTTCAAGTTCTGCTATAGAGTTATAGTAATGATAACAGCTTGGTATTGGCACAAAAACAGATGAGTGAACCAATGGCATCCAACTGAAGATGCTGATACTAATCCATACATCTATGAACACCTGATTTTTGACAAAGAAGCTAAAATAATACAATGGAAAAAAGAAAGCATCTTCAACAAATGGATGCTAGCATAACTGGATGCATGTAGAAGATTGCAGATAGATCCATTTCTATTGCCATGCACAAAACTTATGTCCAAATGAATTAAAGACCTCAACATAAATCCAGCTACATTGAACCACTTAGAAAAGAAAGTGGGAGGTACCCTTAAATGAACTGGCACAGGAGACCATTTCCTGAACATAAGACCAGTGGCACAGACACTGAGATCCATAATTAATAAATAGGACCTCCTGAAACTGAGGCAAAGGACACAGTCAACAGGACAAAATGGCAGCCCAAAGAATGGAAAATCTTCACCAACCCCACAGAGTGATGATCTCCAAAATATACAAAAAACTCAAGAAGCTAGTCACCAAAACACCAAATAATCCAATTTAAAAATGGGGTACAGATCTAAATAGAGAATTCTTAATAGATGAATCTCAAATGGCTGAAAGGCACTTAAGAAATTGCTTAACAACCTTAGCCATCAGGGAAATGCAAATTAAAATAACTCTGAGATACCATCTTACACCTGTCAGAATGGCTAAATTCAAAAACACCAACAGTTCATGATGAAGAGAAAATGGACAAAAGAGAACAATTCCCCATTGCTGGTGGGAAAGAAAACTTGTACAGCCACTTTGGAAATCAATATGGCAGTTTCTCAAAAAATTGGGAATCAGTCAACTTCAAGATCCAGTAATCCCACTCTTAGGCATATAACCAAAGAAAGCACATTCATACCACAAGTACATCTGTTCAACTATGTTCATAGCAGCATTATTTGTTATAGCCAGAACGTGGAAGCAACCTAGATGTTCCTCAACTGAAGAATGGATAAAGAAGATGTGGTACATTTACACAATGAAGTACTACTCCGCAGGGGAAAAAAAAAAAAAAAAAAAAACAAAACAATGACATCTTGAAATTCACAGGCAAATGGATAGAACTAGAAGAAACCATCCTGAGGTAACTCAAACACAGAAAGAAAAACATGGTATGTACTCTTTCATAAGTGGATATTAGACATAGAGCAAAGGATAACCAGCCTACTATCCACACTGCCAGAGAAGCTAGGAAACAAAGAGGACCCTAAAAGGGGAAAAGGACAATATCTCCTGAGTAAATTGGGAGTGTGAGGGGTACGGGAGGAGGTAGGAGAAAGAGGAGAGGAGAAAGAGAAGGGAGGGGGAACCTGAGGGATCAGAAAGCTCATGTTTGGGGAAGAACAGAGGAGAGCAAGGAAAGAGATAACTTGATAGAGGGAGACATTATGGGGTTAGCAAGAAACCTGGCACTAGGGAAATCCCCAAGAATCCACAAGGATGACCCCAACTAAGAATTTAAGCAATAGTGGAGAGGCTACCTTAAATGCCCTTCCCTGATGAGATTGATGAGTACCTTAAATGCCATCCTAGAGCCTTCATTCAGTAGCTGATGGAAGCAGAGGCAGAGATTCATAGCTAAACACTGAGCCAAACTCCTGGAGACCAGTTATAGAGAGAGAAAAGTGTTGGGGAAACACAGATACAGCTGACCTGAGCAAGTAGAAGTTGGAGAACCAGCATAGGACCAAAATAGGACCCCTGAATGTGGGTGTCAGTTGGGGTGCTTGGGCAGTCTATGGGGCCTCTGGCAGTGGAACCAGTATTTATTCCTAGTGCATGAACTGGCTTTTTGGAGCCCATTCCCTATAGAGGGATACCTTCCTCAGCCTAGATATACCGGAAGGCTTCAGTTTTACCCCAAATACTGTGACAGAGTTTGATGATTCCCCACGGAGGCCTCACTGTCTCTGAGAAGTGGATGGGAAGAGGGTGGGAAGAGTTGGAAGACAGGAAGGAGAGGGAAATGGGATTGGTATGCAAAGTAACATTGTTTTTAATATAAATTTTAAAAATGGGAAGAAAAAACAGTATACATGTAGAGAATGAAACAATAGTTGGCCATTAAAATGAATTAAATTCTGTCCGTTTGGCAATATAGATAGAACCAGAGGGCATATATTAAGTAAAATAACCCAAGACACAGTCAGATAAATGCTCCCTGATCCTCCTGACACTTGAAATCTAAGAATGACAATCTCTAACAAGTTGAAAGTTGAATAATGGTTATCAGTGGTGGTGGAGAAAGAATGGTCACAGGACACTAAATTACACTTAGACAAAAGAAAGAAGTTGTGGTGCATGGCTGCACAGCAAAATAACTATAAATAAGGGCAATATATACTTCAAAAAAGCAGAGAAAAAGTGGGGGAATTTTATCATGAAGAATAGTAAAAAGTTTGAGAAGGTAGATTTGCATATAACTATAACTATATATATATATATATATATATATATATATATATATTCTAATCACTTGTGATATGCCAGGAATATACACACTTTTATGTCACCTTTAAAAAAAAAGATTTACCTTCATGGAAAGAATTTGAGCATGAAACAAAACTGAGACTTAAGCTAGCACTTTTCAGTTCTTCACATAGGCCATGTATGCTACATTTCTTTCAAAATGTAAAACTCATTTTGACCCCTATGATTTCTCTGCCATACTCCCAGTACCCCTGGAATATACTATAACTACTCCAAATATAACTTCCCATGTATGAACCACCTTCAAATCAGGCTCAAGGAGTGCTCAACCATTAAGCTATGGACAGTAAGTTAAGTACCTTATACCCCAGGCCCAACTGATAGATGGCAAAAATCTGAGCTGCATTAAGCGCGTCACTGAAAAGGTAAACTGCAGTCATCTGACCACAGAACACCCGATTCGCATCTGCTGTTTCTGATGAGCCCAGGAAGCATTTGTCAAAGGTCTGTAAAAGAAAAGAGATTATAAAAAGAATCATAAGCTCTGGGAGTGATAGATGATGCATATATTGAATGAAACACTATTTGGCCATTAAAATGAAATAAATTCTGTCATTTTGACAATGTGGATGGAATTGGAGTATATATATTAAGTAAAGGAGCCAAGACACAGACGAATAAATAAATGCACATATATATGTATGTGTCTTTCTAAAGTATATGAGACTAGAATTCTTTTAGCATTTCATTCATTCACACCTGGAGTGGAGGTTGGGAATGGCATCTTGAAAATGCATGAACACAAGTTTTCTAAGTTATAATAAAAACAACTTGTTAACAATGAGACAATAAAAAGACAATCAGGCAAGTTGATATAATACTAAGTCAAAAAGTTAAACATCTAAATTGAAGAGAAAGCTTTGTCTAAAGCGGGAAAAAAATGAGTTTGGTTTGGGATTTACTGAGTCACCCTTCTCAATGCACCTTTTTTTATAGTAAAAAGATGAGTGTTCCTCATTTACAAAAGACTGCTAAGGGACTAAAGAAGCATATCCTGTTTATCATCACCACAATTGTCTGGGATACAATGTTTCATACCTAATTTCAAGTGGAAAGTGAACAAGATCATATAGTCAGTAAGTGACGAATTAAGTTTCAGAACTCTGATATGATAACACCATGAGCTCTTAAGGTTAATATTATTGACATGAATATACATGTTAAAAAAATGTTACAAAAAGAGTGAATGGTGGATGAGTGGTATAATTTGAAGCCATTTTCCTAGTATTTTTTTCTAAGCTTTCTATAAAAAGAATTTTAGAAAAGGGCAAACAATACCATTTTTATTTTCATTCTAACCTTTGAATTCCCAAAATATAGTAAAAACTAATAGTATCAATACTATCTTTGAAGTAAGTATATATCATATTATTTATAAAATAAGCAAACATGTATCATCTAACTTATTTATAAAATAATCATCTTTATCTATACCTAGAATTTTATGATAAAACCAAAATAATACCTTAGCTGACAAATCAACAAGTTCTACCAAAAAATTTACATACTAGCCAAATTATAACTATAAAAATACATTATGGTATTCAAAATGTACACTCAGATTTTGAAATATATTCTTGTTTATAAATTTCATCCCTTTAAAACAATAGTTTTTCATGGTATACTGATTAGTTTTTGTCAACTTGACACAAGCAAGACACATTTGCAAGTATAGAACCTCAGATAAGAAAATATCCCCATCAGACTGGCCTGTAGGGCATTTTCTTAACTGATGACTGACATGGGAGGGTCCAGCCCACAGTGGGGAGCAACATATCTAGGCAGATGGTCTTGTGTGTATAAGAATGAGACTGAGCAAGACATGAGGATCAAGCTAGTAAGCAACAGCCCTCCATTGATGGGTGATGTTATTCTGTAAATATGTTTCTCATACTGGTTAATTAATAAAGCCCTGTTGGCCAATAGGAAACAAGATAGGCAGGGCTAGAAGACCAGGAGGAGGAAAGAGGAAGTAGTAAGGAGGAGTCAAAATGTAGCATGGAGGAAGGAAGACGCCCTCCGCGGCTCCCTGATAAGACGACCACATGGAAATACTTAGATAAGTAGAAATGGGTTAATAATTAAGACAGAGCTAGCCCATAAACAACAATGGTAACTGGCCAACAGGATTGTATCAAATACAGAGTCTCTGAGTGCTATTTGGGGCTGGTGCTGCTGTGGGCCCAGACTGGCGGCAGGCGGGATGGAGTCGGCGGGAAGGAAAAACCTGCGGTAACACTCCATAGTCTCTGCATCAGTTCCTGCTCTAATTTCTTTTGATGATGTACTGTGATAGGGAAGTGGTACACCAAATAAAGCCTTTCATAACCCGCAGGCCACTGTTTGTCAAGTGCATTATCACAAAATAGAAACAATAAGACACATGGAACATTTCTGAAACTACTTACATCACTGGTGTTGACAAACCATGTTATTTCTCCATAGGAAGCAAGCTCACCATTCACGTAGCATCGAAGCTCACTGTTCTTCCATCGGTTGTAAATGTGCACTATAGTTACCATGTACCACTGAGTAAGCAAAAATAATGATTCTCTGAGTAATACAACCTCACTGATAACAACTAAAAATTGGAATATTTTAATTAAGCTTAAAAACAATTTTAGTAGTTTTATCCATCCAATATTCAACTTCTAGGATAGCACTTATTCCAGGAAAATCTCAGCAGAGTGGTCTTAAAAACTAGATAGTATATAATAGCATAAAACTTTTCAAATATACCACCAAAAAAAATTAATGTCCAGTATAAATATCTTCTTTAAATTTTGAATATTTTCCCATCTACATCTGCTGCTTACCTTCTACACATGTTATTGATGACTCTTTACTAAACTCTAACTTGTAAGGTATAGAAGAAGACAATACTAAACTAAGTATCAGTTTCTTTTCTCCTGGCATCTCTCATAAAACCAGTAGCTAAATATTCAAAAAACAAATAATTAAATATTCAGTCATTTTATGACCCAAACAATAGACCTTAACAACTATCGAGTAACCAAAACACACTTTTTGAAGAAGTATAAACAGCACACATGGTTAAGACAGCACTAAGCAGGCTGCAAAGCTTCTTAAAGGAACCAACTCAGGAAGAGCACATACCTTTTGTGGCTTGAAATCAAACTTCACACAATGTTGAAAGCCTTTTCCTTTTGACTTTATTGAGGTTATAATCAAACAGCCTCCAACAAAATGAGCAGAATAGCCAAGACCTTTGCTGGTTCTGAAACTACAAAGAGTAAGTTTTCATTTTACCTCTAAATAGTCTCATTTTCAAAATAAGATATCAACATTAATCAAGTCGAGAAATACATACCAATACAAATATGGTTTATCCTTGTCAACATTAATATTGTTTACAGGATCCATCCTAAGCCAGGTATGAAATGTAAAACCATTCTGGTAAGGCCATCTGGCTACAGGAGGTAATGCAATAGCCTAAAGGAAAGAAATACAGTTACTAACTTGCATGAAAAACTTTATTATATAACTCATGAAAATGAGACTTTACAATGCTGTGTATGTTTCTGTTGTCATATTACTTTAAGTTATAAAAACGTCTCAAAGAAGAATGTATTTGAAAGAAAACATTTGCCCAAATAAAAAATAGTAAATATTATCTAATTAAATGAAACATTCTGTGTAGGCAGCTGAGAACAAACTCATGACTACTTCCTTTTTTTCTGCAGATATAGCCAGAAAGAGTCTAGTTTAAAAAAATAGTGCTGAAACCAAACTATTGAAATTTGACAAAAACAAATTAATAGAGATAGATGTCTTGATAAATGACAGAGAAATAAGTTAAAGGCTTAATGTATATTATTTTTATAAACCACAAATATAGGATTATTTGATATATTTTTCAACATGGTATTCATAAGTCATTTTATAAACTAGTTTTATACTTAGTTCAAACTTTTTAAATATAATATTAGCTGGGCATTGTGGCATATGCCTTTAAACCCAGCACTTAGAAGGCATGGGCAGGTAGATTTCTGGGAGATCAAGGCCAACCTGGTCCACATAGTGAATGGCAGACTAGTCAGGGCCACAGAGTGAGACCCTATTTCAAATAAACCAAACAAACAAACAGAAATCTATACAGACATATATAGTATTACATAACAAAGGGTTTATGAATGACAACAAAGACTTAAAAAGTTTTAAAAAGAAAAAGTTAGAAGACACACTGCCAGATTCAAAACCTATGAAAAGACACAATAATGAACACTGGCATAAAGTCCTTATTGGGTTAGACAATTCCTTCACAATTGTGGCACCCAAAACACAAGTGTTTAAAAAAAAAATACAAGGGGATGGAGAGACGGTTCAGTGGTAAAGAGAACTGGATGTTCTTCCAGAGGACCTGAGTTCAATTCCCAGTACCCACAGGGCAGTTCACAACTGTCTATAACTCCAGTTCCAATGAATCTGACACCCTCACACAGACAAACTTGCAGGCAAACACTAGTGCACATAAAATAGGAATAAATAAATAATTTTAAACGTTTTTTTAAAAAAACACATAACTGAACTTCAATAAAATGTAAGACTAAGCTTGAAAGAATACCTTTCAAAACTTTAGAAAATATAATATCAGAATGGGAGGAGATATTTGCCAAACTGAGTATCTGATGAGAGTCTTATCCAAAACATACAAAGAATTCTTAATACTCAGTAATAAAAAGACAAATAAATACAAGGCAGGTCACAGAGATGCACACTTTTTTTTTTTTTTTTTTTGGAAATGCACATGTACATTTTAATTGCAGCATTGGGGAGGCAGAGTCAAAAAGATGTTTACTAGTTTGAATCTAAGCTGCTCTACATAACAAGTTCCAACCCAGGAAGAGCTACATAGGGAAATCCTGTCTCAAAAAAATATAAAAAATAGATACACTAATGGCCAATAAAGACATGGAAAGATGCCCAATATTGCCAGTCATCAGGAAGTTATAAATCAAAATCACAGTGACAGGGATGGAGGTGGAACAGCACTCAACTAGAATATACAAAGTCCTCAGCTTGTTCCCCAACACTGGAAAGAAAAACATTAGTAGTATAACATTAATTAGTATCAACAGGGAAAGAAACTGGAATCTTCCAACACTGCTAATAAGACTGTGAAACCCTGAAGGAATTCCTCAGTGTTAATCAGCGATTCTAAAACCCAAAAAATTCCATCTCTAGGTTTATACCCAGTACAAATAACAGCTTACACCCATATAATAAACTGTACACAGAAGCCTTGAGTAATCTTCAAAGTTCAAAGTTACAAAATCCAAATATCCATTAAGTTACTAGTTCTCAACCTTCAAAACCCTTTAATACAGTTCCTCATGTTGTGGTAAACGCCAACCATAAGATTATTTTAATTTGTACTTCATAGCTGTAATTTTGTTAGTGTTATAAATGGTAACATAAATATCTGATATGTACAATATCTGGTTTGCCTCCCTTGTAAAGGGGCAATTGATTGCCCCCACCAAAGGGGTCCCAACACACAGGTTGAAAACTACTGAATTAAATGAAGAGCAATTAAATGTGAAAGGCCCATAAATAATCTATAAAAATCCATAAAAAAGAAATAATGTACTGATGATACAAGCTATGGGATGGGTGGATCTTGACAATATTATGCTAAGAAAAAAAATGCAACCCCAAAGGCCACCTGTTGTATGAAAACCATGTATATCCATGGCCCAGAACTGACAAACCCAGAGAAACAGTGACAAATATAAGGGTTTGATTAAAATGTTCTAAAATGGGTTGTGATAGTTTCACAACTTAATGCTTTAAATTCTATACTAAAGAATTCACTAAAAATTCTAAAGAATTCACTGTAACATGTGAATACTATCTCAGTTTCTAAAAAAAAAAAAATCAAACTATACACTTCAAGCCTTTGTTCTGCTGCTTTTGTCATGTTTATCAATAATATAAGCATGTGCACACACATAATATATATACACATATTCTTTCATATGTACTAGATATGTCACAAAACAAAAAATATCACAGAAACATATTTATGTAATAATACTTTCAAAACTAGAAGCAGATAGTTTTATATAAAGGTTGCATTAAAGAAAACCTACTACATTTTCAATGTAAGCCTAATGTCTCTTTCACCTAAAATGAAAATAGATATAACATCTTATTTTTAAAAACCTGCCTGTGTGCTTCACAATTTCCTTTTCAAGCTATCTTTGAAGAAAAGGATGAGTTACTGAAGTTAGTTAACTTATTTTAAACACTTACTCTTGAAATTTCAAAAGCTGAACCTGTTCTACTTTCAAGATAAATGAAGTAGCAAAAATGGATAGGTTTCAACCTCAGAGAACTATAAAAAATAAATCTTAATGTTGTGCACTAAAAAATTTAATCCTTTAAGAACACTTTTGCGTGTCAGAGGTAAATAATAAATCCAATGGCAAGAGACTAATGTTATCTCAAAGCTTCAAGTCTAAAATGCATCTTGAAAAACTGTAAAGAAAAAAAATCAATGAAAGTTTTAAAAGCAAATCATATAGTCTGTACTTAATATTCAAATTTCTCAAAGGAACTGGGTGATATGAAACGTGCCTACAAATTCAGACACAGGAAGAAGAGGCAGAAAATTCTGCTTTAAGCTAACCTGGGCAACAAGACAAGATAAAAACAATATAAGAAAATCCCAAAACACAAACCAAATATCACAAAAGTATTTATTTTTGTTTTACTTCATTTTACTTTATTGAGATGGGGCCTCAGGGAGCTGAGACTGGTCTCAAATTCCCTATGTAGCCTAGGATGACATTGACCTACTGACCTTCCTGCCTCCACCTCTAAACTTTTGGGATCATAGGCAGTAATCAACATACTACAAATGTCCTACTAAAAAATATTCTTCTCTTTTAGCAGACAGTTCTTAACTACATAGACTCGAACAAGCAAACAGGATTTATATGATTAGCAAAGTAATAAATGAAAGAAAAGGTTTAAGATCTTCTAAAAATTAAGTTATTATAGACAGATTGCATACCTACAGACTGTATGTGCCTTTGGAGCACTTTATAAATGATGGTCTTATTTATAAAGTAGTAAGAGTAGAATAAATAAAAAGGGCTAAGGATGTAGCTCCGTGACAGTTTGCTTGCCTATTATGTCCAGGTATGGTGGCATGTACCTGTAGTCCCAGCACTCAAGAGACTCAGACAGTAAGAGCTCACCTGAGGCCAGCCTGGGCTATACTGAGAGTATGGTATTAGCCTGAAGCTGTACAGCAAGACCTAGTCTCAAAAAATAAAAAGTGTATCTTTGTAAGAATCATTATAAAGCAGGATGATGTGCCAGGTGTAAAATAAGCAGAAGAAAGGATATGTAAGGCTGAAAAAAGATGTTCAAAGAGACAAAAAGTCAAAGTGTTGCACTGTGACAGCTACTCAAAATCACAAAGATAAAATCACAGAATAGTATAACTACATATGGGGGAAAAAGGCTGTTATTCCTTCACTGAACCAAGCTTTGAGTAGGCAGCTTTCACAAATGCTTTCAGCATCAATTTCTCCATCTCTCAAACTCCTAGAGGAAACTATCCTAAGGATTAAGTAAGCCCATGCAGGAAAGCTTTTGCCTACCACTGAACCTGTAATGACAACGCTGCACTTCCAAGAAGCAAGGAAAAAGAAGAAATTTGGGTGTTGCCTCATGAGTATTTACTTACTGCAGCACTCTTTCCTGGAAAGTTGAAAAAGGCATCAGGACCGTACTTCTGAGGCATATGCTTTAACACAGACAACAACTTCCCAGCATGCGGAGGCTATAAAATAATGATTTATTAATTATGCTATTCTCCATAAAACAAAACATACTGAATAATAGTCATGCATTAATATTTATATATAAATAACTGAATACTATAAACTAAAGGGTATTTACAAGAATAAATAATGCTATTTTCAAATATCTTAATGATACAATGAACTCTGTGATTTTTGCAGTATTATAAAGCACATTTTTGTTCATTTTGAACTAATATTTCTTCACACCCTCAAACCCTTAAAACACTAAACTTTAAAAATTATAAACTACCTCAAACTGCCACCAACTACAGGTACTAAATAATGCTCACTTAGATTCCAATGCAAAAGGTACTGTAAATAAGTTATAATATTTTAACTTCATGACCAATCTACCAGGTAGTCCTGTTATTTTCCCAATTTTACAGAGGCAGATTCAGAGACAGAGGAGCACTCCTCAGGACATACAGTAAGTGATAGGGTCAGGATCAGAACTCAGTCAAACTCCAAAGGCCATGTTTTTAGCCATAATACTTTCACCAGTTACATCATGCCCTTGCTCTTCTGTCTTTAATAGAGACCACTTTTTAAATGGCCTATCAGATACTGATCTATATCTCCAATTTCACTTTGCATATCCTTGCCTCCTGGATTCTATCTATAATGCCTTGTCATAGAATTCTTCCTACAACACTGCCTGAGTACAAGCTATTCCCTCTGCTTAAATGTGCTCAGTAAGCCTACCTCAGTCTCCTGCAAACCAAGGAAATCTTTCATACCCTTCAAACAGCTATAAGAACATGTCTAATATTTGTGTTATGTAGTCTGTCAGAAATGTTTCTGTGGCCTACAAAATGGCTCAGCAGTAAAAGTGCCTGTTACCAACCTGGGTTCAGTTCCAAAGACCTACATGGTAGGAGGCAAGAACCAAATCCTGCAAGTTGTACTCTGACCGCCAATCATGCGTAATGATACATGTGCATGCATTTGCACAGACACACAAATTTAAAAAAAAAAATGTGTATTTTCTTAGCATTTAAATGACTTTATATACCATTCAGCTGATTATTTTCATCCTTTGTTTTTTGGCATTTATTTATCTTTTCCATTTAGTTTTTTTTTTCAATTTCATGTATTCTGATGTTTCCCCACTCCCAACTACTCCCTGGTACTTCCTGCCTCCCTAACAATCCAACTTCGTATGTTCTCATTCCCCCCCTCTCAAAAACAAAATCAAAGAAAACAAAACAACCATTAAGACAAGAAAAAAAAGGCAATCTGAAATGACCCTCCCACACAAAAAATGAAGCTCATTTTTAATTAGCCTAACTGGACTTAGGTTTGGGACCTTCCCTGGAGTATGGTTGATACAGCCAGTGACACACCATTGGAGAAAATGATTTTACCTCTTCCAACAAGTATTAATTGCAAATATCTTCTTGGTTAGGTGTGGGACCTTACATCCACCTCCCCTTTTCACCTCTATGCAGTGGTTTTAAACTGCTATACATTATTCTATTCCAAATAACAGAAGGTAGTGGGGATAAATATTATCAAAATAGATTATATACATGTATGGAATTATTAAAGAAAAATATGTTTAAAATAATCTATTTTGAGCATCCTATGTATTTCACCTAACCACTATCCTCATGATGAACACACATCACTGCTATCAAATGTGGGGCTCTAGTGGGAGTTGGAAGGAGGTAGTGGGGGTAAATAAGACCTAAATACCTTGTATACATCTATGAAATTTTCAAAGAATTAAAATATCTTTAAAAAACAATAGTCAGGTGAGCATCTTCATGTACATTTCCTTAAAGAACTATGTTTAGGCACTTTGGGGAGAATTATTAATTCACTAGATACAAGTATATTTTAGGTGACTGGGTAACACTAGGTTTCTCTTACTTTAACTCTATTAATTTTCAGTAACCAAAAACACACAGGGTTTATTAAACTCTGTTCATCACCATGGCACTTTAGATTAAAAGCAACATATCAATATTCTTTTAACGTGAACACCCCCATTAATTATTCTGTTTATAGAGATTTCATGTCTATACATAAGCATCTGTCCGTAACTTTTACCATTTTCTTTTATTTACTTTTTATAACAATACTTTATTATATAAAGTATTAAATATATGCTGAGTAAGTTATTTAAACATAAAATCAAACAGTACGCTGCCTCTTCCTGGCATAACATGAATAAGACCTATACTTACAAACAGCACTATAAATAAGAAGAAAACTATACAAATGTGTGCAACAAAAATCATTTTTCAGACATAGAGATAGAGGCAGATTAAGAATGTGCCCTATCAGAAATGCAAATAAACTAAAAGGCCTTTTTCAAGTCAGCACCCTTATCACTACACAGAGAAGAACCCAAACAATACATGAAGGAGTCAGGGAGACACAAAAAGAGAACCCTGAGTGGGTGGTCTCAAGTGGACATAGCTAAAGGGCAGAGTGCTACAGATGAAGGTGCTGAACACAGGAAAACCCCAGAAACTTGGTTCACTAACAAAGCTACACACTGACAGCTCTAAGTCAAAGAAATTCTGACCTATAGAGGTAAAGAGAACTGCAAATCATCTTTGTGCTCCATGTGTTAGGCAGGGACCTTGGAGGAGCCAGGCTTCAGTAACAAAAAGAACCATCCCTAGTGTAACAAGATTCTAAATCTGAATGGCAAAGGATTTAAAACTATTCTTAAAGAAAAAAGATCATCTGAAGCAATACATACAAAGCTCTACAGTCTAATAATCTTAAAAGAAACATGGCAATAGCATACAATTCACTACATCTAACTATGTTATAAAAGGTAACCTATAGCCAGGAAGAAAAATAAATGGATAAAATATTGTTCTGGAAAATGATAAAAATTATAGAACAATACAGATAAAATATTTGTCACTATTATTGTCATTATCATCATCAGCATTATGATTATTAACATTGTCAAGAACTAAAAAGAAACTATGAACATAAAAGATTTTTTTCAATAAAGAGAAGATGGACAGACAGTTTAGTGGGTAAAGTGTTTGGAACACAAGTATGAAGACCTGAGTTCATACCCTGGAATCCACACTATAAAGGCAATGTGCACAGGAAGCCACAACCTTTAATCCCAGCACTTGGGAAACAGTGGCAGGTGGATCTCTGTGAGTTTGAGGCCAGCCTAGTCTGCAATAGAGAGTTCCAGGTCAGCTACAATGAGATGCTGTCTAAAATAAATAAAAAAAAAAAAAAAAAAAAAAAAAGAGGGGATGGTTGGGGAGAGAAGGCGGCGGGGGGGGGAGGAAGGGAGGGAGGGAAGGAGAAAAAGAGAGGTGGCAGTTTGTGCTCATAATCCCAGCACTAGGAAAATGGAGACAGTGATCCCCAGGGCTCATGGCCAGCCAACCAACCTAGCCTACATGCCCTTTCCCTCCAGAAAAGGAAGAGGTCATTACAAAGTAACCAGTCAGCCAGCACCTGAGGAACATACATACCCAGGCTGTCCTCAGGCCTCCACAAATCATGCACACATGAACATGTATACACATAAACAAACATATACATAACATCCACAAAAAAGGGGGGGTTAAAAAGGCACCATCTGAAATTCCCAATGAATAGAATCAATACACGGCAGAAAAAAAAAAAATGAGTTTAGACTAAAGCAATAAAACCTATCTAAAACAAAGGTCAAAGAAAAGACAAAAATGGAAAACAGAAGGTGACTATATCTCAGTGATCTGTACAGTATCAAGGAATCTAACTTTGGCTCTGCCAATGTAGCTCAGTGGGAAAGCACTTGTGGAGTAAAGCCCTGAGTCTTAACACAGTCTTAAGTAAAGACAGTAAGAAAAAAATCGTTTCAAAAAATTTTTTTAATTTAATAAAACTAAAGCTACCTAAAGTTTGGTGGCCCAGACAAGGGGGAAATGAAGAATAAAAGAAAGTAATATTTGGAGAAATAATAACCAATTTTTTTCAGTATCTGATGAAAATAACAAAGTCATGGAGGGGACACACTAATAATGTAATAACACATGATAAGCTACACAGGACCATAATTAAATTCGCTTAACATCAGTATAAAACATCTGAAAAGCACCAGAGAGTTGGAGTTTGCAACATATAAACTAAAAATATAAATTTTAACATGATGAATTATAGGGCACAAATATAGGTGAAATTTAGTAGACCTAAAACTTATAGGAGCTGGCTGAACTAAAGACAATGATCTCTAATGGCTAGAAACAAAAATGGAATAAATATTTACTGTATTCCTCTAAAAAAAAAAAAAACCAGCTAAGTAAATTGCAAACAGTAATGTTTTTCATAAGGTACCCAGGATGTAATACAAGCTCACTACAACTTACTACAAAAGACCATCAATTGCACCTGAGGATGTCTCCAACCTGCAAAGATGATGTTCATACTTAAGGGCCATTACCACTCCCAAGAGAAGGAAACTGGATGCTACTTAACACATTTTCAACTCCAATAAATATAGACATATAGATTTACAACTCCAATTTAACAAGGACCAAATTAGTAGTCTACCTAGGACACCCAAAACAAAAGTAGTCATGCACATGAAAATACTATTTTGATTGATCTCTTCCACTCAATTTGACATGCACTGTGTATAGAATATTATCAGTCACTTTATAAGCTACTAATGTGCTTGGGAGAGGTACTTTCAAATACCAGAGCATTTAGGGATTGGGATATTTCATTTTCACTGTTTTTTTTATTTTTGTTTTGTTTTGTTTACCCATTGTCCTTTATCTCCTTGAAGTTTACTGAAGAAAAGCTTTAGTTCTCTAACTGTCAAATTATAGCTGGCCAGCACTCCCAACATGTCAACGAGAAGATCTGAGAAAAAGCAAATAAACAATGAATAAGGTGAGCTATTTATATTTCTAGAGATAAAGAATTAAAATACATGTGTTCATTTAATAACCTGTACACAAAATGCATAGATACATGGAGATGGCTCAGTGGTTAAGAGGACACAGCACTTCCAGAGGACCTGAATTTAGTTACCAGGCCTGTCAAGTAAGTTACAGCCACTTGAAACTCCAGCTCCAAGGGTATCTGACATCCTCTGAAGGCATTGCACTCACACACACACACACACACACACACACACACACACACACACACACACAAAATAATAATAAATATTCTAAATAGATACATGCTATATAATCAAATATTTGTTCTTTCAAAGTGTTGCTAAAGAAATATTTAAAATATAATACTTAAGAATCAAACTATTTTCCTTACATACATTTCCACAGTAAAGTTTTACCTGCAATCATACTGTCAACTTTCTCAATTTTCCCGAGTACTTTTTCCACAAGGCCTACTTCTGTGCAGACTTGAAGGTTTCGTATGCTCTTCTTCAGAATGGCTGTAAACATGCTCCAGACTTCTGCTTGGCAAGTAATGTCACATTTTTCCAGTAACTCCACCATGCAGATGATACTCTCACCTTCTTGGATAATGAAGTTCATCTCCAAATCAAACTGGCCTCCTACCAGCTTCCAAGGGAAAACAAATAAAAGCATAGTCAAAGCATTATTCCACATCTGTTTCCATTATCACTTGTTCCTAAATTTCAAATGAGCAACAACTACCCATTCACAACATTCCCTACCCGCCAACAACAAAATATTTAATCATTTTAAATCTCAAAAGAATAAATCCCCTGAAGAAATCTTCAAATCTAGATAACACAAAGTGGTTTAAGACTTAGAATATAGAAATTAAAATATTTTAAAATAACAAATATAAGGTAACTTAAGGAAACTATTTCCAGATACATGAAATGATAGAAACATATAAACTGGAGGAGTAAAAACTTTTCTGAGCTCTTTAGGCCTATAATCTCAGTGCTTGAGAAGTTGCAGAATGATTAAGAGTTCAAGATCAGGACTGGAGAAATTGCTCCAAAGTTACAAGCACTTTATGCTATCACAGAGGGTCTGGGTTTAGATCCCAGCACTTACATTACACACAACCATCCTTAACTCCAATTCCCAGTAATTGGGCACCTTCTTCGGGCCCCAAGGATATCAGGCATACTCATAGTATACTAAATACATATAGGCAAAACACTAGTACACATGAACTAAAAATGAACAAATCTCTAAAAGGAAACAAAGGTCAGCCATAGTAAAACAGTGGTACATTCCATTCCCAGTACTCCAAAAGGCAGAGGGAAGCAGATCTCTGAGTTTGAGGCCAGCCTGGTCTACTTAACAAAATCCAGGCCAGGCAGCACTATATGGTAAGACTCTATTTAAAAAAAAAATAAATAAAATAAAAAAAAAAAAAATTGAAGGTCATCTATAGCAAAATAGTGATTTTCAAGGACAGCTTTGTCTACTAAAGACCTTGCCTCAAAAAATTAACTAATTAATTAATTATGAAAATATTTTAGGATTTCTGGACTTCTCACTGATAAATTTAACTAATATAAATTAAAATTCTGATGAGGGTCCATAGCTCAATGCTGGAGTGCTTACCTAGCATGTATAAGACTCTGGCCTTAATTTTAAGTAATGGGGGATGGGAGGATTAAAATGCATAAAAAATCATAAAGTCAAAATATAATTACAGATGAAAGAAAATCATTTGTGATTCATGTTGTAAATATAAGTAACTCAGTAAAAGAAAATTTAAAAGTGAAGTTTGAAACAAAGCAATGAACACAATGACTACAAATGATACTATGACATAATCAAAACCTCAAATTTTGTTCACAAAGTTAACATTAAAAAATAAAAGTTATATAGACATTATAAAAATTTCAAGTTCTTAATAATATACATAATAAAATGTACTATGGGCAATGATATTGGTAAACAGGTGTTCTCATATATTAGTGATGATGAGGAAATGGGTATAGTATCTGTGGAAATCCACACAGGAAATAGAATGTAAAATTAAAGAGTAACTTCTTTGCACATAAGAGTAATTTATGGTCAGAAAGTACTATGAAGTCTCGGAAAGGCAGAAAATGAACAATAAATCTCCATAGTCATAAAAGAACAATAACCTTACACAATATGATAACACATTGTCCTTAAGATATTGTTTTGTGAGAGGAAAGAAGAGAAAAGGTTTTATGAAAAATCATTTAGACACAACAGTAAGGCTGACAACCTCAGCAACATTTTCTAGTAGAAATGAAAAATTCTCAATTGAGTACAGAAAGGCACTTCCTCAAATGCACAAACAACATGTGAACAAACCAACTGACATAAAGAAACAACTTACTACAAAAAGAATAAATAAATGTGGAGAGTTCAACAATTGTATGTCTTCTGGGAAGAACTAAATAGGACAAAAACCTTATTGCAACTAACTTAAGAGGCCTTACCTTTTCCTTGGCATTACTTGCATCCATCTTTCATTCTGATCTGTATATATTACCATCAGCTTCCAAGAAGCTATAGTATTAATTTGGAAAGTAATTTCCAAAAAGGCCCCAAATATTTCACCAGCTTCTAAACTGAGCTTATAATGTGAAAGTAATATGCAGACAGGTATTTTAAATATTTTTCCATTGCATTTAATATTGTAAGATATACCTTTCCAGGAGAAAATTGATGACTGAAATTTGTACATACAAATGTGTGGCATATTTGATATACTGTATGCATGCATATCTATTATACCTGAAAACCAAGCAAAGAGCCTACATTATGGCAGGTTAACCCTTTTAATAGTTATTTGAAGCTGATCAACCTTCAAAACACAAATTTGTCTCCAATGACGAGGCTCACACCCGGCCCAGGCATCGCGGGTTATTATCTGAGCGGCAGTAATGGCTCTGCACTCCAAAATGTAATCTTCCAAATGTCACAGGGAGTTATGAATATCTGAGCAGCCTAATGCACTTTACCAGCCATGAAATGTGAAAATGTAATCTTATTACCTTTTTATGGTTGTATTTTTTTGAATAATGTAGCCTGGAAACTGATGTATAGTCTTTTCCTGCATTTTAGCATGATTTGGTCTCCTCTGCTATATAGAACATTTTTCAAAACTCTCCATTTCAACATATTTTAGTCTTGCATGAACTTCATAAACAATTTTTATAGCAACCTTCAGGGTGGCATAACATGCTTTATATAGGTCACAGTTTAATGTATATGATTATAGACCTTTTAAAGTATTTTATTCAAAGAATTCAAATGAACCTTTACAACTTTTGTACCAAGACCTTAATTTGAGCATGATAATTTTCTTCTAAATAGTTTTATTAATAAAATGCCTTAGCTTAAAATTGGAAGCTGAGTCACTTACAATCTCAAAAAATAAAAAAGAAAAAAAAAAGAAAATATGTATCTTCTCTTCTAAAGATTTATAAAGATGGAAGACTATAACTCAATATCCTGGTACTTTATAGGGGAGCGTGCTTACTCTAAACAAAGCCATGTGAACTTAAGTTTCTCCTCAGAGACACGACAAGAGCACCATGTAACAGAAGACAGGGCGGGGTATAATCTCATCCTTTGCCACAGACTGGATATTGCTCTAATTCTGAGACTTGTCCAAAAATGTCTAAATTACTTTTATCCTGAGCTTGTTTACATATAAAATGAACTAAAAATAAAGTTCCTGTCCATTTACAGTATAACATTCACAGAGGAAGGGGGTCTTAAGGAAAACTACATAACTTGGTATTAACATTTTTAAAAACTAAGAACAGAGGATACATAAAAGATACTAACATAGAGATAAACTCAATATTTTCCTAGGTTGACCTGAAACTCACAGCCCTCCCACCTCTACCTTGGCATTACTCTTTTATAAAAAGAAATATGACCAGATGGGTAGTGGTGCTGTATGCCTTTAATCCCAGCACTCGGGAGGCAGAGGTAGGTGGATATCTGTGATTTTGAGACCAGCCTGGTCTACAAGAGCTAGTTCCAGGACAGCCTCCAAAGCCACAGAGAAGCCCTGTCTTGAAAAACAAGATAAATAAATAAATAAACAAATAAATAAATAAGGAATATGACCTGTCTTCCCAACTGTCCTCCTACATAGTACATCAGATACATAAACAGTGGCAATAGCTAGAGGGGCCATCTCAGAACCTAAGCATACATCTTATGATGAAGACTACAGTGTAGAAATATCATGGGTCCTAATAACTACAGAGCCACTGCAGCAGCCCACTGCCCAGATTTTCAACATGACAAACACACGAATACTTCCCAGAGACCACTATTGTTTTTTGGTCTCTCCATTACACCAATCGAATTAATATATATGGTTATAGTTAAATTTTCTCTTAGAAGTTACATTTTATTAAATGTATTGGTTTTGTGTGCATGAACATGTGAGGGTGTGCACTGTGGCACACGTGTGGAGGTAAAAGGATAATATGTGGAAGTGAGTTCTCCCCTTCTCCCATGTGGTTCCCAGGATGTTTGTCAGCAAGCACCCTTGCCACTGAGCCACCTCACAGGCCCTACTTGAGAGTATTCCAAGTGAAACAAACAGCCCCATCATTCACACAATAGCAGGTGGTAAAATTAACACTGTCTATCTTGATCTAGTTTTGAGAACTGTATTATTTTTCCTAGTAAGTTTTAAAAACAAAACATAGCCTATTTCCTCATTACTGAATGAGATCATTCAATAAACACCACTATGCCATATGGACCCCACTATGAACCAAATCATTTGTTCCCTGAAAACAAAACAAAACAACCTGCCAGACAATGGTGGCACAAGCCTTTAATCCCAGAATTCAGAAGGCAGAGGCAGGCAGATCTCTGTGAGTTTGAGAACAACTTGGTCTATGGAGCTAGTTCTAGTACAGTCAGGGCTACACAAAGCAAACCTCTCGTAAAATAAATAAATTAAATAAATAAATAAATAAATAAATCTGTGTTGGTGTCTTAACATCCATTATTTCAGAAATTAATTTTATTTAGAAATAGGATGGTTGTAGATATAACTGGTTCAGATGAGGTCATGAGAATAAGCTCCAATCCAAACTGACTACTACACTTATAAAAAGGGAAAATTTACACAGAGACACAAGTGAGAATGCTAGGTGAAGATAGAGACAGGGTTCTGGATGTTAATTTGCTAAGTCAAAGAAAGGCAAAGATTCCTAAAAAAGCATCCAGAGCAGTGGTTTTCAACCTTCCTAATCCTGTTACCCTTTAATAACAGTTCCTCAACGTTGTGGGGATCCCAACCATAAAATTATTTTCATTGCTTATTCATAACTGTAATTTTGCTACTGTTACATATTGTAATGTAAATAGCTGTGTTTTCCAATGGTCTTAGGCCACCACTGTTAAAGCGTCATTAGCCACTCCCCACAAGGTGTTGCTACCCATGGGTTGATAATCACTGCTCCAGAGGTTAGGAAGGACACATGAAAGATATTCTCACAAGTCTATAGAAGAACCGACTGCTAACACATTAATTTTAACTTCTAATATACAAAACTCTAAGGCAGTAAGTTTCTACTGTTACAGAGCCTTAGCAAACTAATGACCCTGGTGTCTACTGAAATTATTTTTTAATGGTACCAACTAAATTAACCAGTAAAGACTCTCAAAAACTCTTTTAAATGCCAGACCATAGGCTTCAGAGGTGGTTTCTGTTCAAGTATAAGGAACAGAATTCAGATTGTCAAAACTATATACATGCCAGTTAGGCATGGCAGCCCACCTGGAATATGAAGATGGGATCCCCAGAGTAAACTGCCTAGTAGACTAAATAGAATCAGTAAACTCTGGGGTGTAGTAAGAGTCTCTGCCTCAATATATCAAGGATAGCTGATGTCAACCTCTAATTCCATACACATACATCAATATTTGCACACACATCTACACATATGCTGACACACACATGCAAACATTTAATACAACACACTGTAAATAAAAGAAAAATGTATGACACAACATACTAAATCTCTTGGCATGTGTGTGTGTGTGTGTGTGTGTGTGTGTGTGTGTGTGTGTGTGTGAGAGAGAGAGAGAGAGAGAGAGAGAGAGAGAGAGAGAGAGAGAGAGAGAGAGAGAGAGAGAGAGAGAGAGAGAGAGAGAGAGAGAGAGAGAGAGAGAGAGAGAGAGAGAGAGAGAGAGAGAGAGAGAGAGATAAAATTCATAATCCTCCTGCTTCAGTCTCCCAAGTGCTGGGATCACTAGCATATACCACCATGCCCAGCACAATATACTATGTCTCTACAAAACAAAAATACTTGAGCAATAACACAGAAGCTGTATTTATGAACTTTATAATCATTTAACAAAAATTAGAAAGTACTTATTTCACATTTTTTACTAAAATGCTTACATACATAATAAGATATATTTAGCTAAATAAATAAATAAGATCTAAGACCTGATGCTGAGTGACTAATTACGGTTGGGAATATTTAATTAAAACTGAAAAAGCAACAGTAGGCATCTGACAGGAATTCAATGAGGGCCGGTGATGATGGTGTACCGGAAACCAGAGATCTTGAACCAGACCAATGACTCACTGCAATGAACATTTTGTAGGTGGGACTGACTGGACAAAAGGGGTATACTGTGTTACTCACTGCAGCTCCCCATGCCACTAGGAGGAATAAAGAGGTGTTGAAAAAATGGAGGCGTGTGGTGAGGTTTTGTTTGTTTGTTTTGTTTCTAATTAATTTAGGGGGGCATATGGCAGGGGTAAATAGCCAATATGGAGGGCTAGAAGGTGAGCAGGATTGGGGTGCATGATGTGAAATTTTCAAAGAATCCAGAAATAATTATGTCAAAAAAGTGAAAAAGACTCAATGAAACAAACAAAAACAATTAGTATGGAGGGGGAAAGTGTGGGTAAATGAAAGAGGAAAACATAACAGAGATTAAAATTACAGTCTATATCTGTGTGCTAAGAAGACAGTAGGAGTGGCTAAAGGTATGCACTTGGCTTCAAGTTACTTGCTTTAATTCTAGCTATAGAGTTTCCTTTTTTATTTTAATCTCAAAGATTTAACTTATTATGAGGTGGGAGATATTTAGAACTCAAGAAAGAAACTGAAACCTTTCAAAATTTTGTAAAACATTTTTAACAAAAATGTAGTAAGTCTTTACTTCAGTGTGTTACTAATACACAGATGGGAGATTGTTCAACTTTCTGGCAGATACATAACCCACAGCCTCTATTTCATACTAACCTTTCCAAGAGAAACTTAACCAAGTAATGACACAGTTCTCAATCACCGCCACCAAAAGAGACTATTGCTCTTTACAAATGTACCATTCAGTGAGTGACCAAAGGAGCATCTACCTGTTTCACAGTGTCAAGAAAGCAAAACATTCCCTGAATCAGACTCAAGTATTTTTAAAAAATCTTTTAAATATGTAAAAAATAAACTATTTAAAATTATCAACGAAAAGTAAAACACTTAAATTTTTTTGTGTTTGTCTTATATCAGAAATTCCCTTATAGATTGCTATTTGTTTTCAACCTTAAAAGGATGTTAGCTTTTGGGGGAGAGTTATTTTACACGCTCCTTGCATTGCATAAATATATCTTATTTATGTATTATATATTATAATAGATCTACTGGAAAAACCCCAGAGAATATTATAATGATGACTATCCTGCATGACTGAATTAAAAAAGGTTTTCACTTTCTAATCATATACTCATTGCACATTTCTAAGAAACACATACATATTTTCTTGGAATCCAGCAGCGGGAGAAAGAACTTTTAATCTAAAGAAGCTTTGCAAGGCTGCTTTGTGGTCAGAAACACAATATTCTTTGACTTAATTATCAACAGCACACCTTTGGGCAACACATTCTTCAAAGAAAGAAAGAAAACTTAAATTGAAGAAAACGGGTTTAGTATTAAGAAATTCTACTTGCAGATCTCTGTGAATCTAAGGACAACCTAGTGTGCACAGAAAATTTCAAGTTACCCAGAGCTACATAGTGAGACCCTGTCTTTTAAAAACAAGGACAGAGGGTAGACTAAAGAGAGGGGGAGTTAGGAGAAAGAGAGGGGGGGGGGAGAGAACATGTGGGACTAGGAAGATTGAGTCAGGGGACAAATAAACAAGAGGAAAAAAAAAGAAAGAGAGAGAGAGAGATACCATAAAAGAGGAAGCCATTATAGGTTTGAAGAGAAAACTGACTCTAGAGAAATGTCCAGAGACCTACAAGACTGTCCCCAACTAACAAACTGAGCAACAGTGGAAATGCTACCTTAAATGCCTTCCCCTGATAATGAGATTGATAACTAACTTATACGCCACCATACACCCTTCATCTAGTAGTTGATAGAAACAGAAGCAGATACCCACAGCTAAACAATGAGCTGAACTGGAATCCAGATGCAGAGAGGAAGGACAAGACCAGGCTACAGAAACCCATGGAGACAGCTGACCTGAACAAGAAGGAGCTACTGGGCCCCCAGACTGATAGCTGGGAAACCAGCATTGGACTGACTCAGACCCCCTGAACATGGGTCTCAGTCAGAAGGCCTGAGCAGTCTAAGCGACCTCTGACAGTGGAACCAGGATGTATCCCTGGTGCATGAAAGGACTTTGGGAGCACATTCCCCATGGAGGGATACTCAACCTAGAGGTAGGAGGAAGGGCCTAGGCATCACCCTACATGAGGAGTGGGCAGAGAATGGGGGAGGGGGGTATGAGAGGGTGGAACAGAGGGAGGGACGGAGGGATGGAGGAACAGAGAGGGAACTGGGATCTATATGTAAAATAAGAAAAAATTATATATATCACTGGATGTTCTTCAGAGGACCAGGGCTTGATTCCTAGCATTCATGTGACAGCAGCTTACTGCCATATGTAACTACAGTTCCAAGAAATCCAAGCCCTCTTCAGGCCTCAAAGGCATCAAGCACACACATGGGGTACAGACATAGAGGAAGGCAAAAGATCATAACCATAAAATTTTATAAATTAAAAGAAAAGAGTTCTTGCTTTCATGGACATTTCCCAGGGTCCTAACTTTAAAGTGCTAACTTAAGATTCCAAAATAGCACTGGCCACAAGTCCATCAACCAAGAGAAATATGATAACAGAATGGAATCCTGAAGCATACAGATCCCAGCATCTCATTCCTTAGGACATGGGTTCAATTCCTACTACACACATGGTAGCTTACAACGATCTGTAACTCCAGCTCCAGGGGATCTGGCCTCTTCTGGCCTTGGCAGGCACTGCATGCATGTGGTACACAGACATATATACAAGCAGGCAAAACAGCCATACACATAAAATAAATAAATCAAAAAATTAAGAAAGAAATACCTCAAAAGTATTCATTACCTTTAGTAGCTAGGAAAATATAAATCAAAATAACTTTGATATTTCACCTTACCACAGTCAGAATGGCTAAGAAAGATCAACCAAACAACTGACAACAAATGATACACAAAGTATGCAGAAAAGAGAGGCCTTATTCCCTGTTTGTGTGATTGAAAACTAGTACAGCCACTCTGAAAATCAGTGTGGAGAATTCTCAAAAAGCTAAAAATAACTAACACCAACATTAACATAGTTACACAGAGACATAATTACACATACATATACATATACACAGAGAGAGAGAAAGAGAGAAAAAGATTAAATGAAATTATAACATTTGGGATGAAAATGATCCATCCAAGAGCCATAGACTAACAAAAAAAACCAAAATTATGCATGAGAAACCCCCTTTTGAGTTGTTGGTCGGGAGAGTCCAAAAGACTCTCAAAAAAGTATAGGCTATTGATGTTGTCCTTGGTTGCCTCACAGAGGTTGAAGATTAGTCACTATTGCTACTTCAGACACAAAACCAGGAGGACCCAAGACAGATCTAACTTAAAGGGTTATCTTTCACAGTACTAGAAATTGCTATACACAATTTCAAGGAAGGGAAGCAACCACACTATTGGTATGGCACAATAACTCAAAGAGCAAAATAGTGGTACTTTTATCTTGGTGGTAATCAATAGCTCTCTAACTAGACCTAAGGCCCACTCAACAAGAAAAACATAATGCCTGTTACTGGAAACACTCTTAGATGAGAGAAGAACCTACTGCAGCTATCACTTTACTAAACCCGCATAATTCCTAACTACATTATAAATACTTACCTTTATACCCATTGATAAGTGTAACACTCCCCCCACTCATCAAAGACACTTCTCTTTGCAACAGAGACCACACAGAGAACCACAATTGATAAATATATAACATCACTCCTACACCTAAGGCTCAGGGAACGCCATAGAAAAGGGGATATGGATGGTTTTAAGAGCCAGAAGAGCAGAAAATTTCCTGTGAGAATGTGTCTCAGAAACAGGGAAATACCACTCACGATGCCTCAACAATACAGCTGCCTAAACAAGACCTGAAGAAGCACATCAACAAGTCAACCTAGAAGGGAGAAATCTCTTGGGTCCCATCGCTAGACAACTAAGGAACTAAGGAAGGCAGGAGAATCTTCCCCAGGGATGAGGGCCCCTAAAGAGTTATCCAATACCAAGTAGTCAGCCCTGAAATTATAAACATATATTAACCCTAAACAGACTGAGGACTAAACACATTTAGGGGTGTGTGTGTGTGTGTGTGTGTGTGTGTGTGTGTGTGTGTGTGTGTGTGTGTTTAACAATAACAATTAAAGAAGGTCATGACTTTGAAAAGGAGATTGCATGGGAAGAACTGGAGGAAAGAAGGGAAGAAAAAAATTATGTAATTATTTTTTTATTTAATTTATAAAATTTGTAGTTGTAGCTAATTCAACATAAGAATAAAATCACATATGTTGGGGGAAATGTCTCAAATGCATAAGCTTCTCTTTTTAAAAACAGAGACCCACAACTGGAAAAGAGTAAAAGAACCTTAGTACACTAAGTCCTAAATGGGATGTCTTCATCAAATCCCTCCCCTCAGGACTCCAGGAGGTATTCTTAAAAGAAGGATTAAAGATTGTAAGAGCCAGAAGAAATGGAAAACAAGAAAACACTGCCTTCCAGACACAACAGGAAAGACAAGTATATGAACTCATAGAGACTGAGGCAGTATTCACAAAGCCTGCACAAGTCCATACCAGATGGGGTCCCAGTGCTAAGATGGGGAAGTAGACTTCAGCTCCCATCTCCAACCAAGAAGCTACAAGCACTAGCAAAGAAAATGTTAAGTTTCTCCAAAGGAGTCTCACTGGGAGGACATCTTTTTTATTTTATTTTATTTTTTTAATTTCATTGCTCCTTTGCATGTTTATGGCTCCTGATTTTGTGTTTTTATAGTGTGTGTGTGTGTGTGTGTGTGTGTGTGTGTGTGTGTGTGTGTGTGTGTGTGTGTTAGTCTCTTGTTCTTTGCTTCTTTTTTGTTAGTCTGATAGTTTTGTTTTATTCTTGCTTGTCATTTTTATTTGCTTGTTTTGTTTTCTTAAGGAAGAAGGAAGGGAGCTGGATAAATGGCACAGTGGTCAACAGCATACATTGTCCTACAGTGAATCCAAATTCAATTCCCAGCACCCACATCAGGCAGCTCATAACTGCCTGAAACTACAGCTCCAGGAAGCCAACACCTCTCTGATCTCTTTGGGCACATACGCAGACACACATACACATATACATAAACAAATAATAAAACTTTATAGAAAAAAACAGAGAGAAAGAAGACAAGAAGGGTGAGGAGGTAAGGAGAATCTGAGAGGAAATAAAAAAAGGGAAACCATGTTCAGAATATATTATATGAAAATAACTAGTTCCATTTTTAAAAAATTAAAACCTAGTTTTTAAAAAAAAGCAAAAAGAAAGTTAGTTAAATATATCAATATAACTAAATAGCTTTTGCAAGACAAAGAAGCAAACCAAAACTGCCAGTATCAGGAATGAAAAAAGAAATCATTAAAAGTGAAATGGACTAACAGAAACAACTTTAAACATAAAATTTGACAATTTAGAAGGCATGCACAAATTTACAGAAAAACAAGTTACCACAACTTTCTCAACATAAAAATAGGAAATTTTAATAACTCTATAACTACTATGAAATTATTTGTAATTATAAACAACAAAAAAACTTCAATGTCTATATAATTTCACTGGATAGTTCTATTAAATATTTCAAAATGATCACTAATTTTATGCTTCTCAACTGACACAAAGATTGGGAAAAAAATTAAAAAACTTGAGCTTGATCCCCAAGCAACACACATACAGGTTACCTCTGATGAAATACAAACCTTCTTAACAAAGAAGTGACCTTCTAGTAAGGTGGAGGCTATAAAACAGACACAGACAATTTAACTTGTGTCTATTAACAATGACAATACTGGCAATGAAATAAAAATGGCAACATTTACAACTGACAGAAATATAAAAACCACTTAGACATAAAACCACCAAAACATATAGAACTATGGTGTCAAGCCTTAATAAATTTAGAAAGGGTTATGTTTATAAAAGTCAACACTACTCAAAAGTGATACAGGTACATTTAACCATTTTTAATCATAAATCCCTAGAAGATTTCTACAGATGTATAAAATATTATTTTAACAATTATACAGAAGGGACCAATGAACTAGAACAGGAAAGCAACCTTAAAAGGGGAAAATGTTAATGGCGGGGGTGTAGAATGACACATCCACTGTAGTTTAGTAATTTCTTTCAAAAATTAAACATGCCACTACCATTTGAGCTAGAAAATGCACACCTAGCATTTTTCCTTAAAAAAAAAATTGGACAAAAAAAACTCTCGTACCATGAAAAGAATATATAACATTAATGTTTATAGCCATTTTTTCAGTAATAGCCTGACATGGAAACATACCCACTACACAACAATAAACAGGACAGACTACTGATACACAAAACAAATAAATCTTCAGAATATTATACTAGCTGAAAAGCCCAGAAATTCATATATTATTCCATTTATATACAATTCTTCAACTGGCAAAATAATGGGGAAACAAGACTGGTGGTTTTCAGCAGTTCCAATAGGGGGAAGAGGACATCAGGAGGCACTCATGTGTTCTGGAAGGTGTCATTATCATTATCATATCACTATCAACGCTACAGTTCTTACAAAATTTCCATACTGAAGAAAAATAGGTAAAGAAGATAGGATTTCTTTTTTTAATTCCTTCAACAACATGTGACTCTGCAACGATCCTGAAACAAAAGGTTTAATTTAAAAAAAAGTAGATCTGGATATGGGATCTGTAACCCTAGCAATGGTGAGCTATAAACCAAGGGCCTGCCGCAGAAAACACAAGTAAATAAACAAACAGGCTAGATGTGGTGGTGCACACTACAGCCCCAGCAACTGGAACTACTGTCTCAAAAGAATTCATAAGAAAAAAGCAACTTTGTGAAATGAGAATTTGTAACAGGATTAATTGTTCCACTCCTTATATCCACCAAATTAAAATGTATGAATTGTAACTTGGTAGAAAACACACACACACACACACACACACACACACACACACACAGCAGAGAGAGAGAGAGAGAGAGAGAGAGAGAGAGAGAGAGAGAGAGAGAGAGAGAGAGAGAGAGAAGCCAAATTAAGGAGAAAGTTCATGTGAACACAAATTCTTAAGCCACCTAAAGACTACAATTTCCAATTCTGAAATTCTTCCTCAATCTTTATCCCAGAAAAAATTTAATAAAAGTGGGTATATTTAATCACTTAACCTATACCTTTAAAAGGATTGACACAGTAATACACCCTGAAAAATTAAGCAATAATACCATCACTTTACTATATATTCTATCAACTAAGCTTCAAAACTTGCATTACAGAAAAAATATGCAAATTTGAACCTTCAAACAGGAAATGAAATTTTCTAAATCTATTACATAACTTCAGACTCAGGCATGCACTGAAGGATAATAAATCATTTAAACCTTCACACATAGAACCTTTTTAAATTTGCATTTATCTACAGTAAATACTGCCATGTTCTTTAATAGATTACTAGTTCAATCTAGCAAACTAGTGATTTATAGTACTGTCATATTTTAAAAATCAGAAATCTTTCACTGGTGACAAGCAGTCAGAAGTCCACTGAACTTACATTACATGGACTGAAACACCACAGGATATGAAAAAGCAAATGGTCATACATTCCATATTCAAATCATTCAACTCAATATCTGTGTCTAATTACGTGTTTACAACTGTAAAACTACATAGCTTTTAATATTGTTCAAGCACCCCACCTCTATTATCATTTCCTCAATACTTCCAAACTATTTTAAATAGTTACGAATCTGGTCTTATTTTGAAGAACAGTAGGATTTGGAACACATAAGAGTAATTGATATTTTCTCCACAAAGTATGAACTGTTAGACTTCAGACCCAAAAGTAAATTCCCTGAAAAAAAACTAATAAATTAGAATATAAAAATTACAAACTTTTACTATATGTGGGGGGGTGGGTATGTGTATATGTTTTTGCATGAATGAAATGGCAAACTACAGACTATATTTAAAAGCAAATACCTCACAAAAGAGTATCTAAAATATATTTTAAAAACTCTCAAATTCAATAGTAGAGTAAGACTCTCAATAAAAACATAAGAAAAACATTGACAAAATTTGGTTTCACTGAGCAAGAAAAAAAGGACTCAAATCATTAAAATCAAAAATGTAAGAGAGCACATTACAATCAACCTTACAGAAACAAAAAGATTACAAAGGAATATTCTGAACAGTTGTATGTCAAAAAAGTAACAACTTAGATAAAAGCAACAAATTCCTAGAAAGCCACTAATTTTTGAAACTGAATCTAGAAGGAAAAAAAAAGATAAATAGACTAGAAACAAATAAAGAGATTGTCAACAAAAACCAACTCACAAAGTAAAGCTGGCGCTAACAGTTTTATGTCACAAACTCCTCAAAAACTCAGTGAGGCCAGTTACTCTTGTACAGATAAACACCTAAGTACAGGATATATCACTAAAACATGAAAAGAAACATATTAGCAACATGTAAAAAAAAATTCTACACAATAAGCAAATCAGATATATTCCAGAAATAAAAGTTTAGTTTAACACACAAAAATTAATAAATATGAAGCTGCAGATGCCTCTGTCAGTAAAATACCTGGAACCTGAGTTCAAGGCCTAGAACCCTTATTTTTAAAAAGCCAAATAGAGTGGCATATGTTTTAATGCCAGCCCTGGGGAAGTAGAGACAACTGGTTCCCTGGGGCTAGCTGGCTAGGCAGCCGGAGAGCTCCAGGCCAGTTAGAGAACATGGCTCAAAAAGAGCCTGATGGTGGTGGCACATGTCTTTAATCCCAGCACTTGGGAGGCAGAAGTAGGAGGATCTTTGTGAGTTCGAGGCCAGCCTAGTCTACAAAGATACATAGAGAAACCCTGTCCCAAAAAACAAAAACAAAACAAACCCAAAAACAACAAAAAAAAAGTAGACAGTGTATGGGAAACAACATAAAAGGTTGAGCTCGGGCCTTCATACATATAAGCATGTACATGTACCTGTACTCACACACAGGATTGTGCATCAACATACTTACATACACAATAAATTATATATTACATGAACAACATGGAAAGAAAGTCATATGATCACCTTAATAAACACAAAAAGCATTTGTCAAAATCTAATAGCCTTTCATGATAAAAACACATGAAGTAGATATAGAAAAGGATATGCTCAACTGATAGGATCTGAACAACTACAGAAGTGTCACTAGGAACTCTTTAGAATACATGCACACACACTCTGATATATGAAATTGTAATTGGTACTTAAGAGTATATGTGTTGTTCTGGCCTCTGAAAGCCACATGAGCAATGACCAACAAAGTAATAATGAGTAGGCATATTACTCAGATTTAAGTCTTAAAGTGGCACTTCTGACCAAGGAAAAGCAGAGTTCCTTTAGAAACATCTGATTCAATGTCTAGAACTAGAAATGAAAAACTGAGCCTAAATTATCTTGATATACACAATAGCAGGAATATCATCAAATCAAAAAGGCTCTGCCAAAAAGAATCAAAAACTAACCTAGAGAATACCTTATTGACCAAAGACAAGGCAATCTGTGGTTCAATGAAAAGAACAATTACAATCAAATACATTTAAGTCTATCAGTTCATGTTCATAAGAACAAATTCACAGGTTCCTCGACCTTCTTAACCCTGCAACCCTTTAACATAGTTCTTAATGCTGTGGTGACTCCTAACCATAAAATTATTTCATTGCTACTACATAACTGTAATTTTACTGTTATGAATTGTAATGTAAATATCTGATATTTGACCCCTATGGGGGTCATGACCCACAGGTTGTAAACCACTGCTTTAAAAGATGACAAAGCATAAATATCTGTTACTTTGAATACAAGTAAATTAAGAGAAAATTTGTGCATTTATTCTGCCTTCTATAAATGTACACTGGAGACTATACCACTAGGTAGCTAAATAAATATTCCTTCATTGAAAGATTCCAGTTAAATACACACACACACACACACACACACACATATGCACGCATGCACACACACACCAGTGAGAGAGACAAACTCTCTTTTGACCACTTTTTTTAAATCTAAGAAAAGAAATCTATTTTGATCATGAATACCAGGGCAATAAGATCACCCACACAGAGAAACCAGGCACAATTGCATCCAGTGAAAGAAGAGGGCACCACCTACAGTCTAGTCACAGGAATGGAAGCTGAGTCTGACCCAGCCTAGATTTTGTGGCCAAAATACAGAAAACACAGAGGACTGCAGGACATGTATAACTACATTAAATACTCAGTGAACAAAATTCAGACAAAAACTATAAAATGTCAAAAGTTACAAGTTCTTCTATAAGTAAATTCGTGATACTTTTACATATATTAGGCTAGGTGTGGTGGTAAACACCTAGCACTTGGGAGGGCAAAGCAGGAATTTTAGGCCTTTCTCAGCTACACAGCAAATTCAAGGCCAGTCCCTGCTACAGTGAGTACCTGTCTCAAAAAACCAAATTCATTAGTTGATTAATTATACATAAGCAAAATTTAATTGTAACCGAAGGATAATAGGACAATAAAGAAGCGACTTTTTTTTTTTTTTCTCTTAAGTCTACATTTGGAGGAGGGAAAAAAACACAAGTAAACAGATTCTAGGAAAGCTGTGAGCATTCTATTGCTTATTTGCTCTTAATTTTATTTATTTTGTTTCATGTTCATGAGCTCTACTTTACAATGCAATTTTTAATGTAAAGTGTTTTGACTGGTTAATTTATAACTTTAAAATATCTATAATTTAATCACAAATTATACCATAAAATAGGCTTCAGTTTTTTAATTTCTTAACTTTTTAAAATGTTTATGCGCATGAGTATTTTGCCTAAATGTACATATGTGTATCACAAGCATGCAGTAGCTGCAGAGCCCAGTAAAAGTGTCAGAATCTACAGAACTAGAGTTACAGACCACTGCAGGTGTTAAGATCCAAACTTGGGTTCTACGATGAAAAGTGATTTTAACCACTGAGCCATCCCCCAGGCCCACTGTCAGCTTTTTTAACCTTTATTAAGTAATACCGTGATTATTTCTTACAGTAATTACTGATAAACTTTTGATGATTATCCAATCACTACACTTTAGACATCTTAAAACAATAGTCACGGAACACATTATTAAATCACTATACAATTTCTCTGAGAAAAAGAAAAGAAATGTCTTTTTAAAAATAATTCATATTTTCAGTCTTGGTCTCCAACAAAGATAGCTAAAAATGTTTAGGAATAATGGTAACCTAGAAATACTATTAAGATATCCATAATATCCCAAGAATACTGAGATAAAACAGAAAGATAGTCTATTCACATAAAGTTCAGAACAAGAGTTTAGCCACAAAAAAAGACAAAGATTAAAAAATAAATGAAAAAATTATTAACTTCTAAGGGTTTAGCAGCTGCAGAAGATAAATTAAAAAACAAAGAACACCATATGCTTTTTAAAAATTTCTTGCTTTTTTCTTTCTATTAGAAATAAGAAATAAACTAAAGAGACCATCAAATTTTCTTTGAAAAAGTTATTGGGAAAGTATTTATATCAGAAGATTAAACCATAAAGAAAAGTAGGTGTTTTTTTTAGTGTAATACCGGCACATGAATGTCAGCTAGACATGGCTGACAATGGTAAAACCACAATTAGACAAAGGTGGAAGGAAATTACCACAATAAAAGCAATTTTAATAACACTTTCTAAGTGTCAAGAACTGTGAGTGTGTGTATGTGTGTGTGTGTATATATATATATGTATATATATATATATATGCATTTAATAGTCCACAAAATACATACAATACTGTACTATTCTTATTTCAAGTGATTGAGGCATACACAAACAAATGAAATGCCTTGTCCAAGATTTCAGAACCAGGAAATGTTGTTGCTAGAATTAAAACCTAGGCATTCTAACTCCTCACCACTATGCAGTATGGCTTGGGCCTACTTCCAGCTGCATATCTGAATCCTCATCTAGTAATGACTATTCTATAACTGCAGCTCTCATTCCCCAAAATCACTTGGACCTTGGAAAAGTTGCTATTAAGTTTATGAAGATTCATGCCAGGAAACTGCCCAGGCAGGTCTTAAGGCATCTAGCTTTTGTGGGCCTTTGTTATCTCAACTATCATGATGTGAGAATCTGCAAACATTCTAACATGCTGTGGAAACTATCCTTTTGGATTTATCCTTTTTATGTATATTGGTGTTTTGCCTTCATGCATATCTGTGTGAGGGGCCAAGTCCCCTGGAACCAGAGTTAGTCAGCTGTGAGCTGCTATGTGGGTGCTGGAAATTGAACTCAGGTCTTCTGGGAAAACTGCCAGCGCTCTTTAACCCCTGAGCCATCTTCCTAGGCCCTGCTTTTTAACTTACTATCTTAAGAATTGATTATATGCCTGTTTGCTTCTGCTCTGACATATTGCTCAGCTCACAGGAAAAAAATAATGGATTACATCATTGGTGCACGAAGCTTCTCCTAATCACATGGTTGATTTCAAATTTTAATTGTTGAAGAAAAAGCAATGAGAAAAACTATGTTCAAGAAACTGTGAAACCAAGTTCCAGATTCCCATCAGTTAATTAATGAGTTGTCTTCCAATTCATAGCATAACCTTACATATAATCTTTTTTGTCTTTTAATTTAATAATCTTTTTATGTGCATCGATACTCTGCCTGCATGTATGTCTGTATGAGCTGCCATGTGGGTGCTAGGTGCCTGTGTAGGTGCCCATGTAGGTACCCATGTCCTCTACAAGAGCAGTCAGTACCCCAAGAACCCAGCTTTCTTACTGTCAATACATGTTCATACTTCTATTTTTGTCCTGGGAATAATATACAAAGGAAAATACTACTGATTCATGAGTAAAGAGTACATAAAACTGGATAATGTCTAAACCTTTGAACACTTCCCTCTGTTAGTTGACAGCAGCTACTCATGATTACAATGTCCTAAAGAAACTAAAATTAAGAGGTGCTGACATCTTACATTACAGATTTTTAAGTCCTAGGAAGCAAGCTAGGAAGTTTCTGGCTCTAGAAAGTCCATACAGAGAAGAGGTTTCTCTTATACATGCATCAAAATATGACAGATTCCAAACAGATTTATTCCTCAAATGTATTAACTTATCCTAAAATAATTTGTCTACAATTAAAAAACCATAAGCAATAAAATACTCTTGTGTAGCCCTGGCTGTCCTGGAACTCACCTGTAGACTAGGCTAGCCTCAAACACAGAGATCCACCTGCCTCTGCTTCCTGAGTGCTGGGATTAAAAGTATGCACCACTACTGCCCGGTTTGTTTGATGTCTTTTGTTGTTGTTGTTGTTGTTGTTGTTTGATTTGTAGCCAGGTATTGAACTCTGAGCTTCAGGAGTAGTAGTCAAACTAGGCTAGCACTGAGCTATACCCTCAACTCTAAAACTGATATTTAATTATCTTCCTCAGTATCTCACCATCAGAAATCCCATGCTAAGGCCCAGAGTTCATTCAGCTCATGACCTTGAAATCTACAAAACATGGAAAGATAAGCCTTCATCAAGCTCTTATTAGTTGAGATATCCATGAAACTCCATCATCAACTAAGTAGTTTTAATAAAAAGTTGTTTAGATTTTAGTAACCAGGAGCTACAATAAGTAACACAATAAGGCCATTAATTGCCCTCACTCAATAATTGCCCATTTGGTTCCCAACTCTAACAGCACTAGTGCCACCACCAAAAGCCTCTTAGGAAAACTTTATCACAGCATGGTATCCCTTGCCTTTAATCTCAGCACTAAAGAGAAAGAGGCGAATCTATGAGTTTAAGGACACTCTAACCTACATAGAGAATTCTAGAACAGACAAGAAGAGAGACCCTGTCTTAAAAAAAAAAAAATACATTTTACTTTCTTAGCAACCCTAAACAAAAATACCACATAAGCATTCTTCATAACCAGAATAACTCTCTATCATTGGGTCCACTCTGTAGCACTTCTTTATTATTTTATGTGTATGGATATTTTCCCACCTGTATGTCTGTGTACCATGTGCATGACTAGTGTCTACAGAAGTCAGAAGAGTGCATCAGACTGCCAAGAACTAGCTTTACAGAGAGTTGTGAGCTGTCCTGTGGGCGCTGGGATCAAACTCAAATTCTCTATAAAAGCAGAAAGTGTTCTCCACTGCTGAGCCATCTCTCCAGACTCCTGACACATTTCAAAACACCTCACCTCCCATTTTGTCCCCTATACATTCCTGCTGGTTATCATGGTGTGAACATAAAATGGTCCCAAAGGCTGATGTATTGAAGGCTTAGTAGTGCCTGGTGGTGCTATTGAAGGGACTGGATCATATATATGCTAAAGGCCCTCCTTGATAGATGGATAAATTAGAGATGATCAGTTACAGGGCAGGTCTGACTGGAGAGAACATGTCAATAAGCTGTGTCTTTGAAAGGTATATCTTATGTATAAACAGTATTACTAATATACCCCATTCCACTCATTTGTTCTCCTACTCTAATTTTCAAAGTTTAGCTCACTTCACCTCTACAAAAAAAACACTTACAGAGAGGACTAAAAAGAAGCACACCACAGGCATTAGAAGTAGCACACATAAAACCAGCCTCTGCGGTCACTTTCAGAAGCCAGGACACTCAGGAAAACTTGACCAGTATACTTTCTTTGAAATTATTGAAGTGTGCACATATATCCTAAAAGGTTGCAAAATGATTTAACAATCCAGAAGTGATGGCACATGCTTGTAATCTTAACTCTTGGAAGTAGAGAAAAGAGGATGAGACATCCAAGACTATAGAGTGAACTGGAAGCAAACCTAGACTACATGAGACCTTAATTTTAAAAGAGAAAAAGGTGTTCAAACAAAAATATTTGTAATATTTAAAGCAATATTCAAATAACATCAACAAACACTGAAGTAAGAGATATAAAATGATTCAATGACTGAAATTGACAATAAAGAAGAAGAGTTAAACAGAAGCAAATTATCAAACTAAGGAAAAACAAAATTTTATATGTATATATATATATATATATATATATTAAACAATAAACTAGACTTTTGAAAAACTTGTCAATTTTTGAAAAATATAAACCAACCCTTCTTCTCATCATTAACAGGCTGCCCAAGGCGGGGGAGTGGGGCTGAAGCCCACTGGTAAAGCACTTACCCAGCATGTGTGAGGCCCTGGGTCCAGTGAGGTGGGAAGGACCAAAAGGGGAAATATGGGGAGACACCATCATGCCTCCTCTAGCATCTAAGTAAAAGGGTTTCCCACTCACGAAAAGCAGACTTTAAAAGGCTCTTTTGCTAGGTTTTCTGGCCCCTTCCATCAAAATAAATGCACTTTCTAAAAGCAATCTAGTGGAATGTACTAAACTAACTGCATCACACAAAATAATGCAGTTACTTTCTACCTGAAATTTCATCCAATAGCAATACACTCACAGAACCATTTCAGTGTCACATTCTCCCTTGGTTTGGATTACATGAATTCACTTTCTGTAAGTTAATAGTTTGACCAGTTATCTTTTTATAGTATTAGGAGTAGCAAACTTAAGAAGCAAAAACTATCATTGTAAAAAAAAAAATGTCAATAAATCAGTTTTGTTATCAAGTCTGATTTTCTTATTGTAAAGTAATGTTTCAAAAGAAACAGTATTGATATAAAATCAATACTGTTTGGTAACTACAAGATGATGTGTTAAGACGGAAGTTGGGGAAGGAGATGGCTCAGTAGTTAAAGCACTTGCTATGCAAACAGGAAGTCAAGTGTTCAGATCCCTAGATCCCACTGGGTGAGTATGACAAGGGGATCCCTAAAGCAAGCTAGCTAGAGACTCTAACCACATTGCAAAGCTCTGTGCTTCATACAGAAACTCTACCTCAAAGGATAAGGTGGTGGCCAACTGGATTCTGAACATCAGTCATGGGCCCCCCTACCCAAGCAAAAATACACACATGAACCCACAAATGCAAATCTGCATACATATACTCAAAAAGAGGGCAGACACATACACATGAAAAATGGGGAAGGGAATCCAGGGGCAGGCAAGAGTGTTGAGATAGTAAAGGCTCTTGTCATACCAGCTGGTGACCTGAGCCTGATTCCCAGAACTCATCTAAAGTGAAAGGAGAGAATCAACATCACAAAGTTGTCCTCTGACCTCAACAAACATGCCATGGTACATGCATGCCCACCATCACAAATCAAGCACACACAGACACAAACACAGAATAATAATAAAATGTTTAAGCACTTATAAATAAAAAATAGTCTCTTTAATTTTCTTTAAAAAAAAAAAATAGTACTAAATGTTGGATATAATGGCACACACCTTTAGTCCTGGCACTTGGGAGGCAGAAGCAGATAATTTCTGTGAGTTCATAACTAACCTGGTCTACATAGATAGTTCTAGGACAGCTAGAACTACATATTGAGACCCTGTCTCAAAAAAAGAAAAGGAAAGGAAAAAAGTGTGTGTGTGTGTGAGAGAGAGAGAGAGACAGAGACAGAGACAGAGACAGAGACAGAGACAGAGAGAGGGAGGAGGGGGTGTAAAATAAAATTGGGCTAAAGGTATACAGCACAGTAGTAGACCATTTGCCAGGCCCTGAGTTGCAACCAGTACCACCAAAAATAAAAATAAACTCTTAAAAAGAAAGGGGAAGGAAGGAGGGAGGGAGGGAGGGAGGGGGGAAGGAAGGAGGGAGGGAGGGAGGGAGGGAGGGAGGGAGGGAGGGAGGGAGGGAGGGAGGGAGGGAGGGAGGGAGGGAGGGAGGGAGGGAAAAAAAGGAAGGAAGGAAGGAAGGAAGGAAGGAAGGAAGGAAGGAAGGAAGGAAGGGAAATGAACAAACACCTATCTGCTTAGGCCTTCACTGGAAGCTTTCTTACTGGCTAGCATAACTCACTTTACAATGCCAAGCCTACTGTAGAAAGAAACTGGTGGAAGAAACCATACCCTGGATGACATAATAGTCATTTAGTTCATAATCTGAAATATTAACTCTATGTAAAACTAGCCTGAAAACTAGTAGGACACAAGAAAATTTTGTACACTGGTGAATGGTATTTCAAAAATATGAATTTTTTTTAAGAGTAATGAATGGGCTTTCCGCCATCTTGGTGCCTGTGGAGGCCTGCTGGGAACAGGACTTCTAAAAGGCAAATATGTGGTGCAAGGCCATTTTTGCTGGCTATAAGCAAGGTCTCCAGAACCAGAGAGAGCACACAGCTCTTCTTAAAATTGAAAGTGTTTATGCCCGAGATGAAACTAAATTTTACTTGGGCAAAAGATGTGCTTATGTGTATAAAGCAAAAAACAACACAGTGATGACAGGCAAACCAAACAAAACCAGAGTGATGTGGGGAAAAGTAACTTGGGCCCATGGAAACAGTGGCATGATTCATGCCAAATTCCGAAGCAACCTTCCTGCAAAGGCCATTGGACACAGAATCTGTGTAATGCTGAACCCTTCCAGGATTTAAACTATTGAAAAGTAAACAAATAAAAGTGAAAAAAAAAATAGTAATGAATGGGAGCCAGGCAGGGTAGCACATGCCTTTAATCCCAACACTCTGGAGGCAGAGGCAGGCAGATCTCTGTGAGTTCAAGCCTAGCTTGGGCTACAAAACTACACAGAAATATCTGTCTCAAAAAATAAAAATAAAAGAGTAATGAATGGGGACTGAAAAGCCAGCTCAGTGGTAGAAAGCATTTGCTCTTCCAGAAAATTCAGTTCCCAGCACCCACATGCAACTTAATAACCATCTGTAACTCCAATTCCACAGGATCTGATGCCTTCTGACCTCCATGGGCTCCAACTACATATGTAGCATACATACATGCAGGCAAAAATACTCATGCAAATAAAATAAAATCCTTTTTTTAAAGAGTGATTAATGGCATTGTGGTTTAATTGTTTTGCCTTGTTTGGAAAAGTCTTTATCCTTTAGAGGCACACACTGAATTAAACATTCACAAATGAGATAGGAATGGAAGAAAAATACGTTACTATTTAATACGGTTACACATGATAATAAGATATTTGAACAATAAAAATTAATAAGCACAAAAGCTATGTTTTTAACATTTTTAAGTGAACATAAAACAAAATGTAAAATAGTACCATGATGCTAATGAGGTCACTAAAGAGAACACTAACTACAAAACACTGTACACTCAGAAATGTGACAGCTTCGATCAATCTTTAATGGCACTAAATTAAAAATTAACCAGAATTACCTTTAACCATCAACAATGAAGAAAACCATAAAAGAGCAAATATGAAAACTTATCACTGCAGATCACCAACAAACTTAATCAAGCAGCTATTGAGCAAAAGCTAATTAAGGATAATATTTCTATTCTGTGGGCAAAATTAATAATAAGATATATACAAAGCAAAGGGAAGGAGTAGAGAAGACCAAAGGCATATACTTTCATTTTGTTGTTAAATTAAGACCATCCTAAAAATAAATAAATAAATAAACTAACAAATAAACTCTAGAGCTAGGGATATAGCTCAGTTGGTAATGTGTTTGCCTAACACACATGAAGCCTGGATTCAATCCAGCAGCACATAAAATCCAGGCATGGCTTCACAAACCTCTAATCCCAGCATCAAGGAAGTAGCACACAGAATCAGAATTTGGAAGCCAACCTGGCCCATAGGCTATCTTATCAAAATACTAACAATAAATACAATAATAATAATAATGTGAGAAAATGGTACATATATATGCAGAAACCTTGCCCAAGCTTAGAGAACCAGAGATACACTGACAGTAGAAAATGAGAGAAAAGGGCTGGGGAGATAGCTCAGCTGATAAAGTGCTCACTCAGTAGTACAAAGACCAAACAAAGTGCAATCGCCAGCACCCAACATTGAAATCCCAGCACTAAGAGACATACAGATCCCTGGAGCTTAATGCCCAACCAGTCTAGCCTAATCAGAGAGCCTCCAGTCTCAGGAAAAGACACTGTTTCAAAACACAGGGAGAGAGGAGGGGGTGAGGAAGAGACGGAGGGAGAAAAATGAGGAACAACTTGTAGACTCCCAAAAATTCTTCAGGTGGGAAAAAAGGCTGAAACTTCTCAGCTGTAATGACATACCATATATATCAAAGGAGATTCATCTAATGTAATAAATTTTCTGCTCTGGTGAGGGATGCTAACACATATGGGAAATAAAGGAAGGTTGATGGGAGATGTCATTCTGTAAATATGTTTCTCATAATGGTTAATGAATAAAGCACTGTTGGCCAATAGGAAAGCAAGGTAGATGGGACTAGGAGACAAGGAGATAGGAAGTAGTAGGGAGGAGATTCAACATGGAGGATAGGGAGAGAAGAACGCTGGCTCCTCTCCCCATAGGATGAGACCACATGGAAATACTTAGTTAATAGAAATGGGTTAGTATTTAAGGCAGAGCTAGCCAATAAGTAATGCTAGTAACAGACCAACAGCATTTTATCTAATACAGCATCTCTGTGTATTATGTGGGGTTGGTGCAGCTGTGGGACCAGACCGGCCAGAAAACCTGCTCATAACAAAGGTGACTAAGATAACAGAGCTAAGAACTGAAAGGTAGAATCAAGAGGGTAGGGAAACTAATCCCAGTCTAAGTACTAACCCACTTTCAGCATCAGTAGGCTGAATTTTAGAACTGCTACAGGCCAGGACTCGTGTCTGTTTTCCCTGCTTGGGAACAGAAATGTATCTAGCAGTTGTTCAATACCAATGCAGTACTGTATGCTGGTATGGAAGGCAGGTCTATAGAGGAACTGCCCAGAGAAAAACTTTTAAGAAAGGAAGCCTGCAGAGTCTTAAGTACCACTGAACCTGAAATGTGTAAGATTTTGTGAATTTTTGTTTTTCTTTCTTTATTTTTAGAAATGTTTATTTTATTTTATGTGTATAAGTATTTTTCCTGTAAGTTTGTACCACATGAGTGTGTGGCACTCTCAGAGGTCAGAAAAGGGAGTCAGATCCCCAGGAACTGGAGTTAAAGATGGTTATGAGCAGCCATGCAGATGCTGGGAACTGAATCAAGGTCCTCTACAACAGCAATAAGTGCTCCTAACTGCTGAGCCAATTCTCCAGCCCCATAAGATAAGGTTTTGAACTTTGAACCTTGTCCTAATGAAAAAATATAAAAATCTGTATGTTTGAAGCCTATAAATTATGTGTTATTTTGTTACGTAACACAAATTTGTTTTAAGATTTGTTCTGTTAATATATAACTGGGACTGGCAATAGTTTCAGAGCTGCAATTCCAGAAGTATACTGAGTTCCAGGACAAGCTGGGTTACATAACTAAGACCCCCATTTCAAAAAGAGCTGAAAAGGCCATTTGCCAGTGTCTCTGACAGTGTGGATTATACCAGATTCAAAATCAACTCTCTTTAGACATCAAACAACAAGCAGAACTAAGCTTGGCTCGCTGAAAAAAAAGAAACAAGCTAAGATCATCCCAATTTTGCTCCAGAGGCACTTTGCAAATGACTAGTGGGGAGGAGAAACTACTCCAAAGCCTTGATGAATTGAAGAGATACCCATCTGGTTTCAGAGCTCCTATACTGGCTGAAACTCAAGAAGGTTCCATGAGTATTTGAGTGAATGCTAACCTGCAGAGGCATTAGGTGAGACAACACTGCCAACAGCACAATTATTAGGGTAATGTAACCTGAAAACTTCCCATAAGGAAGAGAGCTGAAAGCCTGAATTATGTCCACAAAAAATTAGAAGGTACAGTATATTCTTAGAGTTCTTTACCTCATTTCTCACTGCAAGATAACAAGTACTTACCCAGAGCTGGGCAATGGTGACACAAGCCTTTTATCCTAGCACTAGGGAGGCAGGGGCAGGTGGATCTCTGTGAGTTTGAGGCCAGCCTGGTCTACAAAGCTACACACAGAAACCCTGTCTCAAAAACAAGTACTTAACTACAATCTGTAAATTGAAAAATAAATTTTTCTCTCTCTAGTAAGAGAATTATATATATATATATATATATATATTACAAATTTAGATTTAATAAAAAATGCAGATTAGGAAAAAAGCATAGCTCACAAACATGCGTAAATCACCTATAAGACAGGTTTCATGGGTTTTGGTAGAATTATTATTTTCCAGTTGTTCTTACAAATTCACCATTAAATGCTACACTGTTTTTAAAAAAACACGTCCGAATTTAACTATAATTCTTTAACAAAAATTAACATTAGGAACTGTTGCTCCAAGCAAGCAGTGACAGCAGTGCATGCCTTTAGTCACAGCACTCAGAGGCAAAGGCAGGAGGATCTCTGAGTTCAAGGCCAGCCTGGTCTACAGAGCTGGTTCCAGGACAGCCAGGGCTACACAAAGAGACCCTGTCTAGGAAAAAGAAAAAGAAAAAAGAAAATGAAAATTTTGTTTTGATGTTTTTCATATTTTTCAGGTATGAACATTTTTAATGACTATTTTCAGTCACAAAATTATGTACACATTTCCACAAATCACACATTCTGATTTTTACTTGTTCACAGCTAAAAGGGTAACTTAAGAAGTTAAGGGACACACTGAATTTTAAGCATAAGAATACCTCAGTAGTTACTTCATGAAAATAAATTTTGACCTTTCTGTAATTTTTTTTTAAGGCAAATTATCTTTCAATTTTCAAAGACTTTGCCACTATTGTAATTAGTAAAAATTTCAATATTCAAAAGATGGTTATAGTCACTCATCTATCTATTGTTGTCTGTTATTTTAGATAACAAGTCTTTAATCTACTCACCCAAGTACAAGTGAACACACTTCTACAGGCTGAGCAAAGCACACAACGGAGTCTCCTTTACTGTCTCCTCCAGAATTCCTCTAGAGCAGTGGTTCCCAACCTCCCTAAAGCTGAGACCCCTTAGTACCGTTCTTCATGTTGTGGTGACCCCAACAACAAAATTATTTCCATTGATGCTTCATCACTGCAATATTGCTACTGTTATGAATCACAATGTAAACATCTGTGTTTTCTGATGGTCTTTGGCAACCCCTCTGAAGAGGTCATTCAATTTCCCTCCAGAAGGGGTCACTCCCCACAGAACTGCTATTCTGGATGTCACATAAGCTTTTCCACTTTTTTCATTTTTCAGATTAAAAGCATGTCTGAATTTTACTGGCCTTTCTTCTCCTCAGTATCTTCCCTATATATTTTCTAAAAGAAAATATGCAATTTCTTACTGTCTTAAAAATTACAAGTAACTTCTAGGTAACACAAATTCATCCATTAGTCATATCATTATGTATTACACAGTGAAGTACTTAAGTTTCCCAATTTACCCTACATCTTACAAACTAATTTATTCTCTATTATCATTAGACCAATTTAAAGTACTTAGGGGAGAGGTATTTAAATGTTTGTCATCCATGAGATCTTATTATTTTGCCTCAGCTGGCCCTGAATTCTTGTGCTCAAATAATCTTTGTCTTTTACACTCTGAAAACTACAGGTGTATGACAACATGTGCTAGAAGCAAGGTTATGATCCTTCCAGACAATTATTTCAAGTAAACAAACAAAAGAAAGCTAGACAACCAAGTTTAAAAATTAAATGTCAAGGAGATGGAGATGTAACTCAGTAACAGAACATGCATTTGCATGCACAGGGACTGTGCTGGCTAGTGTTTTGTCAACTTGACACAAGCTAGTCATAAATTTGATTTCTACCACACAAACAAAACAAGTGGAGGAGAGATTTCCTGGTGACACAGAACTAGGGAGCCAACAGCCTGTAGAGCAACCTGCCTAAGTTTTATTGTGACTACTGTGATACTTATCTTCCACTCGATTCTCCATCTGTGAGGAAGACACTGCAGTGGTCGGAAAGAGAATGTGTAAGACTACTACCAGAAAACGAATGCAAGAGCAGGCCCAGAATCTGACTGACAAAACAACGGCTACATTTCAACAAGGAAAGATAGGTAACTGCAGCTCCATTCTCTGCTCCTCTTCCTGCAGGGACATGAGCCCACCTCTCTCCAGTCTCCCAGGTCTTCCTTGCCCTGGCATGTTGCCTGTACCCCCCTAAGGAGGCCTTCCCATGATGCAGATGATGGGCCCCCATCCTTCTGGGACCTGCTCACATGGGTGGCCAAATGCCCAAGATGCCTGGGCCTCCAATGATAAGAGCCCCTGCTCGCCCTATGATGGTGCCCACTCGACCTGGCATGACTCACCAGACATTAAGAACAGAATCTTTATCAGTTTTGTATTTCTTGTTTTGTTTCACCAGAAGATCCCAGTGCTGAGCCTGAGTGTTTTCTTGCTGCATGACAAAGGTTTCCCCCTTAGTAACAGAGAATAGTTTTGGAGGTGAGAAGTAGGATTAAAAAAAAAAAAAGTGCAGCTCTCACTTATACTGTGAAAAGTGAAAATTGTCAGCTTTTTTAGTTTTAAGGGGGAGTAACATTACAGTAAATCTAGGGCTCAAACACAAAATATAATTTTACTGTTAGGGAAATAATGGCTGAAAGACACTTAAGAAAGTGCTCAACATCCTTAACCATCAGGGAAATGCAAATCAAAACAAACTCTGAAGTACCATCCTACTCCTGAATGGCTAAATCACACATGGTCCTCCTGAGGAGTGAGGGAGTCAGGAGAAAGAGAAGGGGGGAAAAGGACATGAAGGAGCAGGAAGATTGAGTCAGGGGAAGAATAGAGGAGAGCAAGAAAAGAGACACCATAATAGAGGGCATTATAGGTTTAAAGAGAAATTTGGCACTAGGGAAATGTCCAGAAATCTACAGGGATGACCCCAACTAACAATCTAAGCAACGGTGGAGAGCTACCTTAAATGCCCTTCCCTGATGAGAATGATGACTAGAGCCCTCATCCAATAGCTGATGTAAGCAGAAGCAGACACCCACAGCTGAACTCCTGGAACCCAGTTGCAGAGAGGGAGAAGTGATGAGCAAAGGGGTAAAGACCAGGCTGGAGAAACCCACAGGAACAACTGACCTGAACAAGGGGGAGCTCATGGACCCCAGGCAGATACCTGGGAAACCAGCATAGGACCAACCCAGACCCCCTGAATGTGGATGTATCCCTAGTGCATGAATGAAAATGGGTGCCCATTCCCCATAGATGGATCCTCTCTCAGCCTAGACACACAGGGGAGGGCCTAGGCCCTGCTCCAAATGATATGACAGACTTTGAGGATCCTCCATAGAAGACCTCACCCTCCCTAGTGAGCAAAAGGGGGATGGGTCAGGAGGTTGGTTGGGGGGACAGGGAGGAGGAGAGGGAGAGGGAACTGGGATCAAATTGTTAAAAAAAAAAAAAAAGCTTGTTTCTAATTTAAATTTTTAAAAACAGAAAAAATATATAATGGATCACCAGAGATTACCAGAGAATTTTATATACCAAAAAGATAAACTCACAGAATAAAAAGTGTATAAAGAGATAGATTCCTTTATAATTTGCATAATTTTAAAAGCCACATTTCTAGTTTTGGAAGAAGCTATAAAAAGATCATTAAGAAAGGTGAAATAAATGACTATGGAAGACAAAAAGTGAACAAAGAAGCCACAGAATATAAAGCAATACTTAACAGTGAAAGCAGTGAGTCAGGACACAGAATGTAACAGAAGAAATGAGTACTATTCACCAGGCTGGGAGACAATCTAAATACCCATATTGTAACCTGTGCATTTATACAAATGATGGATACAAACTAGATACTCGGAAAAAACTGTACTACAAGGTAATTTCCCAAGAATTATCCAGTCTGAGGACTTTCTTCCACTTTGTTTTAAAAGTTTCCATTCCAAATTGTTGCCAGAACATGTGATTCAGTAAACATTTAAATATATTTGTTGAACCACCAAATACAAAAACAGAACTGAAATGGCATTGTTGCTTAGTTTACTTCCAAACAGCAAAAAAAAAAAATTCACTATAAATAGATTCAGTATTGCCTTACTCCTCCAAATTCATCTTTTCTAAGGTGTTAAAATTTAAAATCTATGTTGCTCATTTTCTCTTTCCCATCAGTATGGCTATAACCAGGTATGGTCAGGCACATCTATATCCCAGCATCTGAAAAGCTGGAGAAGAATTGCCACAAGTTCAAGGCCAGCATGGGCTACAAAGTAAGGTTTTAAACCTCCACCCATAAAAGAGGTCATTGAAGTAAAGCCCTGCCCAGCCATATACAATCAAACCTTTGGGACTAACAGCTGCTTTGGTGCACATTTTTGAAAAGCCTCTGGAGTGAATATTTTCCTGCCACTCACAACACAACCTAAATCCACCAGAGTACAAAGGCAAGGTGAGGCTCAACCTACATATAGCACCTACATGTTAAGTTAGAACTCAGAGATTTATAACAGGTCTTAGCTGTAGCCCTCAACCCCAACCCAAAACCTGAAAGACTACAATTTTATGCAATCTAAAAAGAAGTGTAATGGTTTTCCCATGTTCCCTCTTATTCATTATTTTAATCTATTTATATGTAGTGGACACATGCTAGTTTCTAGGGATATCAAGATTATCAAACATATCTTCAGTTGGGAGGTAGTGGTACAGACCACTAATCCCAGCACTCAAGAAGCAGAGCTATTTTAAATTGGTTCTCTAAACCATGACCTTCATCCTTTTTCTATTTTTGTAAGAGTTTTCATAAAATATAATCCATGTAGCAAACAATTCACCCTAGTAATATGTGCAATTCAAGGTTTTTGTTTTTGTTTTTATTATATTCAAGAATGTGCAATCATCACCATTATCTAAATTTTTGGTTAGGTTTGGCTAACCAGAACGATGTAGACCATATTGGGCTGGAAATCAAAGAGATCCACCTGCTTCTGCCTCCCAAGTGATGGAATTAAAGGTGTATGCCATCACATCCAGCTTCCAATATTAATTCTAAAACATTTTCATCAACCTTAAAACAAATCCCAAATTCACTGGTAGCTTTCACTCTTCCCTCTCTCCCAAACCCTGGCAACTACCACCCTGGATTTGCCTATTCTGATTATTTAGTATAAATGTAGTTCATATGGACAGAATAAGCACAATTCCTTTTATAATGTGCTTCTTTTTTCATTTTGCATGTTTTCAGAATTTATACATACTATGGTATCAATACTTCACTCCTTTTATGTTGGTGTGTTTTCAGATAAAAGAGGAAACAAAACTATTCAACAGTATCAAATACTTTAGCACTTAAATTTATATACACGACTATCTTATTCTTCAGAAAGATTAATTTTTAATGACTCTAAAAAGCTTAATTTTTAAACTAACAACTTGTTCTAGTTTGCTTCTCTGTTGCTAAGATAACCAAAAGCAACTTGGAGGAGGAAGGGGTTTATTGGCTTACAGGTTACAGTCTACCATGAAAAGAAGGAACTCCCAGTGCAGGAACACAGAAGCAGGAATTGAAGCAAAGATCATGGCTTGCTTGCTCTAGCTGGCTCAACTACCTTTCTTATACAGCCTAGACACACTTGTCCAGGGATGGCATTACCCATAATGGGCTGGATCTCCTACATCAATTAGCAATCAAGAAAATGGCCCATAGACATGTCAAAAGGCCAATCTGACGGAGGCAATTTCCTCTATTGAAATTCCCTCAATATGCCTAGGTTTGTGTTAAGTGGACAAAAACTAACCAGCACACAGCTAAAACATAAATTCATGTTTAATTCTAAAATGAAACCAGTGGGGTAAACTCTACCAGGAAACTATTCAATAGTAAAAGTCAAGCTAATGATTCTATATTCGTTGGAGAAATGTAAATAGTACTTTAAGGTTTTTAATTGTAGCCAAGATAATAATACTGTAATCTGGATATTAACATGGTTTAACAGGCATATTTGCATAATATTGTTATAGGCGAGAAAATAAGTAATAAAAGAATGATAGTTAATGATCCAAATGCTTCTTTACAACCCTACACTGGAAAAAACTTGACATTAGTATACCAAATACATAAATATTTTATGTATTTTATGTACTTTAAAATGTAAAAGTACATACTGTACAGTAACAGGCCATTTGTCTAAATTATTTACAATATGGAAACAAACATACTCTATTAATCATCATTTTAGAATCAAAAAACTATACTTTAAAGATAACTAAGCCAAGTTAAATTTAGTAAGATAAAAGATAAGAAAGAGGGTCAGCAAACTTGCTCAGCAGGTGAAAGCACTTGCTGTGCAAGCCTGACAACCTGGTAACACATTCATTTTAAATTATTATATATAATTTAATAGTTAAGCATAACAATTTTATTAACTTATGATTAATTATAAATAAGAAATACAACTTGTATATATTATAATTGTATATACCATATAACTGTATGATATATAATTTATGAGCTAAATTAAAATAAACACTAAATTAAAAATAAAAAATTTAAAGGTATAAAAAAAAATACTCCAATCAGACATGGTGGCAGACACTTTTAATCCCAGCACTTGGAAGGCAGAGGCAGGTTAATCTCCATGAGTTCAAGGCCAGCCTGGTCTACATAGTGAGTTCTGGGACAGTCAGAGCTATATAATGCTACATAATGAGACCCTGTCTCAAAAAAGGGGGGAGGAGGGTAATTCTATTACTTTACATTTACTTCAAGTAGTTACAGATACAACACCCAGCTCTGTGTAAATTTTTTTTAACTAACAAACAAAATCTGCATCTAAAGAAATTTTAAAATCATGTACATGGCAGCTAATAATAAACTCTGAATAACAGTTGATAAATAAACCAAATACTATCCATCAAGATTTGTAAAGTACATTCAAACATCGCAGACTAAAGATGTTTTCTATATACTCATAGCCTCCATTCACAATCTGGTCATTTACCATACTTTAGCAGGTTATACTTTAATATCATTGTCCAACACAAAGAGTAATATGAGAAAGAGGTGTGTGTGTGTGTGTGTGTGTGTGTGTGTGTGTGCACCATGTATTCCTGGTACCTACAAGCCAGAAGAAGGTATCAGATGACCTAGAACTGGAGTTACAGACAAACAGTTCTCAGAAATATATTGGTGCTGGGAAACAAACCCAGGTTTTCTACAGAAGTAGTCAGTGCTCTTAACTAGTGAGTCCTCCCTTCAGGCCCAGAAAATTAACTTTCTAATATTTCTTAAATGAATACTTGACACTAACATTTCTTGGGTCCAGGGTGTAGTTCAGCAATAAAATAACTATCTCACAATACACAGGCCCTGGGCTCTATCCTCAGCAACACAAATACAAACATAAAAGGAATTAGAAAAATTTTATGTATTTTATGGTTCTGATATATATACATATGAGGTACTATGAACTTAGCAAACTTCCTGCTTCTTTTATTTATATCGTTAGGGATTAGGGAGTGTTTTGGAATATTTGTTTAACTATATAAAGATCTATTGTGTGGTGATATATTATTTATGATTTATTAAAGCTTGCCTGAGGATTCAGAAAGCAAAGGCAGCCTCAAGCTATAGAGATCAGTCAGTGCTGATACACATCTTTAATCCCAGCAGCTAAAAGATGGTGGTACACACCTTTAACCATAGGACTCAGGATTAAAGGATAGATGGAACTCTGTGAGTCCAAGGCCACCCAGATCTACACAAGATTGATCCAGTCTTAAAGAGAAACAGCTCACACAAAGATGATCTCAGCACATGGGATCACACACCTTTAATCATAGCACTAGAAGAGTGTAAAAGATAGAAGCAGAGTCTTCAGTAGTCAGTATCAGGGATTCATTCTCCAGCCACTTTGAGGAAAGGAAGACATTGAAGTCTCAGGATTCTCCAGCCACGCTATGGAGAGGCAGCAGTCTGAGGTTTGGTGAAGCCAGAATCACATTTCAGTCTGAGGTAGAGTGAGAGCTAGTGCCCAGCTGCTTTGCTTTTCTGATCTTCAGCTTGAAACTAGAACCTCAATATCAGTTGCTGGGTCTTTTATTTATCAAGCATGTTTAATTCTGTAAAAATATGTTGTGTTACCTTGCCTGTCTAAGGCACCTGTTTGGTATAATAAGAAGCTGAATGGCCAATAGCGAGGAAGGAGGTATAGGCGGGACTTCCAGGCAGGGAGAGTTAAATTAGATTTAGGTTGGGGGTAGAGTGGGGAGAAAGAGACACCAGGGCCAGACAGACAGACATGGAGAAAGCAGGAAAGTAGGACACACAGAATGAGAGAAAGGTACAAAGCCCCAAGGCAAAATATAGATGGACAGAAACAAGTTAAATTAAGTTAAAAGAGCCAGTGGGACAAGCATAATAATAAGTCTCCATGTCTTTATTCAGGAGTTGGTTGGTGGCCCAAAGAAAATCCCAACTACACAGGGGAAAACAAACAATGGTGCACCTGTGGAAGTCAGATACATCTTTGCATTTGAGCCATCTTGCCAGTTCCACTCCACCCCCTGCCTCCTTAACTATGGAAAGATGCTAAAACATGATCTCAAATGAAATAGGGATAGATCTGGCAAAATTAGTAAGTGGTGAAAATAAAGCAGAAGGGTGGGCTGATAAAGTAACTTTTCCGAATCAGTTGGTGAAAATCACCAGCCACACTGCAAGTTTTTTTTTTTTCATTCCACTGAAAGGAACAAAAATACTAGGAAAGCAAAATTAAGACCTACCCACCCACCTTCTAAAATCTGAAAGAGGGATTTTATAAGCTAGAAGGCCAAGGAGGCTTCCAGGTCCAAAAGAATACAATATAAATTTCAAGGAAAAGAAGAGGCAGCACAAGGCACTACTTCTTCCTGCCCTAGGGAGGACAAGGACAAAAAAAAATCTTTGTGTAAATTTTCAGCTGAGCCTAAAGCATATAATAATAATAATAATAATAATAATAATAACAACAACAACAACAACAACAGGATGTACTAATCAACTAACAATATATACTGAGGGCAGAGGGCAGAGACACCAACTGAAAGCATATTCATTAGTCAAAATTTGACTTTCCTCCAGCCAAAAAAAAAAAAATCTTTCATTTTGGTCTAGAGCAAGTTTTCATATCTTCATATTTATATGGGAAGGTTTTTTTTTTAATTCAAAATCAACTATATGGTACTTCCAGACAAATTAAGAACATAAATTATGCAAAATTTCTACTGATTTGTAGGCCAAGGCACTGTGATAGGCTATAATTTGCAATTAAAAGAATATTTTACCAAGAACTCCAATATTGACGAGAGCTAAAATAAAAACACACCAAATATTTCTCCAAGCTGGAGTTACAATAAAGTATTAAGAAACTTGTGTGACCTCAAAACATTATACCAAGCCTGGGGAATCCTGCCGAAGAGAGGTAGGAAGGATTGTAGGAGTCAGAGGTGTCGAGGACATCACAAGAAAACCCACAGAAGCATAACCTGGTTCATAGGAATTCACAGTCTGAACCAACAACCAGGAAGCCTGCATGGAACCAACCTAGGCCACATATACCTATATACATGACAAGTGTGTTCCTTGGTCTATTGGTTGTCCCTAATACTTTGTATATATGACAGTTATGTGCCTTGATCTACTGGCTGTCCCTAATACTTTGACTGGTATAACACAAATAAATAAAATATCCAGTGACAGATATTGGTGTTCAACCTGAAGATCATGGAAGCAAAGCAGCCAGTCACTGTCTTTCACCTCTAACTCAGACTGAAAAGGCTGATCCATGAGCTCTTCACCAAGCTTCAAACTGCTACCTCTTTTCAGTGTGGCTGGAGAATGAATGCCTGATGGTGAGACCTTGCTCCTATCTTATATACCTCCCTAATGCTGGGATTAAAGGCATGTGGTTTCAGGTGCTAAAATCATCTCTGTGTGAGTTGTTTCTATTTAGGACTAGATCAATCTTATATAGATCTGGGTGGCTTTGAACTCACAGAGATCTGTCTGAGAATTGAAGATGTGTACCACCATCTCCTAACTACCAGAGGCCCCATAGATTGCCCAGGCCTCCTAACTGACACCCACATTCAGAGGGTCTGGGTCAGTCCTATGCTGGTTTCCCAACTATCAGTCTGGGGTCCATGAGTTCCCCCTTGATCAGGTCAGCTGTTTCTGTGCATTTTTCCAGCCTGGTCTTTACCCCTTTGCTCATCACTCCTCCCTCTCTGCAACTGGATTCCAGAATAGAGGGAACCATTATAGGTTTAATGAGAAATATGGCACAAGGAAAATGTCCAGAGATGTATAGGGATAACCCCAACTAACAATCTAAGCAATAGGGGAGAGGCTACCTAAATGCCCTTCCCTGATAATAAGATTAATGACTATCTTATATGCCATCCTAGAGCCCTCATCTAGTAACTGATGGAAGCAGAAGCAGACACCCACAGCTAAACACTGAGATATTATCTTAAAACACATATATACACACACACACCATTACTTCCCAAAGTTACTATTAAGAAAAAAATAAATAAACTAAGGCTGGCAATACAATATTCTAGCAAAGTACTTGTGTGGCACACTGAAGACCTGGGTTTAATGTCCAGCACTACAAAAGGGGGTGAGTGGGAGGTGATAAACTATAGGTGAAAGGAGGTAAGAATGAATATTTAGAGCACTGAGCACACTCATTCAGCATGTACCTACTAAGCACACACTATGATCAAATACTATGTGCACAGTAAATAAAATACCTGGTGGAGTCGCAAAGAAAAATACAGAAGGACACAAAAGTTAGCATGACAAGAAGGTAACTGTTTTGGTAATAATAAAATACTCTTTAATAAAGGACAGCTGAACAGAACTATAACAAGATGAAGGAAAGACTAAAATACAAAGAACTAGGAGAAGTCAGACCCATCTCTGGCAGTGCAATACATATCCATGACTCATAATCCTAAAATGCCAAATTTCAGGTGAAAGCTGGCATGGTTGAATTAAAGAAACAAAATGACAATGAGACTAGGGAGAGCACTAAAGACAGCACCTACTCTGGCACAGCTACCAACCCCAGTGGTTTAGATGTAAGGTGATGAGAAAGGGAAGGACACAAAGCTGGAGGCCAGAGCAAGGCGAGCCATCTGAAGTACAAACTCAGTGGGTAAACTCAGCAGACTTGGCATGAGAAGCATTTGGTGCATTTGCTCCCAGGCCAATTTGGGGGCAGAATCCACCAGTGCAGTCTAGAAACACTCAAACCGAAACTTCGCTCAAGGTGGTAAGAGACTGGTGCACGAGAGAGCAAACACCAATCCAGACAGGAAGAACCGGCATTAAATACACACCTCAAGCCATATTCATAAATTAAAGCCACAGAATATGAACCCATTAAGTTTTTTGTTTGGTTTTGTTTTGTTTTATACTAGTAACTGAAGTGGGAGCCCTAAGTACAATGAAGCTATCCTCTAAGCAGAAGTTCTGACAATATGAGGAACTGCATTAAAGGAAGTTTGAGAACCATTGCTCTGAGCCCATAAACTCATAATTTATGTTTAATTTCACAAAGCAGGAGCCAAGTATGATGACCAGTTCCTGTAATGCTAGCATTGTGGAGGATGAGGCAAGAAGCTTATCCATGAGTGCCTTCCAGAACTGCCTGGGTTCTATAGTGAGTCTCTGTCTTAAATAAATAAATTACAAAATAATAAAGAAAAATGTTCCCAAGAACAGGCAGAGAAAGCCTTTCAGAAACTAATCAATTCACCAAAATTCAGTATCATTAAGATTGATACACAAAATATCAAGACACAAACCAATATACAAATTATTTATATGTCTTATTAAGAAACTTGGCCTTGTCAGGTGTGGTGGCACATGCCTTCAATCCAGCACTCCAGAGGCACAGAAAGGTGAATCTCTCTGAATTCAAAATTAGCCTGATCAATAATGGGGGATGTCCTTCTGTATTTTTTTTTCTTATTGATTAATGAATAAAACACTGATTGGCCAGTAGACAGGCAGGAAGTATATATAGGCAAAGCTACCAGACCAGGAGAATTCTGGGGAGAAGAAGCAGAGAGAGGCCACCAGGGAGACACCATGTTCTGTTAAGGAAACCAACATTCTCCAGTAAGATAAGACCACATGGAAATACTTAGATTAATAATACTTAGATTAATACTTAGATTAATAAAAATAATTAAGAAAGAGCTAGCCAATAAGAAGCCTGAACCATTGGCCAAACATTTTTTAATTAATGTTAGACTCTGTGTATTTATTTGGAACTAAAGGGCTGAGGGACCAGGCAGAACAGAAACTCCAACTACAGATCAACATAGCAAGTTCCAGGCCAGCCAAGGATACAAAGTGAGACCCTGTCTCAGAAAAAAAAAAAAAAAAAGGGGGGGGGGAGTGGGAGGATGACAAAACTCGGCCTTTACTCAAAAACTAATGAAAAACTAGAAGGATTTTTTAAACAAAATCATCAAATGGTCAGATTTACAATTTTGATGAAATACTCAAGCTGTATTTGAAAGAAATGAAGACTCAAAAAGAGAGAATAGGGGAAAAAACAGTATTTTAAATGTACACGCAAAAAAAAAAAAAAAAATTAAGTGCCCAAACTACTATTGTAGCACCAGAAATATACAAATAAGAAAGTCTACTGAATAGTCAATACTGACACCATTATTTCCAAATACCAATTCAAAATTAATGACCCAAAGTTAACACAGAAATGTCTAAACAAATCACTGTATGCAAGAGCAAAAAAAAAAAAAAGTACAGTTTGAAAGTAGAAAAATGAACTAAAAATCCTTCAATATGGACTAGCCCCCAAACAACATCTTTCCAAATAAAGTAGAAAAGAATCAGAAACAAAATACCCACAGAATTACACTTACATACTGGCACAAGAGTAACCATCATGACAGCTTAGCTAAAGAAGAAAAATCATTCCTAATAAAAGATATATGAGATACAGCACCAGTGCTCAGTGTGATCCACAGGCTAAATATCACAAAAATGTAATCTAATTTTCTTAGGAACTCTAAAGACAGGAGTAATAAATAGGTATGTTTGTGAAATATTAGAAAACACATTTGTGAGCTTGGAAAACAGCTCAATTTTATAGCACTTGCTTAGAGTAACACTAGACCCCAACACCAAAAAAAAGGGGGGAGGAGAGAAGAAAAACAATCAAGTCAATGAATCAAGAATCAAGGATATAGGTGGAAGAATGAGTTTACTGGAACTTGAAACGATTTATTCTATAAGTTCAAAAAAGGCAAGATCCAAATTTACCTTGTTCGATACTTTATTTGCTGTACCCACTGGTCCCACGACTGGCACACTGAATGGAAATATTTACTTGTTTCATGAAGGGGAGTAGTGTCAAATTATTAAAAACACAAAAATTATAATCAAAAATATAAAATATAAACATTATTTTTTAAACTCTTTTTCATAGTTTATTCTTCCTAAATTACTTACCTGAACATTGACATGCTAAATCCTGATTAAATTCATACCCTAACCTGTAAGAACAATATTGCCCCAAAAGTTTGAATAGGTGTGACTTTATTGAGTTAATCTATCATAGAAATAAATCAACTTCAAGGAAAGGGTGTCACTAAAGGTGACACCAGGCATTGTCTTCTACAACTAGAAAAAAAGAAAAATATTACACCAAAACAGTCAACATATGAACTTACAAAAATAATTAGGGTTCTTTTGCTTTTGCTTTATGTGGTACTAGAAATCAAACTTCAGGGCCTCAAACATGCTAGGCAAATGTTTTACATGTATATTTCAGACATACATGTTAAACATACAAGGTCATTTCAATATTGGAAACTAAGCAACTACATCTTTTTCTCTCTCTCTCTTTTTTTTTTTTTTTTTTTTTTTTTTTTTAATTTGGGTGGGTGTTTTACCTGTATTTGTGCCTAGTGCCCTTGGAGACAAGAAGAGGGTATCAAGTCCCCTGGAATTTGAGCTACAGACAGTTGTGAGCTGAAATGGGGGTGCTAAGAATGGAGAGTCCACTGGAAAAGCAGCCAGTGTTCTTAACCACTAAACCATCTCTCTAGGCCCCAAACTAAATCCTAACACTAAGAATAAAAGTCCAGGACTTTGTACAATAATAGTGATTCCACTCAATTTAACTATTATATTCATTAAAACCAGGGTTAGGGTTAGCATTCGGGAGGCAGCGGCAGGGGATCTCTGTGAGTTCAAAGCCAGCCCATTCTACAGAACTAGTTCCAGTACAGCTAGGGCTGTTACACTGAGAAATCCTGACTTGAAAAAAAAAATAAAATACACCCTTTTCCTAACACATATTTTTATATTCTTTAAAGCAAAACAAAAGTAAAAACCACTGACTCCTGAAAGGAAATACTAGACAACTTAAACAACCCAGTTACTTTTCCAGACTCAATTACAGAATTAAGTTACATAACTAAAGGATATGATAAGCCACTATTCAATATTCATGGTTCTCTGCTGTCATTTACCACAAATGGCTCAGTGGCTTAGAGCTCAGATTATAGAATGAGTAGGAATGGCTCCTATAGGTTCATATATTTGAATACATAGTCATCAGGAAGCGGCACTACTTGAGAGGATTAGGTGGCTTTGTTGAAACATATGTGGCCTTGCTGCAGGAATTGTGTAGCTTGGGGTTGGCACTGTGGTTTCAGAAGCACAAGTCAGGCCCAGTGGCTCTCTTTTCCTGCAACCTGCGGATCCTGTAGAACTCTCAGCTACCTCTCCAGGACCATGGCTGCCTGCATACTGCCACTCTATCCATCATGATAACAATGGACTAAACCTCCAAAATGAAAGCAAACCTCATTTAAATGCTTTCCTTTATAAGAGTTGCTGTGATAATGGTGTCTCTTCATAGCTATAGAACACTAAAACAGGTAATGACTTAAGTAAATTATATTTGCTTTGTGTCCATTTCATCATTTAATAAAATGAATATTAAACTATAGTTTATAACTTTGATTTCAACTGCCTCCTGCAGAACTACTAAAGAATAAAATTAAGCTGGGAGTGGTGGCACTTCTATAGTAAGTCAGGAAGATCAGAAGTTCAAGGTCTTCCTTAGCTATATATTGTGACTTCAATGTGAGACTGAGCAATCTAAAATAAAGAGAATGATGTGAGCATAATACAGAGGTAATATTAGTTCATATACAACTTCTAACAAAATTCATAGAAAAGCTTTAGCTATATTTGAAGACCATAAGAGAAGAGAAACTTGGACACATGCAAGCAATGTGCTTAATGGCTTCAAAAATCATTTTCCTTTTTCCACTACATTAAATGATTGTCCAGAAACAACAGTAAAAAAATTGTAAAATATCCCTTTGAACATTAATTTCATAGTAATTTAAAAAAATGGTGATATTAATAATTGATGGGAGATGTTATTCTGTAAATATGTTTCTCATACTGGTTAATGAATAAAGCACTGTTGGCCAATAGGAAAGCAAGATAGGCGGGGCTAGGAGACTAGGAGGAAAGAGGAAGTAGTTAGGAGGAGTCAACATGTAGAGACCGGAGACAACAGAGGTCTGGGCCATCTCTCCGGTAAGATGAGGCCACGTGGAAATACTTAGATTAATATAAATGGGTTAATATTTAAGACACAGCTAGCCGATAAGAAACTAGTGACTGGCCAACAGAATTATATCAAATACAGAGTCTCTGCGTGTTATTGGGGGCAGGAATGGTGGTGGGCCCAAGCTGGCAGAGAAAAACTGCTCGTAACAAATAATCATTTCCTAAATAGCTTTATATAATTTTTACTGATGATTTTTTATCTTCTGTTGTTGTCTTATGTTTTTGTTTTTGTATACTGTGTCAGGTCTTGCTTCTATAGCCCTGGCTGGCCTAGAATGTTTCTATAAGGAACCAGATAATCTTGGCCTTGGACCTGGAACTCTGCTATGAACAACTAGGACCCTTGAACATGGAGTGACCTTTCTGCCCCTGCCTCTGACTCCTGAATGCTGAGACTCCCTCTTACCTAGGCTCTTCACCACTTTAAACACTAATACACTACTTCAAGTTAGTGCCTACTTTGTTTTTAAAATTATATCCTGACATCACATTTGAAATTAATTATAATATTATCATAAGTCTTTAATTTTTGTAAATTAACATTAAATCATACCTTTTAAAAAGTGACTTGAGCTTTAATTGTTATTTTATAAGTTCTGAGATAAGCTCAAAGAACATAAAAGCTCTATTATAGGATTTAATATTATATTACTTAATGAGATAAGTATCTTTTGGTAGGAAAAATCCCCAACATCTCATCAGTCTCATGAGAGGTAAAATGATTTTAAATTCTCACAGCTTTATGAGACTCAACATAGTTTATAAGTAACAATGTCACACCAATGAAGTCACTATGTACTGAACAAAGATCTCATTAGACAAGAGAACATCCTTTCTAGTTTCCAAACAATAGGTTCATCTCTAAAGAAACATAGTTGCTGGCTGTAGTAGTCCAGGGAAGCAATCCCAGAATTTGTGAGGAGGATCACAAAGAGTTCAAGGTCATCCTTGACTATGAAGTAAGTTGGAAACCAGTCTAGACTACATGATATCCTGCCTCCAAAAAAAAAAAAAAAAGTAAATAAATAAAGCTGAGAAATCATGAGTTTTCTGCCATTTCTGTAAGAACACACACACACACACACACACAAATCCCATACATGCTGGCACATGCCTTTAATCCCAGCAATAGGGAGGCTAAGGTAAAACGATAGCAAGCTCAAAGCCAGCCTAGAAAGACCCTAAGTAAATAAATGAGCTTAAAAAATAAATAAATAAATAAACAAACAAACAGGAATATACACAGGGGTAGAGTGACAGAGAAAGAGAAGAGAGAAAAAAAATCAGCCCCTCACCACTTCTAAAACCATGATTTTATAAAACATAAATTACCAGGAGTCTGATGAGATACATCTGGTCAAGGAAAGCCTGAGAACCAAATGGGAACATCAAAGGGCAACAAGGACAACAAAATCATGGAACAAATATCAGGCACATATTTTGGAAGTCACTTGGTACCTATGGGAAGTAGGACAGTAAGAAATGCTCTACTTCAAAGGAGCACATTTCAACCATAGAACTTAATTCTACATAAACCCAATTAAATCTGAAAGAATCAAGAAAGATATACACATATACAAAAATTTCCATCTAAAACATTTTATTAAGCTAAGTAAATTGAAAACAATTTGGGGGTGGCTGAAGAAATGGCTCAGCAGTCTCTTGTTTCTCTTTCAGGAGACCCAGCACCCATATGATGGCTTACAACCATTCAGAACTCCAGTGCCAGATGATTCGCACACTCTTCTGACCTGCGTGGGCATCTGGCATGCAGGTGGAATCTATACATACATGCAGGAAAAACAGTCATGCACATAAAGTAAGAAATTGTAAACTTAAGCACCAGTAACTCAGAAATTGGACACAGTTCAATGATAAAGTACTTGCTTAGCATGTTCAATGTCCTGGACTCTGTCCTCAAAGCCAAAAAAAGAAAGAAGAGAAAATTTATATACTCTTCTTTCTTACGTTTTTACATGTAATTTTTAATTGACAGAAGCGATAGCTACATGTTTATGGGGTACAATGCGATAATTCAATATAAATATACAAATTGCAAGTAGTAAACCATAGTTTAAAAAATTTTCTTCTCCAGTATTCGTCTTTTTGGTTTGTTTGTTTGTTTGTTTTTGTTTGGTTTTAGACAGGGTCTATGTAGCTTTGGCTGTTCTAAACCTTGCTATATAGACCAAGCTGGCCTCAAACTCACAGAGATTCACCTGTCTCTGCCTCCCAGATGGTAGGATTAAAGGCATGTAGCACCATGCCTTGCTGTTTATCATTTTTTTTAAATTCTTCCTCGGGTTCTTTATAATACATAAGTAATTATGTACATAATACATAATAATTATGAACTATAGTCACCCTAAACTCTAGAGCTCACTATCTACCTATTTAAGTGTCTGTCATCCAATTTACCTCTACCCTGCTACAAAATAACCTGTTTCTATTTAGTCACAGTTTTAAATCCAGAACATCAGAAGTCAACATTCACGTTTTTGAGTGTGGTGGTCACCAGTTGATGAACTGCTTGGAAAGGATTAAGAGGTGTGACCTTGTTGAAGGAGATGTGACACTGGGGGTGGCCTTTGAGGTTTCAAAAGCCCAAACCAGGCCCAGTGTCACTGTCTCTCCCTGCTACCTGTGGATTAGGATGTAAGCTCTCAGCTACTGCTCCAGCACCATGTCTGTCCGATTCCTGACACTAGCCAGACCAGGACTAGCAAACATGGCTCTGACAATCTTGACCTTCTCTCCCATTCCCTTTGCCTTGCTAAAGCTAGCCACCAAAGTCTATTCCCTTCTTTGACCATTTTCTCCTCCTGAGGCTGACTACCAATATCCAGCTGTCAAAATATTGAAATATAGCAATTAAAAGCCCCTTTTGGCTCACCTAATAACTTAACCCTAAAATTATGCACCTCATCCTAACATGGGGTTTCCCATTCTACCTTTATTATCTGCCATTTTCCTAAGTACCACATCTGTCCTCTATCCAGAGGCAATCCTTTGTTGCCCCACTCCCACCACAGGAAAAATATCTCTACCCCCTTTCCCTTCTTTCCTTCCCTTTTCCTTTAACCTCTACCTCCTATGTTTGTCTTTTATTCCCTGCCCTTTGTCCCTGGGGACAAATCTCCTTTGTGTTGAGAACTTGACCTTGGGGGGTCCTGAGCCAATACTTTTCCTTTCAATGATCACAGACTAATCTTCTGGAACCGTCAACAAGTCCCCAATTACATGCTTCTCTTTTTAAGAGTTGCCCTTGGTTATAGTATCTTTTCGCAGCAATAGAACAGTAACCAAGACACTTAGAATGCACCCTATTTTTTGAGAGCCAGTGAAAGAATAATAATGTAAAGGGGGGGGGAATTACCAGCAGGTTTTAATGTGGTACACAGTTGTTATACCAGCTACTTTGAAGGTAGAGGCTGAGGCATGAGAATCAGTCTGCGCAATTTAGGAAGAATCTATATCAAAACAGAGACAAAAAGGGCTAGAGATATAGATCAGTGATGAAGTACTTACCTAGTATATAAGAGACCTGGGTTCAATTCCAAACCCCACCAAAAATAAAATAGCAGATTATGAGACTATTTTTAAAATAAATTCATGAGGGGCTACAGAGATGGCTCAGCAGTTTAAAGCACTTGTTCTCTTGCAGAAGACCTAGGTTCAAGTCCCAGAAACCACATGGCTCCCAACTATCCCTAACACCAGTTCCAAATGATATGATATTCTCTCTCTTCTGACCTCCACAGGTATCAGGCATGTAGGTGGTACACAAGCATACTTGTAGACAAAACATTCATACACATAAAATAAATCTAAAGCAATTTTTTAAAAAAAGAAAATTTATGAAATTACTCTTTTTGATGCAAAATGATACTGGGATAACTCAGAGTTGTATGATAACAACCATATCTGCAAGTACTTGTTGTGCAAGCATAAGGACCTGAGTTCAGATCCCCAGAAATCATGTAAAAGCTGGGTATATGTGTGTATATCTATAACCCCAGCACTGGAGGCAGGAGGGCAAGACAAGTAGATACCGAGCTTGATGGCCAGCCATCTGGTTGAAATGTCAAGTTACAGGTTCAGTAAGAGACCTTGTCTCAAAAAATAAGGTGGAAAGCCATAAACACACACACACACACACACACACACACACACACACACACACACACACGCATCTGACATCACTATCAGCCTCCACATTCTCAGAATCAGGCAAGTAAACAAATATACTTGTACACATGAATACACAAAAAAGTCAAATATATAAATACACAAACAAACAAACACAACTAACAAAGTACTTGGATGACAAGGATAAGTTAGGCCTCTCAGTACCTAGGCCAGGGTGGCATGGACTGTATATCATCCCAGTGCAAAGGGGCACAGAGACAGCAAGATCCATGAAGCTCACTGGCTAACAAAGCTAGTTGAATCAGTGACCTCCAGGTTCAGTGACAGACTCTGTTTCAAAAAATAAAATAAGAGAGAGAAAGAGATACACAGACACACAAAACCCAGCTGAGCTACATGATGACGCAAGCCCATAACGCTAGTGCCAAGGAGGATGAGACGGAAAGGTTGTGAGTTTAAGGCCTGTCTGGGCTATATACTAAGAGCCTGCTTTTAAAAGAAACAGAAATTAAGGGTATAACTTAGTGGTACACTGCTTGCCATATGAAAGAAGAGACAAATGGACAGGGAGAAAGGAGATAGGTAGGGAGGAGGGCAGAGAATGACAGGAAAAAGGGAAAGGCAAGTTATATGACAAACATCTTTCAAATGAAATACAAAAAAACAAACAAAATACACCTTTATTTACGTGACACGAACTAGACTTTCTATTATTTACAGTTTATTTAATAAAAAGATTAAGATATTTACATTTAACCAAATTTTTTAAAGGCAGTTTGTATATACTGTCCAATTTCTAGGTTCAAGATATCTTCAGGACTCAGCCTCCTAAGCAAAAGTGTTCTAAGAGGTATGCCACTACACCCAGCTTTTAGCAAATAGTTTCAAAGTGCTAAGCATTATGAACATTTCTAGAGGGATAAAGCAAAACAATGTATGGTTCCACTATATCAGTGATTCTCAACCTGAGGGCCATGACCCCTTTGAGGTCAAAAACCTTTTCACAGGGGTCATCTAAGACCATGGAACAACAGATGCTTAATTATAATTCATAACAGTAACAAAATTGCAGTTATGAAGTAGCAAGAAAAATAATTTTATCATTGGGGTCATCACAACAGTAGGAACTATATTAAAGGGTCACAATATTAGAAAGGTTGAGAACCACTGATCTATATATTAGGAGGAAAAAACTGTATTTGGGCACTTTTATTTCAAACATACAAAAACTGTAGCAAGTTTGAGGCCAGCCTAAACTATATGAGACAGACCAAAATAAAATGTATATCTAAAAAGATATTTCATTTTATAAGACAAATACACTGGAATAGTCATCCAAGTCAGTAAAAGAAATAAAATGCTAATTATCTTTTCTGTTAATCGTTAAACAGAAAAAAATCTATTTTTAATTACCAAACTATTTCTCAGTTTGAAATAAAACAATTCAAGTAAAAACAAGATTGAATACTTATAATACCTAAACTATCAAACAATTATATCTAGAAAATTATTAAAGTTTAAAATTTTACCAATTTACTTTTATCAACATTAGCAATCCATCTAAATCTACTCATAAGTCACACAAATGTTTATACTCTCTGAACCATTTATTCTTCTTACAGAAATCTGAATGCACAAAAGTATCTACAAACAGGGCATGATGGTACATCTCTAATAACCCCATTGTTTGGCAGGCTTAAGCAGGAGGATTATAAATTCAAAAAGAAAGACAACTAAAAATTGCTAAAATAGTTAGGAGAAGGTTCAATGAATAAACTGCTGACTGAGATCCATATAATGCCCAAGAGGGTGGGACCGCCCACCTGTAATTTCAACTCTCCCAGACTTAAAAGGCAAAAACAAGAACTCTGTAGCAAGCTGGCTAGTTAGACTAGCCAATAGTTAGACTAGCCAATAGGGGAGCTCTAGTTCTGAATGAGATCCTACCTCAATGAATGAGGCAAAGCACAAAGAAGACTCCCCATGTCAAGATCCAGACCCTATACATCCATGTGAACACACATACATACACACTCGCCACACTTCAAAAAAAAAAAAAAATCACTAAATCAAAGAATTAAGTAAATGGAAAAATGTTCTATGTTCATGAACTGAGCCAATATTCCCCAAAATAATCTACAGATTCACCACTCACTATCAAAATCTCTGCCTGCTAGGTAGGCATAGTGGTGCACACCTTTAGTCCCACCACTCAAGAGGTGGGATAGATGGAGCTCTCTGAGTTTGAGGCCAGACTCTGTCTACATAGTGAGTTCTGCAACAGCTAGGGCTTTGTGGAGAAAGACCCTGTCTCCAATAAATAAATAAATAAATTCCTGATTGCTTTTGCTTTTTCTCAAAATCTAATAGCCTGAACCTACAATTCACCTGTAAATACAAAGAACCTAGAATAATCAAAATAATCTTGAAAAAGATGAGCACAGTAGGAGGGTTATATCCACTATTTCAAAACTGCCTACAAAGCTACAGTAATCAACAAAGTCTGAGAATAACGTAAAAGACATACAGATCAATGGAAAATAAATAAACTAGGGATGTAGCTCAGTGGTACGGTCCATGCTTAGCGCATGTGCACACACAAAACCTTGGGTTTTATACACAGCTCTATAAAATAAAAATATAAAATGTAGTGAACAGGGAGATAGCTCCAACAGCGAAATGCTAGTCCCACAGCATGTCAAACTGAGTATCATCCCCTAGCACCCATATTAAAAAGCCCATCAGCACAGGTATGATAGTGACCACCTTAATCCCAGCATTCCTGAGGTAGAGGCAAGAGAAGCTAACTCTTAGTCCAAAGCCAGACGGGTCTATATAGCAAGTTCCAGGTCATCCAGGGCTATATAGTGAGATCCTACCTAAAGGAAATAAATCCCACACCTGTAATCTCATTCTGAGGAGGTCAAAAAAGGAGGATTCCTAGAACTTGCCTGCCAGGTAGTCTTGCCAAATGGATTCAGTAAAAAGCATGTCTTAAAATATAAGGTGCACACAGGTAAGTGTAACTTACACCCTCATAAAAGAAGTTTCTTTTCTCAGTAGGCGGGAACCACTACAGAAAGCTGCAACTAGTCAAAATGCAGATTAACAACCAAGTGATTGCATTTACAACGACGCAACCCTGCACCAAAGCTCAGGGAACATTGCACAAGATGTAGTGGGATGAGTCTAAGAGCCAGAGAACAAGTATACCTGCTACACATGAGTCTTCTGGGTATGACAGTGAGGCAACACCCTGGAAATGGCAACAGTATGGCTGTTTAAACAAGACCTAAACAATGACAGCACCAGCTGACAAGCCAACATGGATGGAGGAATCACTTGGTGTCTCATCCCCAGAGAAAGACCTCCTGAGAGAGACTGTCTCTTCCCAAGAGACAAGCACCTTAAATGGTTATCAATTCCAACAAGTCAGCCTCCCCACCAAAACTATGCATATATAAGCCACACTAAACAGACTCAGCAGGTTGCACATACACACACACATATGTATTAATATGTGTGTTCACATATATACATATATGTTCATATACATATATATGTCACAATAACAAAGAATACGAGACCATGAATTTGAAATGGAGCAAGAGGAGAAAATATGGATGGAAAGAACTGGATGGAAGCAAAATGGGGAGAGGGATACAAATAATAAAATTAAATTTTAATTTTAAAAAATCTGTTGTCTGAAAAAAAAGAACATCACAAGTTGGACAACAGTTGAAGATACGCAACCCTCAATTTCTGACCTTCATGCATAAGTATACAAGTATATATACATGCATATACATGCACACATACAGAGACACACAAATTTTTAATGAAAACAAAGAGTCAAGACACATATTTACACTTACAGTCAACTGAGTTTCAGCAAAGGCAACAAGACAAAAAATACTAAGAACAGCTTTTCAACAAATAGCAATGAGGCAATCAGATAACCACATACTAAAAATCACATCCTACATAAGTTAAATAAAAATCGATCACAGGCTAATTAAAATTTTTAATGTCAGCTAGGTGGTGGTGATGCACGCTTTAATCCCAGCACTTGGGAGGCAGAGGCAGGCAGGTCTCTGTGAATACGAGGCCAGTCTGGTCTACAAAGTGAGTTCCAGGACAGGCTCCAAAAGTTAAACAGAGAAACCCTGTCTTGAAAATAAACAAAACAAAGCAAAATTAATGTCCTGAACACAGTATATACATAATCCAAAACTAGATAATAAAAATTAAATAAAATTAAATTGTAATATTGATTGGAAAGCTCTATAAATTGACTTAAAATAACAGAATTATGTAAATAAATGATATATACTACTTAAGTTCATCAGCCCATTTCACTGGTCAATGGTCCAATTAGTTTAGACCCTAGGGACAAAGACACTCTGCCAAAGATACAAATAATGACACAATTGTCCCAGCACCCTGTCTGGTAACCAACCATACTACAACTTGAGAGGAATATACCAGACTGAAGCTAAAATCAGGAAAAGCAAAACAGAAACAAAATGAAACTGTTACTTAAAATCTTGCCCTACCTTTGGACTCCAGAAAAGTAATTCCATAAATCCCTTTATTGTACTCAAAGCAATTGAATTTTCCTTTTTGGCAGGAAAAGCTGATTTATTAAGACAGGTTTTCTCTGTGTAACCCTGGCTGTACTAGAACTTTCATGGTAGACTGAACTATCCTAGAACTCAGAAATCTGCTTGTCTCTGTCTCTCCAGTGCTGGGATTAAAGGCATACAACACTATGCCCACCAGCAGTTGAGTTTTCTATCACCAATACCAATTACAAAAAGATCATTAACAAGAATGTTTATAGAGTATATTACTCTTAATCCTTAAATGTGTGATTACAGGTATTTATAGGAAGTAATCTAGAGACTAACATGACAATAAAAAACCCATTTATAGTAAAGTTCATATAAGAGTTTGAAAGCCTAGCCCTAAAGTCAGTGACAGATCCTATCTCGAATAAATAAGGCTGAAGGTAATAGCGCAGGATATTCAAGATCCTCCCAACATGTGTGCTCGTAAAAATATGCACAGGCTCCCACACCGTGTACAGACACATATACCATACACACACACACACACACACACACACACACACACACACACACCACAATGGATTTATATAGTCCAACTATGTAACCAACTATGGATTTATATAGTCCATGTAAAATTTTTAAACATTGTAATTTTTAGTTTTAAAGTTTTTTTTAATCTAGACTCCTAATTTTTTCCACCAAAAACTAAAGAAGTACAAAACCACTGAGTTCACAGTACTGCAAGACAATAGAATAGCTGCTGCGTACCAAGTCCACACAGGGTGCTCTGTACTGTCAATAAAAACATTTATTTAATACCTAGTTCCTCTATTATTGAAAATGTCAGTTGCTAAACAGTAGATAATAAAAAAAAATTACATTATATTTTCAAGCTGTAACATTTAAATTAAATATTACAGGCTGTGCACGGTGCTATTATTACATACTTGTAATCCTAGTACTCAGGAAGATGAAGTAGAAGGATCTCAAATTCAAAACTAGCCTAGGCTACACAGAAAGTTCTAGCTCAGCACTGCTACATATTACATAGGGAGGCTCTGTCTCAAAACAATAAATAGGGTTTGGATAATAGAAATCTACTGGTTGTGGTAGCTATATTTTTAATCCCAGCACTCATGAGGCAGAAGCAGGCAGATCTCTGAATTTGAGGCCAGCCTGTTTTACAGAATGAGTTCCAGTACAGTCAGGACTACATAGAGAGATCCTGTCTCAAAAACCCAAAAAATAGAGGTGGAAGGTGTCAACTTGACTACATCTAGAATTAACTAAACCAAAAATTGAAGGGTTTACCTATGGGGGTGGGGGAGTTGCTTAATTTGAAGTGGGAAGATGATCTTCTAATCCAGATCTTTGAGGCAGGAAGACACACCTTTAATGCAAACTTTTTGAGTTAGGAAAACCTAACTTTAATCTGGGCCACATCTTCTGCTAGAAGCATATATAAGAAGATGGAAGAAGGAAGCTTTGCTTTTTGCCTGCTTGCTCTCACCTCAATAGCAATTCCATTCCTTCAATAGCATGAGAGCCTACTTCTTCAGGATTCTAGAGTAAAGACCAGGTAAAACATACAGCTTCAGCCAGGCAGTGGTGGCATACGCTTTTAATCCAAGCACTCAGGAGGCAGAGGCATGTGGATCTCTGTGAGTTTAAAACCAGCCTGGTCCACAGAGCTAGTTCCAGAACAGCCTCCAAAACCACAGAGAAACCCTGTCTCCAAAAACAAAAAAGACAAAAACAAAAACAAAAAGAGGTCATCCAGCTTCATGAACTAAACAATACTGGGTTCTTGAACCTTCCATTTATAGGTAGCCACTGTTGAACTGGCTGGACCACAGTCAATCCAATAAAATATATATATATATATTCATATTCATGCTATAAATTCTGTTACTCTAGAGAACCCTGAGTAATACAAGATCCTATCTCAAAAAATAGTAACAAAGTAAATCATGAAAACATGTATTTGTCAACAGCATTTGTGGACCTTCCTTTCACCCACCATCACCACTATGCCTAAGTAACTAACTTCTTTTATTTATTCTCATTTATTTTTATTTTATGTGTATCAGTGTTCTGTCCTCATGTATGTCTATGTAAGGGTTTCAGATCTCTTGGAGCTGGAGTTACAGAAGAGGAGGAACTGTCTCAGATCTAAGGCAAACCGTATGAGGGCAGCCATGTGAGTGCTGAGAATTGAACCTGGATTTTCTGGACGAGGAGCCAGTGCTCCTAACCACTGAGACATCTCTTCAGTCCCCTAACTTTTTTCTTAACAATACATTGAATTAAAACTTTCAAAATTGTGAAAATGTGAAAGCAAGTAACAGAACATGAGACAATGTAAATCATGAAATTACAGCAGTGTAAGCCCTGTGAACCTTCATCTGTTAAGAGTCTGGGTCCAACAGTGATGGCGAGCATTCAGGAGGCACAGGCAAGTGAATATCTGGGAGATCAAGGCAAGCCTGGTCTACAGTGTTCCAGGACAGCCAGAGCTACAGAGGAACCCTGATGGGAGACGTGATTCTGTATATGTGTTTCTCATACTGGTTAATAAAGCTCTGTGGCCAATGAGATAGCAAGATAGGCAGGGCTAGGAGACAAGGAGGAAAGAGGAAGTAGTAGGGAGGAGTCGAGATGTAGCCCAGGGAAGAAGCAGGACGCTTGCCGCGGCTCCCCAATAAGATGACCACGTGGAAATACTTAGATAAGTAGAAATGGGTTAATAATTAAGACAGCTAGCCCATAAACAATAATGGTAACTGGCCAACAGGATTATATCAAATACTGAGTCTCTGAGTGTTATTTGGGGCACACGTGGCAGCGGGACAATAGTGGCAGAACCAGCAGCAGCCAGCGGGGAAACCTGCCGTAACAGAACCCTGTCTCGAAAAACAAAACAAAACCAAAGGGCAAGGGCCTGCTAACTCATAGTACACAAAGCAGCACAAACAAGAAGAGAAACTCTGCCTCACCAAGGGGGAAGGAGAGAACCAACACCCAAAATCTTCCCTCTGACTTCCATACCCAGGCCATACCACACTCACCTACACTTATACATGTAGTGAGATAGCCACCTCACCTGCACTTGCTGCACTGACCACACCCAGGGGAAGGCTAGGTCTGAGGTCCTGGACCCCAGCTCACTCTCTTGGTTCTGGTCGGGTCTGGAGAGCAGGCTGAGTGTGGATCCTTGTAGTGGGAACTTGTGGGTCATGGGTTTTTAGAGTAAGTGACTTCTCCCCAAATAAAATATAATAACCCATATTATAACCTCATCCCGTGTACCTTAATCTGTACATCTATACACATACACATACAATAATAATAAATAAAATATTTTAAATAAATAAATAAGATGGAGAAGTGATTGAGGACAACACCAAACATCAACCTCTTGCCTACACACATACATACACACACAAGTATACACAGACAATCACATACATATGCATAAAAAAAAAGAAAAGAAAGAAGTTAATAATTAACTTTCTGCATAGACTGAATGAGAAACCAATTATGTGAAGAACTAAAACAATTATGTCCAGTTTTAAGGTGTTTTTAAAGCAAAATTATAGGAAGTTTTTTGAAAGTTAAATAAAAAGGAATACCATCCACTGGTGAAGGTTTAGCCATGAATATTTATCAAGATGAATGATTGCTATGTCCTTGAGGAGAGCAATACCTAAGGTACAAAAAAGCTGCTTAGAAATGAAAACAACTCTACACCAATCCATGTGACAGATATATTCCTGAAAAAAAACTAAACCTAAGAAGCAAATTGTAGGCATCTATTTAACTTTTCAGTACCTCGGTTTCCTCATCTTTGAAATGGCACATATGTATTAGAAGAGTTATTCAGAAAAGACTTCAATAATAAAGCTATCTGGCCGAGCGCCTGGCACAGAATAAATGGTTCCTCCTTGGAATAGAATTACCACTCACACTATATCCACTAGGATCAGGCACATAAATAGTAACAGAGATGAACTAGCTGAACTACCAACACTTTAGTTCCCATAATTTTCTTAGATCCCATATTTTAAGCATAAAAATACAGGACTAGAAAGGCAAGAACTGCCATCTACTCCTCTCCGCCACTCTCCCCACACTACTCAAAGAAGGAATGCTGGAGAAGAGGAAGTGCAGTGGGACACTTTCATGTTTCTACCTTGCCACTGACTACACTACAAACATGCAACTATGAGGGACCTAACCTTGAAGTCTTTATCAGGCCTACACTTCAGCAAACTACTGATATAGAATATAGATGTTTTTAATGCTAAAAATGAAAGTGATACCTGTTTGGTCATCTACCCCAACACAGAACACTATAAAAGAACAGAGGAGTCTCAATCTTCCCGCCAAAGATTGTAGTGTTTTCACACACAAACTAATAAGTATGAACTATATCACTACCAGATCTCTGTTTACCATCCACAGTACATTGCATTATGAAAAAGAAATTAAAAACAATTCAAGTTTTTTTGAGGTAAAGGAATATATGAATTGGTGTTTTATCTTGAAAGTTCACTGTTGGAAAGTTCCAAAAACACAAAAGATACCCAAAATGTTAAAGTTGCATGATAGATACCAGATTTTACTATACTATTCCATTTTACATATATTTGGTTATTTCCATAATATATAGTTTCAAAATGCATGTATGAATGTATCTATCAATATTTGTATCTAAAGTGACAATACTATAACCCAGTAGAGAAATAAAATATGGTTCAAAGTTTTCATGATTCAAAAGTAAGTAAATTCTTCCTACCTATTTTATCATTCTACAATCTATTGCACATAACTACTAGTAAAGGTCTAATGAAGGAAATAATTGACTGCCTGGAGTAAAACAAAATGATGACTGCTAAACAGTTACTACAACCATTACACCTTTATTTCTGGTACCATGCATTATCTTCTAACACTGGTTGAGTCAAAGAGAGAAAATTATTTCAAGGCCAGAGTCCTTCTTGATTATTTTAAGTTGATAACCAACAGAGAATTTAAGAAGTCTAAAGCCTCCACTAAAGGTAATTTCTAAGAATAGAAAGGAGGGGGAAAAAAGTATCTCATAACCACTTAAAGTAACAATCATAGCCCACCATAGTATAAGCAACTTCCAATGCCCAAGTGTGTTTTACCACTGGACATGAATATACAAAAACATAAAGCTCATAATATGGTTTCCTCAGGTTATTTTCAAATGGCCATCCAATCATCACAAGGTTGCTTTAAATATAATCCTGAATTCACTCCAAAATTTAACCTTTGCTAGTTATTTCTAAAACTAGCCAAAATTAAAATTACTACTTTTCAATATTAGCCTTTTAATACACTATGAGCATGAACTTTGTGTTTAAAACTACAGCAAAAGATAACTTATGCGCACTTATATTAGCTCCCAAGTCCAAAATGTTACTTATTTTAAAATGTGAAAGAGAAATGCAGGCTTAAAATATACACTCCAAGGGGGAGAAAAAAAATTACAGCCAAACTCTCCATTGAACACCTGACACCCCCACACACACAAATGCACTTCCACAACACTTGCTTCCTTAGCACAAAAGTGATCTGTTCATTCAAAACCTGAAGTGTCAAATTCTGCATAATTCTCTTTAAACTGAAATGCAAATAATTGTTTCATTTAGGTCAAGTGGAGTTCTGTGTCCCTCGGTGGAAAAAGCCATTAGTTTGAGTGAGGCACATGACCCCAGCTTCGTCTTGTTCCCCAACTCACCGAGAAAAGTATATGCTTATAAAATATTTATCTACTTACCAGGTTAAAGACGGTTTCTACAATATCCCTATTGGACACTTCCCCAACTTCAACCAACCCCGTCAGCACGGCGAATTTCATTCTGATGCCCCTGATGGGGAGCCCCGGCTTCAGAGACGACGCACCCCCTTCCGCGGGGGCTTCTTCTTTCCCTCCGCCTCCCCCGTCACCACCTGTTGGTGGCCGCGAAGGGGCACGATTGTCTTCACTAGCCATTTCGAGTTCCCGAGAAAGGACAACTCAGAGTCACCCTGGGCCAGCAGCCGCTGCGCTAACAGGAGGCACAACACACGCAGACGCTAAAGCAAAGGGGGGTCTCTGCTGCAACTTGAGGACAAACCCCAAAAGCAGTTGATGCGGAGAGAGTCCTTGGCGTCGCCCTCCTCCTCTTGGAGAATATTTGTCCAATCTCTCTCCCCGAGGCTGACAACAACGCCAAACCCTATTGGAAGATTAAGCATATGTTAAATAGGCTAGGTCTGTCCTGGGATTTTTTAGGGAGGAGAGGGAAATAGTTACTGTCTGTCAAATAAGTTACTAAAGGCACCCCGGGGCCGGCCGCTCCTCCCGGGCTCCAGCCGGCTCTGGCGAAGGCGGGTCCTGCAGGCCCTCGGGCAGGTCCCCTCCTCCCCCACCTCGCGCAGGTGGTGGGCGCAGGCAGGTGCACCGCGGGGAAACTGTCGCGGGGGCCAGGAGGGGGCCCCCCCGCGACCACTGAGGTACAAAGTTCCTCCTCACCCCGAACCTCCGGCCTCGTCCTCACCCCCGCCGCCGGGGCGCAGAGAGACGGAGGTGGCGGCGGAGATCCAGGGCAGGAAAAGGCGGGGGAAGGGGGCGGTGACTCTCCCCAGCGCTCGGCCCACGGGGAGGAGTGGAGCACCTCGCCCCGGCACCTGAGCTCCGCTGAGGAGGGGAGGGGAGGTGTGTGTTGGGGCGGGAAGGCTGGCCCGGCGCCACTGCGAGGAGAGGAGGTGGAGGGGGGTGGGGGGGGAGAGAAAGGTCAATGCACCTGGTCGCAGCCTCCAAGTTTGCCTAGTCCGCTCCCGCGGAGCCCGCGGCTGCCTACAACTCCATTGCTTTTCCTAGGCCGCCCCACCCCTGCGCTCAACCCTGCTCAAGCAGCTCCCGCAGGCGCTAGCGACGCCGCGACTCGCGCTGCCGCGGGGGCTGAGAATGCTACTGCCACCGACGGCCCAGCCGAAGCGCGCGGGATTGCCCCTGTGCCCACTGGAGCTGCTGCCCGCCGCCATGACAGCGCCGAGGGCTGCCCGGCGCGGCGTGCGCGTGCGCGAGCGCGCGGGGCGGCGGGGCGAGCGGGCGCCCGGGCGGAGGCGGCCTCGAGGCTGAGCGGGGGCCGTGCGGGCGGGCCCGGGAACCGCGAGTGAGTAAGGGAGCCAGCCGCGCTCGCGCTTCCTGGAGGGGGCGGGCGCGCGCCCGACCGCCCGCCCGACCGCCTCGGGAGCGCGCTGCTCAGGTAGTGCAGCCGCTGGGTTTTCTTCCGCACTCTAGCGCTCAGACCTTGCTTGGTGGAGTGCAGGGGCAAGTGTTGTTACTCTACGGCAGGTCTCTGGGTGCACAGGGAACGCGCCCCGCGTTGCCAAGGTGCCCTCTTGTTGGACTTGGAGGAGGCCACCTGAGGGACCTTAGGAGTCGTGGAGGTGGCGGCGCGGAAGCCTCCCGGGAGCAGTCCCCACCCCTGACTGCGCTCAGCTGCTGCTCGCCCGCGGCGCTGGCGGTGACTGGGAAAGATTTCCACTGGGATGTCCGGGCAGCTGCCACGGCTCCGAGGGGAGGGACAGCGACAGGGAGAATTCCTTGCCTCGCAGCTGCCACCCCAGCAAAGCTCGCCCACATTCTAAGAAGAGGATTCATTCCTGAGACAGCTGCTCAAAGCAGTGCAGGCGGGATTCACTGGGCCTGAAACTGGGAAGGGGGGAACTTCCTCTCAGTTTTCAAATGTGAAAGTTTGCCTCGTTCTCAGATTGATCAAGGAAAAAAAAAAAAAAAAAGTGAGGATTTGAAGCCAGTACAGCTTGCCATAGTCTAACATTGTCATTCTCTTGGCCGTCAATGCTAACAGCAAAGCATTAATTCTAATGCATTAGTTTAAAAAAAAAAAAAATAGCATAGGGGAGGTAGTTTTTCAACTATTAGTATAATCTTGGATAATACTTTAAAGTACATGTTTAAAATACTCCCGGCTTCCTAAAATGAAAGCAAAGCAAAAGACAAGACCACGTAAAAGGAAATACTTTGAAGGAATCCAAAAACAAACGAACAAAAACCTTACATTGGTTTGAGAAACTAAATAATTACTGGAAAAAAGAGTTATTTGAAATACCCTTCAAAAGTTGACTGGATTTTAATTAGCACATGGAAATTTGAGAGAAGCAACATCAGAAAAGATTCTAGCACAGAAGTGTCTTTAGTGTTACACCTTTTTTAAAATACTCCAAAAAAAGGATTTTTAAAAGGAATTCAGTTGCCTCAAAGATGGGTTTACATATTCCAAAGATGAAGCAGACATTTTTCTGGTTCTGTAAGTTGCTGGTTTGTGAACTTTTAGGGTTAAAAGTAACATTAGTGACCTCCTGGTGCCAAAATCCCTGAAGAAAAGCAAAACAAAAAATTAAAACACCTCAGATGTCCCTGCAGGATGGAGAAAACTTTCACTTGGCCTTTCACACACCTCTAGTTTGAATGTGAAAGGCCTGACTAAGCTACCTTTCCTAAGATTTTGCCTCCTTGGATTTGAGCAGATAGTTTAAGCTCATGTTTCTGGTTTATAGACACTAATAATTTGTTGAATAAATACCTTCGAATAAAAGAAGCAAATGGCAAGAACGAAAATGCCCACATTGTTATGGCCACAGTTACACAGTTTCAAGGATCTGGGCTAAGGTTTGAGTCTCATGAATTTTTGAGATTATTGATAACACTGTTTTAGATGGGAAACAAATTAGATACAGGACAACTAGCTAATTATCCCAATTTTTATCATTTCCCAGCTTCATTTTTCCACCCCCTGCTTTTCTTTGGAGATTCACTGCAGAAAGAAGCATAATAAAAGCAGAAGAGGAAACTCTGGCCTAGCCCAGCCCTGGTTAAAGTGCAATCCCCTGTAGATTGCCGTTTAGATGTACAGTATATTGAGGGATGTTTTGGGCTAAACAATCTGCCATCAATTCATAAGCTCCTTAACAAGATTGTACATTGTAAATATTCTATGTATACTGTACTAAGTGGATTAAACAATGAATTTGAGAGAAAATGGAGGAGAATGAGAAAAAAAGAAAAAGTGGGGAGATAAAGCTTACCTTCTGGAAAGCCAAGTTCCCATTTCTTATGGCCATCTAGTTTGTATCTATCTGATACCAACATCTTGAAATTAAGTACAAAGATTTTTTTATAATTTTTCTTATCTTAAGCCTATATTAAAACCATAGCAGAAAACAAAAGAAACCAGAAGTTGGAAGTTGGGTGCGGTAGTTAGCCTACAATTCCAGCTAAGGCCTGATGATTATAAATTCTAGGCCAACCTTGACACGTTAATAAAAGCTTATCTCAAAAAAAAAAAGTTAAAAGAGGGTTGGAGGGGCTGGGGAATTGACTCAGAAGTTAAGAGCACTTGTTACCACTTGTTAAGATGGGGATTCAGTTCCCAGCATCCACATGGTGACTCACAGCCATCTGTAACTCTAATTTCAGGGGATCTGACATCTGCCCTCTGTGGGCACCAAACATGTATGTGATGTATGTATAAACTTTCAAATCAAACAATCATATACTCAAAACAATAAAAATAATTGTTTTTCTTAAGAGTTTGGGGGTATATGTAGCTCAGTGGTAAAGAATGCTTGCCTAACATGTGTGAGGTCCTGGGTTCAATACCCAGGAAAGACAGAGACAGAGAGAGGTGTGAATTAGAGAGAGGTGAGAGAGGGAGGGAGAGAGAGGAGGGGGTTGAATTTGAACAGGAAGCTTTCTGCATAACTCAGAAGAACTCAAGGAAAAAGAATGTAATTTCATACTGAAATCAAGATTATTGATCTATGAACTCTTACCTACATACAAAGAAAAAAATGAGAACAAAGATGGGATGGAATTTTCTTTTATCAGGACAACAATCCACTCAATTGTAACTTCTCAGCACTTTGTAAATATATAAGTTAAATGATAACTTATAAGGAAAGTACAACCTATATGACTGGCAATGTGCCTGTGTATGCCTCTGGGTTTTGGATTTTAACTATTCTTTAGCATAACTTAGGAAAGCATAGGCTGAAATTCATGTTCCTAATTTGCTTCCTCTTGTGAGAAAGTCAAACATTTTTTAAATTATTTATTGAATATTTGAGACTTTCATACATGTGTACTGTGTTTACGTCATTTTCTTCCCTTCCTTTTCCTTCCAGCTCTTCACATGCCTCCCTCTCACTCCCTTTAAGACCTGTTCTTCTTTATTGATTTGTCTTAATATGTGTGAGGACCTGGGTCCAGTCTCTACTAACATACACAGAGGTGAGCCTGGGAACAGCAAGTTGTTTGTGACTGAACTAGAAGTTAAGCTAAAGATATAGGGCAGACTGTGATAAACTTGGTTAAGGACCAAATTCTATCCTGAGGCCAATCATCTATCTACCTTGAAAAGACTCTAAGCAATAAAGTAACTTTTTTACTAGCCTCTTAAGAAAATTACTAGAAGCTTTCAACTGACACTACATATTTCAGTAAAGTTATCCACTGTATGTTATTGGTGAACTGTAGTTTCATGGTTTCACAAATACTAATATGTGGAATTAGGTGATTCACTTTAAGGCTTTTCCTCAGAAATTTGAAAAAATAAAGATAAAATATCAGTGTCATCACCTCATAGATACATGCCACAATATCTTTAGTAAGGAATATGGAAACATAGATATTGTTTAGCTGTAACCATATACCTAAAACGTATACACTATTACTGTGTGTTGCATGTAGTTCTGGAAAAGTGATATGGTGTGAATATATTGTCACCTTTGTCATATGAGCAGCGAGCCACAATCATAATAAATGCCATCTTGAGTTGTTACAGCCTAATTCAGTGATGGGTCTTTAGAATCACCTGGCACCTTTAACATCACCTAAAGCCTTTTATAAATCCCAGTGCCTAGACCCATTAAATCAGAATCATGAGTAAAATCCAGACATCAAGATTTTATTACAGACTTCTGGGCAATTATTTTGTTTGTTTGTTTTTGATCTGCCTGCCTCTGCTTCCCAAGTGCTGGGGTTACAGTCCTGTGTCACGGCACTGGCCCTAGCTAATTCTTATGTGAAGCAATAACCACTGAGATCATTTGTTTTTTATTTGATTTTATAATACCCTTTTGATAACATATTAAAGAGTTTAATGAGATTTGTATGGTTTTGTACAGTGGCTTTTTTGTTTTGTTTTTGTATTATTTTGTAGATCGGGTCTTACTACAGAGCATAGATTGTCCTCAAGTTTCCCATCTCCCAGGATCAGGTTCCCAAGTGCCAGGATTACAGTCATGTATGAACCACTGGACCCAGATTATGAGGATGTGTTGTTTAGGGGTTTTGTTTATTCTTTAAACTGAAATCTCACTCTATTGCCCAGGTTGGTCTCGAATTCCTGGCTTTAGTGATCCTCCTGCTTCATTCAGCCTCCTGAGTAGCTGGGACAAGAAGCATGAGTCTAGTGTTATTTAAAATCAACGAGTATGAAGATTTTAGTAGCATTTACTAAGAAGATTACTAGAAATAATCTACAATGTCACCAAATCTGGATGGTCTGATTTTTTTCCTAACAGCATTAGCTGTCTAAATGAGGAAAGAAAGCTGAGTGTCTGTGTAAAGAAAATATATTTGCTAGATTTCATACTAAAGATAAAACAACTGTGGTATGAAACTTTTAAATAACTGATTTCTAAAGCAAATGTAGTTACTGAACTGGAAATGATAATTAACATTATAATTTCCAGGGTGTAAGTGAGATTAGTGGAACTACAGTAGAAGTGATATGCTGTACAGTAAAATTAGAAGGTCTTTGTTCATTTGCTAAATTAAACCTTCTTTAATAGGTCATCTGTCAGTAAGACTTTGTGTTTAATCTATTTTAAAAAGGCATTTTGCTTATGTCATTTTAATTTGATGAGAAAAGACTAATACAGAAAGTAACACTTAGCAGTACCCAAGATCTGTTTCTAGTTATATGAGTCAAAACTGTAAAAGCTTGATAGAAAAACATAATTCTATGAACTGAGGTCCTGGAAAATGAGTTACGACTAAGCAGTAGAAACAAGTCTAGTCAGCTACCTCCAGATCGTAACACATACTCATTTCATTCTGCCTGTGGGTTTCTTTACAGATGGATGAGAAGTAAGAGAATTTTATTTCCCTGTTTTTCAATTTTTCCTTAGCCATTATTAGCTGAGATTAACAAGGTGAATAGAATAAGCAAACAAGCCAACAGCTGTGTTTGTTATTATTGTGCCTATGTACATGATGCTTGTGTGGGGACACAGCTGCCTGTTACATTAGATGTGTGATGGACAGAGGACATCTATGTAGAGCCAGTTCTATGGAAGTTCTTGGAATTGAACTCAGGTCATCAGGCTTTGTAGCGCTGACTCCAAGCAAAAAGGTATTTTTTGTTCCTTAGGTTGCCAAATATTTGACTGCTAGGAAACAAAACTGAATTCATTTTTAATACTATTTAATTGATTCAGGAAATGTAGATAAATATTACCTTCACAATAAAAATTTAAAAAAAAACATTTCTGGAGTTTTGATTACAAATTCGGAGATAAGTGTGGCTGGCTGGCTGTGTGTGAAGAGCACATAGTGATCAACTAAGAATAAGAGCAAAAGCTAGGAAAAAACAAGAACAAAAAGTCAGGCATAGTGGTGCCTGCCTTTAATCCCAGCACTTGGAAGACAGGGACAGGAGAATGTCTTCAGTTCTAGGCTAGCGAATTCTCTAACAGTCAGGACTACACAAAGAGATCCTGTCTAAAACAAGCCAACAAACAAAAAAAGAGCAAAAAAGCCAGGTACAGTGGAATGTTCCTGTAGTGCCACCTACTTAAGAGCCTAGAAGTTTGAGACCAGTGTTGCAACATAGTAAGCTGTCCCTGTCCAAAAACAAAGTGAAGTAAGTGAAGGCACAGCTGTACAAACAAGGTAGAAAATGAAAAGGGGAAAATTCAAATATATACATGTATTTAAGGATGTAATGTGAATGTAGGCCCTTTGCAGATACATCTCAGAATATACGTATGCATACATATGCACACATGCACCTTTTTGTCTGTGTGTACGTGTGTGCACGTGTATGTAGGTGGGTCAGAAGACAACCTCTGGTGTCAACCCTTTCCTTCTACCTTCTTGGAGACAGGGTGGTGACACTTGTTTCCTCTGTGTACACAGACTAGTTTGCCCATGAACTTCTGGGGCTCCCATGTCTCTGTTTCCCGTCTTTTTGTAGAGTTTTCTGAGTTTTCTGAACTTTACACAGTTAACGTTAATTGATTGCTCTATAGTGTGACTGGTACCTCTTACAATAGGAACACAGAGATTACTGATATGGAAACTATTGCATCCAGGTTTACTTGGGTCCCAGAGATTGAAATTCAGTCTCAAAGACAGTGCTTTACCCACAGAACCTTCTTCCCCCATCAAGATACATTTTGATGCCAGCTAGTAAGAGGACTGAGGATTAAGAGTTCAGGCCAACTGGGCGTTGGTGATGTACACCTTTAGTCCCAGCACTCTGGAGGCAGAGGCAGGCAGATCTCTGTGAGTTCAAAGCCAACCTGGTCTACGGACCAAGTTCCAGGACAGATTCCAAAAACAATACAGAGAAACCCTGCCTCAAAAAAACAAAACAAAACAAAACAAAAAAAGAATTCAGGCCATCCTGACAAATTCTAGAATGAAAAACAAAATGTACTTTGAAAATACAGTAGAACAAACTAAATCCCATGATTTACTAATGTATTATGTGAAAAAAAAAAAAAGAGAAAGGAAGATGTCCCACAAGGTTTTTTTTCCCCTTGAGCAATTGCAGGATTGACATTGACTGAAGTAGAAATGAGTGGGTTAGGCTGTAAAGGGCTGACAGTGAAATCAAGGATGAGCTTCATTCATTTGTCATTGGCCTGGCTCTCGAAGTCATTTTAAGTCCTTTATTTTCTGCCTCTGAGGTAGATGATAAAGAGACCTATCTCCAGGCCTGCAGATATTTGAAATGTAGAGGTGATAGGTTGTGGAGGAAGTAGAGACTAAAGACAATGGTGTAGAATACATAGGAAATAAGAAAATAAAGTCACCAGAGCCAAAAGAGGGATCACCGAAAGGAGGAAAATGCTCAAGATGTGCTTGTGCCCACTCCTGGGAAGGTGGTACTGACTGATGGGAGCATGTGGGGCGTGTCTGCAACAGGCCTGCGCCTGCACTACATCTGCATTCTCAGGCACACTTCTTACCCTTCCTTCCCCACAATTATAATCGGCATGAAATGGGATGGTATATTTGTTATTTGGCTTACTGTAGTTCTCTATTGTACTTTAAATACCATTACAAGAGGAATGCATGTCATTGTTGTGTGATTGTAATCCCAACACTCAAGAGGCTTGAAAGCTGAAATACAGCCTAGGCTATAGAGTGTGACTTTATTTTTTAAAAAAAACAAAACAAGCCGGGTGTTGGTGGTGCATGCCTTTAATTCCAGCACTCAAGAGATAGAGGCAGGTGAATTTCTGAGTTCAAAGCCAGCCTGGTCTTCAGAGTGAGCTCCAGGAAAGCTAGAACTACACAGAGAAAGAAAAACCCTGTCTCAAAAAAGCAAAAAACAAAACAACAACAATATGAAAAAGAAGTAATTGGTGTTAACTGTATAAAGTTTGAAAATTTAAGAAAAGCTACAAAAAAAGGGGGGGGACAATAACCCATGCTGTGGAATATAATCCTTCTGTACACTGTGTGAATATATGTCACTGTGATTTGTTTAATAAACAAGCTGACTGGCCAATAGCTGAACAGGATAAAGTTAGTTAGGTAAGAAAGCCAAACTGAGAACAATGAGATGAGGAAGGGCAGAGTCAGAGGAGTTGCCAGGCAGACACAGAATGAGTCAGACATACATAGTGGGATAGAGGTAAAAGCCACAAGCCTTGAGGCAGCCCATAAATTAATAGACATGTATTAAGTGGTAAGAGCTAGTTAGTAACAAGCCTAAGCTATTGGCCAAGCATTTATAATTTTTTAAGCACTTATAATTTATATTGTCTCTGAATCAGATATTAGAGAAGCAGCTGCCAGTTATTTGGGAGCAGGCAGTGGGGACAGGAAAACTCTGCCTACAAATCCATATGCTCCTAATTGCAACACCCAAAAGTAATGGTACTAAACCTGGCGTAGGCGTGTATTCTGTTTAAATAATATGTATTATAAACAAGACATTGAAGTCTGCTTTTTTTCACTGAGACATTATATCATTCCATTGGCCTTTAAGCATGACTTTAATAACTATAAATTATTACATGATATTACTAAACCATGGTTTAGACTCTTGTCTGTTTTACATAATATTTGGCCATTATTGCAAACATCATAAAGTTGTATAACAGTTAACTAAGAACATAGACAGCACCAAACACATTACTTAAACACTGCTTCTACAACTTACCAGTTTTATACATTTGAGAAATTTTTTGGATGGGTTTTGTTGTTGTTATTTTGTTTTCTCAAGATATGGTCTCATGTAGCCCAGTCTGGCCTCTTCCTGAATGTGCAGCTGAGGATGAGCTTGAACTCCTGGTTACAAGGTCTAGCTCGAGGCTGAGTTTCCTACCCTTGCCACTCAAGTGTTGGACTCACAGGCATGTGCCATCACAACTGCTCTAGTGAAATAATTGAATAAGACATTGACCTTTGCATTTCTTCATCTTTAGAATGTTTATACCAAGAGGATTATAGTAAAGCTCTTAGCATAGTAGGCTATAGGCAATCAGTACATAATAAAAATAAGCCAATTGTACAATAAATAAAGCATAATTATTTCAAATTTTTTGAAAAAAAGTATGAAAACTATTTTTCTAGTGAATTTGTTCAGTTTCTTATCTACTGGTGATTAGCATCTGTGACAGTCATATTGGGTTACAGATCCTATTTATTTCTTAAATAAAAAGTGGTAATTTTTCTTTGTTTTCTATTCCTTTTTCTCCTTCCATTGTTCCCATTGTTCCTCTCTCTCTTTCTCACTCTCCCTCTTTTTCTCTCTCTCCCTCTCTTTCTCTTCCTCTCCCTCTCTCTTCCTCTCCCTCTCTCCCTTGCTGCTGCTGCTTCTACTGCTGCTGTTGTTAATTTTAGAGGGGCTTACTTGTTTTTGTTTGAGACAGGGTCTCACCGAGTAACCCTGACTGTCCTGGAACTCACTATGTAGACCAGTCACCCTTGAACTCACACTGAGTACTAGGATTAAAGTCAGGTCCACCATGTTTGTTCTTGATAGTGGATTTCTCTTTGCTTATGAGTAGTCTACAAGTAAGATGACTAGCATTAACCAACTCCAGCACACAGGAACCAGTTTCTGCTCTGCCTGCTCAGGTCACACTGTTGTCTACTCCGTCTCTGCAGTTTTTTGCAGGTGAAGGAGAGAGCTATAAAGAGTAGTTACTAGATTGCCTCTCACCCATCAACAACCCCATCACCCTAGACTCTTGATTCTCACCTCAGTGTGTCCTTTTGTCCCTGTGTCAACAATTATTCTGACTTCTTTTGTAGTGAACTCAGTTCTCAATTATGTCCTAATGATTTTTTAATCACTGAAAATCTTTCAGGGTCTACATGGAAGCTCATGAAATCAAAAGCTTGGTCAGCATTGTTTTAGATGAAAATAGCAGCAGTCAAGCTGGAGAGATGATTCAGCAATGAAGAGCACTGACTCTTCTTCCAGAGGGCTCATTTCAATTCCCAGCATCCACAAGACATCCAACAACCAATTCCAGAGGTATATGAAACCCTATTCTGGCATTCAAGGGCAACGCATGCACATGGTGCACAGACATACATACATAGAGGCAAACACCCATATACATAAGATAAAAGAATAAATCTTTAAAATTAAAAAGAAAACAAAAAGCAGCAGCAGCCAAACACCTCCCTCACCTTCCAACCTTCCATTATGCACCCTCCCGAAACAAACACTTATTCTGTGGATTGTTAGCTGTCTGCTGTGATCTCTTTCTACTAGGTTCAGTGTGACATGGAAACTAGAGAAAGTGCAGGTACTTTATTTACACAGCCTTCATTTCTATTTACAAAATTTCTTTTTGGCCTTTTCAAAGCGCTAATCCATTCACCCCCATTGTTGTACCTGTCAATCCAACTCTAACCATTAACCAATGAGCAGGAAGGTCTAAAGTCAGGTTCTGATGGAAGAAGTGGGAGGGATACCCATCAAACTGGTTTCACTGCCTCAAGCCTGATTGATTACCCTCGTTTTAACAAAGAAAAGAAAAAAATAACACCATTCTGGATTTCCCGAAACTGAAATTGAATTTGGGAGCCATGAACAACTACCAGTAAATATGCTTCGCTCTCAGAAATGTATGTATTACATTTATTGTAGTGGCAGGGGGATAGATGCATACGACAATATATGTGTTCATGTCAGAAGATAACTTGCAAGAGTCAATTCTGCCATGTGTATCCCTGGGATCACATCAGGCCTTTGCACAGGCCTTTACCCAATGAGTCAATCCACTGGCCCAGTTTTTGTCTTTGTCTTTATGTTTTCATTTGAGACAAGTTCAGGCTAGTCTTGACCTCACTATGTAGTAGGAGATGACCTTAAACTTCTGAGTGATAGGATTACAAGTGTGACAAGAAAACTGAATTGGATGGTTTTGTGTGTCAGCTTCACACAAAGAGCCATCAGAGGAAGGGGCCACAGCTGAGGAGATGCCTCCTTGTGACCTGTAAGGCATTTTCCCATTTTGCGATCAATGGGGGAGGGTCCAGCCCATGGAGGGCGGTGCCATCCCTGGGCTGCTGGTCCTGGGTTCTGTATGAAGGTGGGTTGAACAAGCCATGAGAAGCAAGTCAGTAAGCAGCAGGTCCCCTTCATGGTCTCTGCATCAGCTTCAGCCTCTGGGATCCTGCCTGTTTGAGCTCCTGTCCTGACTTCCTTCATTGATGAACAACAATGCTGAAATGTAAGCCTAATAAATCCTTTCCTTCCCAACTTCCTTTTTGGTTATGAAGTTTCATTACAGCAACAGAAATCCTAATAAGACAGAAACCCTGTTTGTACAATGCTGGGGATCAAACCCAGGACCTCATACATACTAGGCTAGCACTCTACTGAGTGAGTTACAACCGGAGCATCTGCTCCCACTTTTTGTATGGAACTACTGATAACTTTTAAATGGGACACTTCTTGAAATTGTGCAAATACTGCATTGAGTGATTTATTTAACTTTTAAACTAGTAGACAACTAACAGATTTCCTTATGGTATATTTTCATGTAAATTTTGTTTGGTTGGTGCTTCCTCTGTCTTTCTGCCCACTCTTAGTTGCACACACTTTTCATCACCTTAGGGCTGCTCTGCTGGGGAATCATACTATATGATGCTATAACTGGTTTAATAAACAAACTGACTGGCCAATAGCTGAACAGAATAAAGTTAGGTAGGAAAGCCAAACTGAGAATGATGGGATGAGGAAGGGAAGTCTGAGGAGTCACCAGCCAGATGCTGAATGAGTCAGACCCACCAATGGGATAGAGGTAAAAGCAACATGGCAGAATGTAGATTAAGAGAAATGGATTAATTTAAGTTATACAAGTTAGGTAGTAACAAGCCTAAGTTATTAGCTGAGCATTTGTAATTAAGCCTCTGAGTATTATTTGAGAATGCCTCAGGACAGGAAAACTCTGCCTACAGCTCTGAATGCATAGCTTTGGAGAGGTGAATTGCTCTTCCCAACTCCATAGATTCTACTGTACACCTTGGAATTAAAGAGTTGATAGTTCTCAGACTAACAGATTGTCCAGCCATGCTCACAATGGAGAAAATGAGGTAAATAAAATACTGAGACCTGGGAGCTGTGTATCCCTTCAGTTAAGTGCTAACATTTAGGAGAAACTAAAGGAAGGAATATACTTAAACATCTACTCACTATTATTTACTTATTTGTTTGTCCATTTATTTATCTACTTATGTGTGTATGCATTTATGTTTTTTTAAGGCAGGGGTTTGTATATCCAAAGCCAGCCTTAAAGTGCCGATCCTCCTGTTTTCACCTCCCCAGTGCTATAATTATATAAATATACAACATTATATTTGGTTATTAGCATAACTTTTGGAGACCAAACTCAGGTCTTCATGTTTCTGAGGCAAGCACTTTACTGACTGAGCTCTCTCCCGGCCCCGTCCAGGGTCATTTTTAATTGCCCTTTCCTTTTGAAGCCATCAAAGCTGTTTAAGCTCCTTGCTAACCTCTCCCTTACTGTGTTTTGTCTTTGAGCTACCTCCTGGGAATTTCAGGAGCCTTTTTCATAGATGTGGTGTGCTTTCCATAGAAGTTGGTGTTCAAATGGAAGGAGTAAATATTCAATATAGAAACTTTAGGGGGCTAATGATTCCAACTGACAACATATCCCAAATGGAATCCATTTTTGTTCTTTGTCACTCAGGGTTGACTAAGGATGTAACTTGGATGGTAGAATGCTATGTCCTAACATATGAAGCACTGGGTTTGATCTCAAGTCCTGCATAAACTGGGAATTGTTGTGGGATGTCTGTCTCTGTGCTGTGAATATGTGTTGATCTCATTGGTTGATAAACAAAGTTGCTTTGACCTATGGCAAGGCAGGGTAGAGCCAGGTGAAAAAATGCAAGCAGAGATACAGGAGAAGAAAGGTGTAGTCTAGAAGATGCCAGCTAGCCACAGAGGAAGCAAGACATGTAAAAAATGAGGCAACAATCCACAAGCCACATGGCAAAACATTGATTAAAAAAAAATACAGGTTAATTTAAATGTAAGAGCTACCTAGTAATAAGCCTGAGCCATTGACCAAACATTTATAGATAATATTAATCCTCTGAGTGGTTATTCTGGAACTGGCCAGTAGAAGAGAAACTTCTGATTCTCTCAAATTTCCATAGGGCCTGAGAAAGCTTTAAGAGGGGGGGGGCGCTCCTTTAAGAGTTTCTGCAGGAGACAGTTGAACTGAGCTAGTGGGAGCTCACAGACTCTGAAATGATAGCTGGGGAACCTGCATGGGACTGAACTAGGCCCTCTGAATGTGGGTGACAGTTATATGGCTTGATCTGCCTACATGCCCATCAAGAAAGTACATTAAGAAAATGCACAAGCCTGGTATGTATGGCAGCCATGCCTTTGGCAGATAGATCTCTGTAAGTTTATAGTGAGTTCTAGGCTTGCCAGACTAAAATAATGAGATCCTGTCTCACACACACACACACACACACACACACACACACACACACACACACACACACACACAAGGAAGGAAGGAAGGAATGAAAAACAAAAGAAAATATGCTATATACACAAAAAAGTGTCACTCTGCCATAAAGACAAAAATCATGACCTTTGCAGGAAAATGAATGAAGGTGAAGCTTAGCATGTTAAGTCACTCTCAGAAAGATAAGCACTGAATGTTCCTGAAATATACAGAATCTGGGATGGCACTCATGAAGTAAAATGGGGACTACTAGGAAAGAGGAAAGTGTTTGGGGGAGGAGGATAAGAGAAGGGAACAGAGGCTGGAGAGATGGCTCAGTGGTTAAGAGTACCAGCTGCTCTTCCAGAGGACACATGTTAGATTCCAAGCACCCACATACAATTTCCTTTCTTTGGTGCTAGGACTAAAAACCCAGGATCTGATTATAATACCACCTATCTACACTCATCTCATCTCCAGCCCCCCTTATTTATTTATTTGTTTGTTTGTTTGTTTGTTTATTGAGAGGGGAGTTTAGGCTGATCCTGAACTTCTGGGATCTTCTGGGGCCTCTGTCTCTTCTTCCCAAATAAGAAGATAAAATGTTAGTGTTTTGTGAATGAATGAGAATATGTAGGTATTATTTATTTGTTTTGTTTTTGAGATGCAGTTCCTTGTGTCCCTTGTGTGCTTCAAACTCGAGAAGAATGATCTTAAACTCTTGACACTGTTAGCTCTCCCTCTCAAATTCTGGGGATGGGGGTGGCTTACAGATGCTCACCACCACACTTGGCTTAAGAATATGTTCTTTTAAAAACAAAAACTTAGAGGGTGAACTGGAAGGAAGGAAGATTAAAGTGTTGAATGTTGCAGATGGATGAGGAAGTATAATGCTGATCAAAGACCATTCATTACCTTTCCTGATGAAGCTTGGTGACCTTCAAGAGAACTATTGCAGTAAACTACAAGAAACCAGATTAATTAAGGTTGAAGAGTGAGTAGGTGTTGACAAGTAGCCAGCATGGAAGAACCATAATTCTGAGGATGCAGTTCCATCCTAGGTTAATCCCCATCAAGCGTGGCACATTAACACCCTCCCCAGCTCCAGCCAAGCTGCATGCCACAGGCTCCTCTTAACACACAGGGTATCTAATATTCCATCTCCAGTTTTGTTCTTGGTATTCCCAGATAATCTGAGAATCTAGTGTCAACTATCCTGAAACTCTGAATTCTTTCCTAATTGCTTCTGATTCAAGAGCTTTGTTTTGTACAAACCCCAGTAACATAAAATCTATAATCATTTTTTTTCTGGCTCTTAACACATTCTCAAAATCAGCCTGGTATTAATGGTAGATTTAATGCATATGCCTATAAGAAACAGCTACATTTTAACAAATACTTGTAACCAGGCATCATGGTACATGCCTGCAGTCCCAGCACTGAGAAACTGAAGCATGGTGATCACAAGTTTGAGGCCAGCTTGGGCTACATAGCCAGACTTTTTCTCACCAAACAAACAAGCAAAAACAAAAAAAAACAGACTTTTACTATTAAGATAATATCCACTCAAATATAGTAAGTATTATTTATGTAGAGCCAGGCAAGAAGACTGTAACAGGAACTGGAGAAATCCCATGCCCTCTTCTGGTCTGCGTAAGCACCAGGCACACAAGTGGCACACAGACATATATATAGGCAAAACACCCATACACATAAAATTAAATTAAAAAAGAAGGAGGGGGAGGAGGAGGAGGAGGAGGAGGAGGAGGAGGAGGAGGAGGAGGAGGAGGAGGAGGAGAAGGAGAAGGAGAAGGAGAAGGAGAAGGAGAAGGAGAAGGAGAAGGAGAAGGAGAAGGAGAAGGAGAAGGAGAAGGAGAAGGCAGGGTAACTGGGCACGGTGGTGTACTCCTGTAGTCCCAGTACTTGGGAGATGGAGACAAGATGATTCTAAGTTCAAGCCCAGTCTGGTATACACAAGACCATACCTTTTTTTAATGATTTATTTTTATTTTATGTGCATCAGTTCTTTGGCTGCATGTATATCTGTAGGAAGATGTTGGATCCCCTGGAAGTGGATTTAACAGACAACTGTGAGCTGCCATGTGGCTGTGGGAATTGAACCCTTGTCCTCTGGAAGAACAATAAGTGCTCTTAACTTTTAACTGCTGAATCATTTCTGTGGTCCCAAGAAGACCCATTCTCTAACCAAAGAAGAAGAAGAAGAAGAAGAAAAAGAAGAAGAAGGAGGAGGAGGAGGAGGAGGAGGAGGAGAAGAAGAAGGAGAGAAAGAAAGAAGAAAAGAAGGGAAAGGGAAGGACAGAAGGATAAAGGGAGGAGAAAGAAGACAAGGAGAGAAACAGAGAGATACAGAAAGGGAGGAGAGAGATACACAATTCACTGTATAGTTGAGGATGATCTTGAACCTACCAAGTGCTAGGTTATAAGCATGTCCCACCACTTTTGACTGAAGCCATATGATCTCTGTAGCAACTATTTAAATATGTCATTGCAGTGAGAATGACACGGATGGAAATTACCCAGAAAGAGGATGGTATAATCAGATGCTGGGAGGAAGGCCCTAGGGACTGGTTTTGGGCTTTCACAAGGGGATCAAACAAGGACATAAGTGAGACCCAGAAATCACAGCAGCCCAGAATTAAAGCCACAGCTGCTGTAAACACATCCTACTAGCACAGATACACAGAACAGTCAGCCTCCAGAGAACCTGCCAATGCTGACCAATGAACTACTTACAACTCAATTCAGCCACTGGCCAAACAGGAATGTTCGCTGCAAGTTCTGATTCCGTATTAGTGTGGAGAATGGAACCTGCCACTGACCACTCAGGAATGAGCACTTGAAGCAAGTCTGGACCCATTATCTGAATGTAGAACCTGAATGGAGATTTCTGGTAGGAAATCTTTCTGTGCTTAACTACCATGTCCCCCATTTGAGGAGCCACACCTGACTTGCTCTTCGTCTGAGCTGCATCTCTACTCAGTCCCAACCAACAAAAGCTTTGCCTGTATCTCTCTGGGTTCAGTCTTTCTTCTGTCTACAAACTTAAGCATTTGGCCCCAGTAAAAGGAAAGTAGCCATAACAGAAGAAGGTGACTGTGTCCCTATAAAACTGATGAGCATGATACATTTTTCTTTTGACTTTTTCCCCTCCAGTTATTTCCAAGTGTGAAAATAAGTTTTAGTTTGAGTTTCATACAAAATCATTTGACAGACCAGATTTAGCTCATTGCCCAGAGTTTATAAACCTCAATCCAGTAAATAGTTTACTCAAAAGCCATAAAAGAAGCAGTTCTACTTATGATCAGAAAAGGCTCCTGCAATAATCATTGCTTTTGCATTATAAATGATTATGAACATGCAAGAAGATTAAAATAACTGATTTAGAAAACTGAGTACATGTACTCCCAGGATGACCCCTGCCTAAATTTGTCCACTGGAGACTTCTCTCCCACCCAGCTGAGGCCAGTTTATTCTTCAGTAAAATACTGTCAGCCTGGGGTTGATAGTTACATGATCCCAGGGGAGCCATTTATGTAGAATTCAGAAGGAAAACCTCACCCCAGAATTATGTAGCACTTGGGGACCAGGAAGATTGTGTTCCAGGCACTTGGAAAACTCTAGTGATAAAACAGTGAGAGCAGTTCTCACATTGTGCTGTAATAACAGAGAGCACTGACTGTGGTTATAGCTGGGTGTGGCACCTGCCTGTAAACCCAGGGTTCAGGAGTCTGAGGAAGGGCAACTTTGAGTTTGAGAACAGCCTAGGCTGCAGAGCAAGAGCCTACCTGGGGTTGGAGGAAGGAATTGTGTTTCACAAGTTCTGTTTTGAAAAGAACAGAAGTCAAGGAGTAGAGACAGACCCATCTTAGATTTGTGAGTCACAGAAAAAAAAAATAAATAATAACTTTGACTTAATTGTGGAGGCCAAGGGATCCAATGAAGAGGTTTAAGGATGGCAATGGCTTAACCAGAGTTAGAGATGGGATCTGACTGAATGCAGGGAGCTCTACTAGGAGGCTAAGAGTAAAACCTGGAGGCTGGGATAGGTTGAACTGATACACAGGGGGGAAAAATACACATTTATTATTTACTCACATCTAGCTGAAATTTAAGATGACCTATAATTATGAGTGTAATAAGTAAACCCTAATATTAATTTCTGGGCTGAGAATATAACCTCAGTGGTAGACTGCTTGCCTCGCATGCATAAGGCAGGTTGGAGGAGGAGAAGGAAGCAGGAGGAGAAAAGAAAAGATCTTCACTGTGGCAAAACATAAATAGAATAAAATAAAAGTCCCAGCATAGTAGTACATTCCTATAATCTCAACCCTTCAGGATGCAAAAGATGGAAGGATACAGAATTCCAGGCCAGCCTGTGCTATGTAGCCAGACTAATTGAAAAGTAAAATAAACAATATGACTTTACAAGCATTAGAAATCAAAATATTCAGTGTATTCCAGTTATTACAGATATTTAAAAATATCCCTGTTGCTATTATGAAACCATGGTAGTTATTTTTTAGTTTTTTTTTAATATTTTATCTGCATGTACATATTTGTACCACATGCATGCTGATGACCATGGAGACCAAAAGAAGGTATTTGATTCTGGGACTAGAGTTGCAATTGTAAGCCACCTTGTGCTCTTAACCACTGACCCAACTCTCCAGCCCCTGAAATTACAGTAGTTATTACACCCACTCCTAGACCTTATTATTGCTGAATAAATACATGTATGCATGAATACACTGCATTTGTATTTTAAGTATTCTGATAACTGCAGCAATAACTGTTTCCTACTTATTCATTTAAAAACATTATTCTAAGTTGGCTTAATTGGTTTTAGCAAGTGGACCAGAGTATCAAAAATCTCTTCTCAGTCTGCAGTTCAGTATCTGTGGCTTCCCAGGTTCAGCACTAATTCTTTTCTCCACCCTTAACTAACTCTTCCAGATCTTACCTCAGGATTCCTCGCACCCATTCGCTACCACTTCCCCAGGTTATCCCCCACTCCTGCAGAACTCCAGCCCGGGATGCTAGGAAAACACTCTACTCTTGGGCTGCAACCCCAACAGCAAGGGTCCTTTTTCTGTATTCCCATGTCAGCCTACTTTTACCCCAAACATAGTACTTACCACAGGGATCCAACATCCTGCAATTTAGCATTAGAGGTTTTAAATATCACAAGCAGTCCTGAGACTCCAGGACATGTAGTAATTTGCCAGTCCACTGAGGCATGAAATAGGATTGCTACTTCTGGGATTGAAGTCAGTGAGCCGGTTAGAAGCCTGACTACCCAGGATCCACATTGCTACGTAATGTTTTTTTCATGCTCGTAACAAAGCTAACAAATCTGTATGTAAACCCCATTTTACAGATGAAGAATTGATGAGATTATAAATTAGGGAAGAATTGAAGGACCTAGAGATTTTAATTGACTTCTGTATTATTTGTGACCATTATGGAGGTAAAGATGTCTTTAATCTTAGAACCCCAGGGCTCCCTGAGCCTGACAGTAGGTAGGTGCTAAGTAAATCACTTCCTGATTAATGAGAGGGAGTGTGGTGAGAATTCTGCCTTCCCTTTCTGAAAAGGAATCTCTTGAGGTCATGGCCTTCAAGTGCTTCTCATTAAACATCCAGCCCCTAGAGCAGAACTTGGATCATACAGGTAAAGTACTTACTATCTCCCTCTATGGTAATTTGTTTTAATGCAGGACAGCATTACTTACTCCAGACTGGCCTCAAACTCCATCTTCCTGCCTGAACCTCCCAAATTCTGGGAATACAGATGTGATCCACCATGCCTGGCATTACATTTTAGGTTTTCTAAGAAGGCCTCAGAATAGGAAAATGGTTTATAGACGTACAAATACAATTAATTATACACATAATTGTTTCAGCCTTTAACTTTTCAAATACTTGACCAACAGCTACCAGCATTATTACAGGAAGCTTTTGCTTTTATATATTATGATAAGGGAAATCTCTATTTTTCTTAGGGTATTGATTCATCATTAAAATATGACTGAGGCACATATTCAAGTGAAATTCTTTAGTTATATTCTTCCTTGTTAAAATAGAGTAAAAATAATATTCAGTTCCTTAATTATTTCAGATGAATACTTTATCTCACAAAATGAAAAATTGAGGCAAAGATCAATGTAATTGGGGAATTTTTTCCATTTGTTTGGTATGATTCATGTCTTGTTTTGTAGCCCTGGCTAGTTTGATACTATGTAGACCTTATTAGCCAGAACTCATGCTGATCCTCCTGCATCAGCCTCCCAAGTACTAAGATTACAGGCACAAATCACTCACTGCTCCCAGTTTAGGAAAACTTTTTTTTTTTTTTAAATGTAGCTCTAGCTGGTCTGGATTCACTTTATAGACAGGCTGGCCTCAACTCAGAGAGATCTACCTGCCTCTGCCTTCTGAATGCTAAAGGCATTTGCCAATATGCTGTGCCTTGAAGAAAGTCTTAATAAAAACATTTATTGCTTTGTTTGTTAGTTTGAGGAGATTGACATCTCAGTAGCCCAAGTTGTCCTCAGACTCACTCAGTAGCTGAAAATGACCTTTAACTTAGTCTCCTCTCTGTTCTGAGACTATAGGTATGCACCACTATCCTGCCTTGTAAGCATTGTACTTTAGTTCTGTTTAGGATTCTTTTTTTCTTTTGTTGCCGAAAATGAAGCCCAGAGTCTCACATATAGTAGGTAAGTAAGTATCCTGTTGCTGAATTATACCACTATCCTCTGGGGTGTGTTTTAGCAAGACAGATTTGACTATAGTACAGAATAAAAGAACACTTCTTTATTTAAATGTCTAGAATGTGTTAAATGTAAATGTATCCTATCCCAAATTGGAGAAGTCCAGAAGTGCCTACATAAAACCCAAATATGGCATGTTTATATTTCTTCTAAAAAGCTCTTTGCCTATTTCTCTGCTAACTGCCATTGAACTAAGCTTTCCCATGTGTATCTAGCAGTCACCTTAGAGAGGTGATGCTTTTGCTTCCAAGTGTAGAGTTTAGGTAAGCATGTATGTGTCAGCAAACCCCAGCTTTGTGAAATTAACCACTTTTCACTTAACTTTTAAGTTTTCTTTTATTATTTTTATTATAAGTATGTGTCTGTTTGTGGATATATGCATGTGAGTGTTGGTGTCCAAAGAAATTAAAGGTGTTAGGTCTGCTGAAGCTAGAGTTATAGATGGTTGTGAGCCATTTCACTTAGGTTCCAGGAACTAAACTCTAGTCCTCTAGTTGCCAGACATGGAAATGCCAGACTTTGGTGTTTTCCCTGCTGGGGTTTGGTTTTGCTTTGGTCTGATGGTTAGTTGCTGTCTGAGTGTTTCTCCCTTTTAGAATGGAAGTCTTGACTCTGTTCTTTGGTCAGGTGTTTTGTCACAGAATACCTTCCAACATTCTGCATGACTTTCTAGGGGCTCATAGTTAAGGGACTATCATGAATATTAGAAGAGACTTTGGACTACTGAACCATGTTAGAACTCTAAGAAGACCTTCAGGCAGCAAAACCTGGTAAAAGAAAGTTAGGCCATTGGGGAAGTGAAAGGTATATTGGAATCTCGGCCACTTCCTCTCTCTGCTTCCCAAACAGGCAGTTTTGCAGACATGGTTGTTCTGTTGCCTCTTGCAACCATGGTCAACCCCACAGTTCTTTGACATTACAGTTGATGACAAGCTTTTGAGCCATATCTTCTTTTGAGATGTTTGCAGACAAAGTTTCAAGGACAGCAGAAAACTTTTGTGCTCTGAGCACTGGAGAGAAAGGATTTGGGTGTAAGGGTTCCTCCTTTTACAGAATTATTTCAGGTACACGTGCCAGGGTGGTGACTTCATACACCATAATGGCCCTGGCAGCAGGTCAATCTACAGGGGGACATTTGAGGATGAGGTCCTGGCATCTTGTCCATCATAAATGCTGAACTAAACACAAATGGTTCCCAGAGTTTTTGTTTTTTGTTTTTTGTTTTTGTTTTTGTTTTTTTTATCTATACCATCAAGACTGAGTGTCTAGACGGCAAACATGTGGTCACAGGGAAGGTGAAGGAAGGCATGAACATCATGGAAGTCACAGAGTGTTTGGGTCCAGGAATGGCAAGACGAGCAAGATCTCCATTTCCAACTGTGGGTAATTCTAATTCTTTTGACTTGTAGGCATCTTACCTAACAGACCATTCCTTCTATAGCTCAGGAGAGCACCCCTACCCCATCTGCTCACAGTACTCTGCAATCTCTGTTCCCACTGAAGTTCTTTGGGTTCCGTATTTTCCTCATTCCCCTTCAAGTCTAGCTGGATTGCAGAGTTAAGTTTACAATTATGGATCCAGACACAGTAGCAAGTGCTTATGGCCTCAGCTCCTCAAGAGGCTAAGAGAGAGTGCTTGCTTGAGTTCAGGAGTTCCAGATGTGAGTAGGTAAAATAAATAGTATGACTCCATCTAAAGAAAAATAGAAAAGAAAGATTTTTTTTTTTAATAAAAGTAGTACTAGGAATCAAACACAGAGACTAGACTATATTCTACTACTGAGCTACCATTATTTTGGTACAATGGTTTTTGTTTGTTTGTTTACCTTTTGATGGCATAAGATGCTCCGGCTGCCTTCCTAGGCTCAAGTGATCCTCCTGCCTCAACCGCCTGTGTACCTGGGGCTAAAGCAGGTGCCACTATGCCCTGTTCATCAAAGAGAGCAGAAACAGAAGTTTCTGAAACTTTGTCTGAAAGCAGTTCTACTCATTGAATGGTAGTGGAGCTCAAGCCTTCAACACTGGGCTGCTTAGTAGAAAGATTCTCCCCAACTCCCCCAAATCATGAGTCAAACCAACAGAAGGACAAACTGCAACACAGAAACAAGAAATACAAATGCAACATGACTACTCCAAAGTATAACCCCTCAATTACTGACCTCAAAGACCATAAAATAAGTAAGACACCACATGAATATTTCAAAAGATGTATGATAAAGTGCCAGTGATCTGGAGGGAAATATAAACAAGTAGATGAATTCCATATGGGACTTGAGTAAGAAAGTCATCAACATAGAAGAAAAATGGACAAGAAGGTCAACAACATGGCATAAAAATTCAGCAATCAAGTTGAAATTTTGAAAAAAAATGACATCTTAGAAATGAAAAACTCAATGAATCATATAAAAAATACAATGGAAAGCATCACCAGTAGGCTTGAGTAAGAAGAAGAAAGATGTCATGAACAGAAAACAAGGCTGATGAAACTGCATTCAAACACCAATAAGGAAAAATCAACATTAAATTTACAGGAGTACATCATCTATCTAAGTACATCATCTATCTAAGAACTCTAGAAAATGATCAAGGAATCAGATCCAGAAATCCATAAGAAAGATAAAGGAGCTGAAATTTTAAAAAGGCACAAAAATTAAAGTAGAAAACCCCCCAGATCTACAGGGAAAATATAGACATTCAAATACAAGAGACATTGAAGGCTCTGAATAGATGTGAGCAAAGAAGGATCTCTCTGTAACTTATTATAGACAAGATGTCAAAAATGCAAAGCAAAGAAACTATGTTGAAAGCTGTACAGAAAAATACCACATCACCTAAAAAGGTAGAAATGTCAGAAAAGCATCAGATATCTTGTCAGCAACTCTAAAAGCTAAGAAAGCACAAATGACTTATCTCAATGTTGAAAGTAATAACTGCCAACCAAGACTGCTAAATCTAATAAAGTTATATTTTAAGTTTTATAGGAAAATAATCACATATCAATACAAGCATAATGTAAGGAAATGCATTACCTCTGAGTTAGCATTGCAGAATACCATATTTAAAGGAGAAATGTGTGCAGAAGAAAACAGGAAATAATACACTCATAGGGAAATAGATGGGAGAGCTAGGACTAGAAAATCTTTAATACTAATAGGGAAGAAGGTAAACAAACAATAATCCAACCAATGAGAAAAACAATCACATTGTGGGAATTAGTAAACACTTCGCAAAAATAACATTAAAAGTAAGTGGCCTCAATCCACCAATGAAGAGGCATAGAGGCATAGACTGGCTGACTAGATTTAAAAATTAGATCCTACACTCTGTTGTCTCCAAGAAACATATCTCACTGGGAAAAAAAAACACAAACTAAGAGTTAATATAAAACATTTTGTCAAGCAAATAGAAACTCAAAATAAGCTGATATATCTATTCTGATATTTGAGAAGAGACTCGAACCAAAAAGAAAATATGAAAAGACCACTACATGTTTCTTTGGGTTGTTTTGTTTTGGTTTGGGTTGGGTTGGGTTGGTTTGGTTTGGTTTGGTTTGGGTTGGTTTGTTTTGGTTTGTTTTGGCTTTTTGTGTGTGTGTGTGTGTGTGTGTGTGTGTGTGTGTGTGTGTGTGTGTGTTTTGTTTGAGACAGGGTTTCTCTGTATAACAGCCCTAGCTGTCCTGGGCTTTGTAGATCAGCTGGCCTTGAACTCACAGTGATCCGAATGCCTCTGCCTCCCAAGTGCTAGGATGAAAGATGTGTGCCACCACACCTGGCTAAGACCACTACATGTTAATAAAGGGAAAATTCATTAAAAAGATATAACAATTGTACGTATACCCCTAATTAACATAGATGCAAAAATGCCCAATAAAATTTTTGAAAACCAAACTCCAGAACACATTAAGTAATACATACACCCTGACCTAGTGGGCTTTGTTCCAGGAATGCAAGTTTGGTTCAACATATGCAAATCAATATGCATTTTTATAAACAGATTTGAGAGCAGAGATGACATGAACATCATAATCAATACCTTCAACATCTCTTAAAGATAAAAAGCCTTAAAGAAACTAGGAATTATCTACTAAGCGAAGCATGCCCAAATCACTCCTGTCCATCATAAAATTGTAAACTTATGCTCTGGACCTTCATATAAGCACATACAGAAATGTGTATGCTATCTTTCCTTCTTGAACCTTGCAGTTAGTATGTTGAAGAACGTTTTTTAACTGTTTCTGTTCAGAAATGACCCCAGCCATAAATTATTTTCCTGTGTGAGTATGTTTGGACTTTCTAGATAAAATCTCCAATGCCTTCTTTGTTCAAAGAGGACATTGTTTTGGAAATAATTCCATGACTCCCTTTGCCTGCCGCATGTCTTTGATGTCTTGGCCATACTTGTTTTGGCATTGCGAAGGCCAAGATACAAACTCAATATGTGATTACACAGTAAACTGAGAGTGCCACGGACTGGGGCTGGAGAGTTGGCTTAGCAGTCAAGAGCACAACACTTTCACGAGACCCAGGTCTCAGGACCCACATGGCAGCTTGCAACCATCTGAAACTCAAATTCCAGGGAATCAGACATCTTTTGTCCTCTGAGGGCACCAGACATGAAAGTGGTACTAGACATATCTGTCGACATAAATAAAATACACACAAAATAAAATTTTAAAAAATTTAATGTTGCAGGCAGGATGAGAGAATCAGTGAGCCAAGTCACAGAAGGCCGTGTGGGCTCCTCTGAGGAGTACAGTGGAGAGGTCACTGGAGGGTCTTGAACAAAATATAAGCATGATTGTCACATATGGTATTTAAAAGCAGTTTTTGTGTGGGGGGGGAATTTTGTTGTTGCTTTTCATTTGTTTTTTTCTTGCAGCTGGGCTAAGAAAGAACTGAAAAAAGGTCACCAGCAGAGTTAATGCTCAGAAGGATCCAAGAAAAGCAAGGTGTCATGGCTCACAATACCTCATGGCTCACCTGTAGGCCCAGCACTTGGGAGGCTGAGAAAGAAGAATTGCCACAAGTTCAAGGGCAACCTGGGCTACATAATAAATTTTAGATCAGCCTGGGTAACAGAATGAGACCCTGTCTCAAAAACAAGCCAAAACACACACAAAAAAAGAGAAAGGATACAGGCAAGAAAGTACAAGATGTGATGGTTTTGAACTGGGTGTTTGTGGTGATATTTTGTTTATGATCTAACAAATAAAGCTTGTCTGTCTGAAGATCAGAGTGCAAAATCAGAGTGCAAAGCTAGCTACACTATTCAGTCATAGAGGCCAGACAGTAGTGGCACACACCTTTAATCCCAGCACTCAGGAGACAGAGGCATAAGGATCTCTGTGAGTTACACAAAATTGATCCAGTCTAAAAGAGAAACAGAGCTCACACAAAGATGATCCCAGCACTTGGGAGTGACATGCCTTTAATCCCAGCACTAAGGAGGTGGAGAAAGGAATATAAGGTGGGAGGAGACAAGAGAGAGATGCAGTCTGAGGAGCAGTGAAGAACAGTGCAGTCTAGGCAGTCTGAGGACACAGTCTGAGGACACAGTCTAGGCAGTCTGAGGACACAGTCTGAGGATGGAGTCTAGGCAGTCTGAGGACACAGTCTGAGGACACAGTCTAGGCAGTCTGAGGACACAGTCTGAGGATGGAGTCTAGGCAGTCTGAGGACACAGTCTAGGTAGTCTGAGGACACAGTCTGAGGATGTAGTCTGAGGGCAGGATTGCCCCTTCGGTCTGAGCCTTGGTAGAGACCAAAGAGAACTTGTGCTACAGGTGTTTGCCATGGCAGTGTTAAGAGCTCAAACTCAGAAGATACATATTTTGAATATGGGTTTGAAGCCTAAAATATGAAAGAAAGGCAGTAGATGCTAATTATAAAGTTTCAGGCTTAAGCAGCTGGAAGAATTCAGTTGCCATAACTGAGATAGGAAGGCCACATCCTATTGTAAGTATGAGCCTGTGGTTTTACAAAGGGGCTTTAGGTCTCAATAATGTTTCATTTGTTATCAAAGTACACTGGTTCCCTTGGTACTCTGGCAGGTTTGCTCTGGGAGGCCCTGAGAACAGCAGGGAAGCTCACATCCTTTATTTAAAATGGCATACTATTACACTGCCTGAATAATTTATTTAATCTCTAGATTACTTTAGCTAAATTGATACTACCTAATGTAACGTGAATGCTATACCACGAGTTGCATATTCAATACAGATGCAATGCTTTAAATGTTTTCTGCTTGAACCTGGGGTGTGGACATGGGGGCTTCAGGGGAGGACCATGTTTCACACATTTTTAACTATAAGGGAATTTTCCTAGTAAGAGACTGGTAAAGGAGAGAGCCCTCCCAACTGTTCTTCTGAAGCATGTTACCACTGGTGTAGACTGTGGTCTTTGTTCTCACTGAGCTGCTAAGCTCTTGTTGACACATCGTGGGTGCTTGAGCACAGTGAGCCAAGCTGGCTCTGATGCTGCAGTACTGGAATTTTAGGAATTAACTCTTGCTTAGGAAGTATCGAGATTTTTCTGCGGTGACTATCTATGGCTCTCCACAGGGAATATTTCACTCCTGTTCTATTTCTATAAATATCTAACTAAATCTGCTTGTTCATTTCTTCTCATTTCATCTTTTTGTTGTTGCTGTTTTGGGTTTTTTTGTTGTTATTGTTGTTGTTGTTTGTTTTGTTTTCAAGACAGGGTTCCTCTGTGTAGCTTTGGAGCCTGTCCTGAAACTTGCTCTGTAGACTAGGCTGGCCTCCAACTCACAGAGATCTGCCTGCCTCTGCCTCCCAAGTGCTGGGATTAAAGGCATGCACCACCATGTTGGGCAAAATAATAAAAAGTAAAACTCCTGACTTTCAGGGCTTTACTCTTATTTTAACCAGGGTTACTAGGTCTGCATTTTGTTTTGGTATCCTTTAATAGAAATGCATTTGTGTGTGTGTGTGTGTGTGTGTGTGTGTGTGTGTGTGTGTGTGTGTGTGTGTGTTTATACATATGCACAGGTACAGGTGGAAACCAGAATCAACTCTATGAACCTTTATATATTTATTCTGAGTCTTGTAGCTAGGCTGGCCTTTACCTCACAAAGATCTGCCTACTACAGTACCAGGATTAAAGGCATGCACCACCACATTTGCCCTGCCTTATTTTTTGAGACAGGGTCTATCACTGAACCCTGTACTTGCCAACTTAATTTATGTGTTTAGCAAGCAAACCATAAGGAATCTCCTGTCTCCTCCTCACCAGTGCTGAAATTACAGGTGCACACACTGCTGTACCAGGCTTTTCTTTTATGTAAGTATTGGGGAGATGAACTCACATCCTCATGTTTGCACAGCACTAAGTAAGTTATCTCTTCAGCCTCAGAAATAAATTAATTTGCCAGGCGGTGGTGGCACATGCCTTTAATCCTAGCACTCAGGAGGCAGAGGCAGGTGGAGCTCTGTGAGTTCGAGACCAGCCTGATCTACAAGAGCTAGTTCCAGGACAGCCTCCAAAACCATAGAGAAACCCTGTCTCAAAAAAGGAAAAAAAGAATTAATTTTACAAAGTAAGTTTTGCTAGGTTTTTTTTTAATTACAGAATTTTAGGACACAAGATGATCCAATAGGTAAACACACCTATTGCCACGTCTGCCTGCCTGAGTTGTTTATTATCATCATCATCATTATTATTAATTATTATTATATTACTATTTTAGTTTGCCTATATTTATATCTGTGTAACATGTATGTGCCTTGTGGCCACAGAGTCTAGAAGAGGACATTGAAACCCCTGAAATTGGAGATACAGATATTTGTGAGCTGCCATGTAGATGCTAGCAATCAGAGCCAGGTCCTCTGTAAGAGCAGCCAGAGTTCTTTAACCATAGAGTCATCTCTCCAGCCCCTAAGTCTGATCCTTAGGACCCACATGTTAGAAGTAGAAAACCAGTTCCCACAAACTGTCCTCTGGCCTCCACACTAATGCTGTCACACACGTACATAAAACATAGTATATGTGTATATCTATGAATAAGAAAATGAAAGTCAATTTTTTAAATTATAAAATTCTGTTTTTACTGCCATGGTTTGTTTTACTTTCGTTTTTAAAAAAATCATGCTGTGAATAGAAACTAGGGCTAAGCAAATGCTCTATCAGTGAGCTATATATATCTCCAGCCCCACTTTACATTCTTTTTCATCTTAACAACATGAAATCATATGTTAAAGTTGATGGGATGCTTGGAAGTGGTATGATTCAATTTACTGTCTTAATTAGGTAAGTTACCCAGCTCATTTTCAAAACCTTGCCAATGTCAGAGACCCTATTTACACAATGTGGCAATCTATTCACTTCACTTTTAAAGAAATCAAATTGCCACGATGTTCTTTCTTACAACTAATTAAACTTGTCTCTTCTGTGGATTCTACCCACACACCCCTGGTACAGAAAGCACAACTGCCTTAATCAAACATCCAGGGATATGTTCCCAAGCAGCCTCCGTCTATCTATGTGACAGCAAGTCAGGATTATATCCATTCAACCCACTTTTCTGTTCTGGAAAATGAAGGGGTTGTTTTAAATTACAGGTTTTTAATAGCCCTTCAAGATGATCTCGGGTGGGGTTGTACAGTTGGTAGAGTGCTTGCCTACAGTCTTCCTTTTATTTTGTTATCTTGATCAAATGTCCTTACAAATAGCTACTTAGGATGTTCCCACATCAATTAAGACAATTGAGACGATCCCTCAGAGCCATGGCAACAGGCCAACACACAGTAGATAATTCCTCACTGAGATTCTCTTCCTAGATGACTTTAGATTGCACTGAGTTCACAATTAAAACTACTAGGGGCTAGGGAGATGGCTCAGTGGTTAAGAACACTGGCTGCTCTTTCCAAGATCTGGGTTTGGTTTCTAGCACCCACATGGCAACTTAGAACTTTCTGTAACTCCAGCTCAGGAAACCCAGTGCCCTCTTCTGGCCTCCATGGGCATTGCATGCATATGCTATGCAGTAGCTGTGCATCCTGGTTTGATTACTAGCACCATATAAACTTGGTATGGTAGGTTCATTTCTGTAATCTCAGAACTCAAGGTGGAGGCAGAACGATCAGTTCACAGGTGTCATGATCCTTTAATCCCAGCACTCTGGACGCAGAGGCAGACAGTTTTCTGAGTTTGAGGCCAGCCTGGTCTACAGAGTGAGTTCCAGAACAGCCAGGACTAACAGAGAAATTCTGCCTTGAAAAAAAAAAAAAATAAACAGAACGAGAGAGAATACAGAAGGTATGGGGCCTGGTGCGATGGTGCCAGCCTCTAAGCCTATGGACCCACGTGGTGAAAGAGAATCATTTCAAGCAAGCTGTCCTCTGATCTGTACATGCACACCACACACACACACACACACACACACACACACACACACACACACACACACACACAGTCAGTCATGGTGGTATACTCGAGAGACCTGCTATAGAGGCTAAAGTAGGAGGAGGAACCAAGCTTGAGGGCACCTGGCTGAAGACTGTCCAGCTGAACTAGATAAACAGAGATAGACAGAGAGACAGAGAAACAGCCCCAGGCTCTCATGCATGCTACATGAACAGTCTATCACCGGCTGGGCTAATCCTTACAGTCAGGTTCTCTGAATTTCCATCTGTTTCCACTCTCTTCCTTGACCATCCAATCTAAACAGTAGAGAATCTGTAACACGAATTAATAAAAACCCAGACACTGATATTGGGGTTCAAACTGCAAGATCAGAGAAGCAAAGCAGCGAAACACCAGAGATTTCTTACCTCTACCCATCCTGTCCTCTGCATCTCCAAACTGCCCTGCTTTCCTCAGACTTGCTCACACTTCCTGTTTACTCAGTTAATATTAACTCCTTCTCAGGTCTCTGAGGGATTTGAAGACTAGATAGTATCCTTATTGTTTTCCTTGTTTACCAGACCCAGAGAAGAAACACAGTAAAGAAATGTAAAGTATATAAGGTTGAGAAACATTACAAGATAATTTTGAGTTGATAATACAAATTAGAATATGAAGTAAATTAGGTACAAGACTTTGGACTTACCAAGATACAATAGATAATATTTTCTCTGAATTTGTCAAATGCAAATGGACCAGACATTGTTGACATACTTATTGCCTGTATATATTGTATATATTTATTATACTTATTGTATATAGTTTTCTTACATTAGTTATAGCCTTCCTTTTGTATTAGACAAAAAAGGGGAATTGTGGTGATATATTATTTATGATTTATTAAAGCTTTCCTGAGGGTTCAGAATGCAAAGCTAGCCACAAGCTATAGAGGCCAGGCAATGGTGAAAACACACCTTTAATCCCAGAAGTCATAGTAGCAATCCATAGAGCCACGCAGTGGTGGCACCTATAATCCCAGGATTCAGGAGACAGGCAGATGGATCTCTCTATGTTCAAGGCCACCCTGGCCTATACAAGAGTGAAGGGTCAGAGTTTATGCCTTTGATCCCAGAACTAGGCATGTGGAGACAGGAGTGATGTGGCTGGGTAGAGAGAGGAATATAAGGCAGGAGGAGGCAGGAGCTCAGAGTTTTTTGTCTCTGAGGATTCATGGAGACAGGATTGCCATTTCAGTTTGGTAGAGGTAAGATCTATTGGCTTGGCTGCTTTGCTTTGATTTTCAGCTTGAAGCTTGAACCCCAATATCTGTCTTTTGGTCTTTTCTTTTTTGTGTTAAAGGAATCGTGGAGAAAGGAAGCATAGGTAATATTAATCAACCACTGGGATCCTGGTGTGCTGTTTACTTGGAAATTTTCATAAATCTTTCTTAAAAAGAACAAATGTTATTTTATGTATCATAAATGCATAATCTTTATAAGAAATTCAAGAAGCTGTGTGGTGGTGGTAGCTCACTCCTTTAATCCCAGCACTCGGGAGGCTGAAGCAGACTCTGAGTTTAAGGCCAGTCTTGTCTGCAGAGGGAGTTCCAGGACAGCCAAGGCAACACAGAGAAATCCTGACTAGAAAACCAACCCTCACAAAAAATTCAAATATCCCCAAAATGCTTAACTTAGGAGATGAATGTCTAGAAAAATCATACTGAGGATTTGTGAAAAGAACCTTCTTGCATAAACTTCTAAATTTCATTTATTATTATTTGTTTCTTAGATGGAGCCTTACTCATTGGTCAGACTGGTCTTGAACTCAAAATCCTCTCAGTTCAGCCTCCCAAGTTGCTAGGACTTTAGGCACATGTTACTACACTGAGCTAAGATCCTAGATGCACATTTTAACCTATACATTAATGTGAATATAAGCTAAGTATTAACAAGCACCTATACTACATATTCACATTATGCAAGATTATATAAATGTTAACTTTGCAAAAATATAACTATTCTATCCATTCAATATCTACTATTTTCACACACACCGCCTTTATAAAAATATAGAATGCTTTTTGCTTTTGCATGTCATTTTAGTGCAGGGACCATGCAAACTTCTCTATATCATTCCAGTTTTAGTATATGTGCTCTCCCTTTTTATGAACCACTCCATGCATCTAGGCAAGTATGCTACCACTGAGCAATAATCCTGGGTCTAAAAGGACCTCTTTCTTCTTCTAATGTGCCCAACCATAGTGTTCAATGAAACTTGGAGACTTTTCAGAGACCTATTTCTACTTCTGTAATTCATCATCCATGAGATTCATATCTACACTTATGAAGGAACTATAAGAATTCATAAATAACAAATTTAATAGGAACCCAAGGCTCCTGAAATCTCTCACTTTTTAATATTTCTGCAAGTCAGAGACTCATACCTTCTGGACAGCAGCTTCTACCTGGCTCCTTTTTTAGATATGATGGTTTTGGAGTAAATTGAAAAGAACAGATAAAGACAATTTTTTTTTTTTTTTTTTTTTGCATCCCAGCCAACAGCAGCAGTTATGTTGTGCTTTAATTGTACCCTTTACCTCAAGGATGCTAGAGATGTCTAGAAGTAGTTATTATTTCAACAAAGACAACAATAAGGAAGCATATATGCATAAATCATGGGGAGATGTTTGAAAAAGTAGAATATGAATTCAGATATGGTTGGTCATTGCTGAGTATTGTTATTAATATTTTATTTATTTTTTAGTCAGGGTGTGTCTCAGTATATAGTGAAGGCTGGCTTGAACTCTCAACCCTTCTGCCTTAGTTTCCCCTATACTGGGATTACTGGAGTGCATAACCACATCCAGCTATTGTTATTTTTTTTTTCTGTACACTTCTTACCTGGATTCTGAAGATATTTCTAGAACCAGTTTTGTTACTATAATAGAACACAGTAGAAGTGATCATTGAATTCTTGTTTTAATATTAACTTTATTTGTACATGTGTGTGCTTGAGTATATGTACACTACATGTGTACAGAAACCCACAAAAATCAGAAGAAGCCTCAGATTCCCTGGAACTGGAGTTACAGGTGATTGTGAGCCATCCAGTATGAGTGCTGGGAACCCAGGTTGTCTGCAAAAGCAGCAAGTGTTATTAACCTCTGAGGAATCTGTCCAGACCCTATAATTGATTTCTTATTTCAATTCTAATTATATACTATATGATTTGTCCTTATGCTACACAATATACAGAACTGGGGGTATAGCTTATTGACACAGTACTTGACTGGCATATAAAAGACCATGGTTCAGTCACTAGCATTACAAAAAAAAAAAAAAAAAAAATTCAGTGTTGCCAATGCATTGGGCTTTAGTATATTCAGAAGTAACCATTTAGTCTGTTGTTCATATCACCCATTATCTAGTTCCAGGACATTTTCAATAGTCCATAAACACTATATCCATTAGGTTAATTCTTCATTCCTTACTCTCTCTCTCTCTTAATATTACTGGCTAATGCTGACAAAATTTTAAGCTCTACGTGTTTGCCTATTCTGGACATTTCATAGAAGTAGAATTATATAATATGTGTCCTTTTGTGTGTCTGGTTTCTTTCACTTAGCACAGTGTTTTCAACGTCTAAACATGTGTTGCACGTATCAACACTTCCTTCCTTTTGGGGGCATAACTATATTCCATTGAGTGTACACAACACATTTTGTTTACCAATTTATCAGTTTATTAGCATTTAGACAATATTTGGGTTCTGATAATGCTGCTGTGCACATTTGTGCATATCTGTGTGTTGGTGCTGTTTTCAATTCCATGGGGTATATATGCCTGGGAGTGATATTTCTAGGTTATAAGAGAACTCGTTATTAAACCCATTTAGAAGTGACTTAAGTAATTCCCAATCTGATTCCTCCAGTGACTGTATCATTTTACAATCCCATTAGCCATACATTAGGGTTTCAATTTCTCTGAATTTCCAAGGGTTCTAGTGTCTATCACTTTTAATTATAACCATTCATCTTTGAACATATAGTGTTGCAGCTTCTACTAATTAATACTACTAATTAATACGTCTGAGTATCTTTTATGTGCCTAGTGGACACATGCATCTTTTGGGAAGGGTCTGAATCCTTTGTTCTTATTAATTCATGTTTTGGTTTGGTTTGGTTTTCTGAGACAGAATCTTACTACATAGCTCTGGCTAGACCAGGCTAACCTCAAACTCACAGAGATCTGCCTGCCTCTGCCTTTCAAGTTCTGGGATTAAAGGTGTGTGCCACCACCTCCTGGCTATATTTAACTACATAAATCAGCTTTGAATTCCTTCCTTTCTGTATGTCTGTTTTTTCCCCCTGAGACAAAGGCTTATGTATCCCAGGCTAACCTCAAACTTGTTATATAGCCAAGGATGAATGACTTCCTATCTCCACCACCCATTAGATGTGAACCATTATGTCCTGTCCCTCTGCCCATTATTTTAAAAGGTTATTGTTAATTATAGTATAATTATTTGACATACATTTGAGTGGAAGTCAGTTCAGTTACATATGGTTTATAAATATTCTCTATTCTTCAGGTTGCCTTTTCACTTTTTTTGGTGTCCTTTGAAGCACAAAATGTTTGTTTTGGAGGGTATAAATTTCTCATTCTTTATACACACACACACACACAGAGAGAGAGAGAGAGAGAGAGAGAGAGAGAGAGAGAGAGAGAGAGAGAGAGAGAGATTTTAAAACTTTTAATAATAAACCAGTTTCTTAAAGGCCCTTGGGAATTTGGGCATGGTGACTCATGCCTATAATCCCTATATTTTAGAAGCTGAAGCAGAAGTATTGCTTTGAATTCAAGACAGCCAGGACTACATAATGAGCTCTAGGCCATCCTCTAGGCTGCAGACTGAGACCCTGAGGACTGAGACCTTGTCTCAGAACAAAATTATTTGTGGCTGGAGAGATGGCTCAGTGGTTAAGAGCACTGGTTGTATTCCCAGCATCCACATAGTGGTTCACACTTTGTAACTCCAGGTCTAGGAAATTAAGTGCCCTCTTCTGGCCTCCACAGGCACTGCAGACATGTGGACATTCGGGAAGGAAAAAAAAAAAAAAAAAAAAAAAAAAAACCTATACACATAAAATAAAAAGTAAAGGAAGAAGGTAGGCAGTGGTGGCCCATGCCTTTAATTCAGAACTTGGGAGGCAAAGGCAGGTGGATCTCTGTGAGTTTGAGACCAGCTTGGTCTACAAGGCTATACAGAGAAACCCTGTCTCTAAAAGTAAAAATAAAAAATGTAAAGGAAGAATAATTAAATAAGTGAAAGAAATTGAAGTCTTTGGGGGAAATGAAGACAGGGTAATATTTTCTAACTCACACTGAACAGTTTCATAGAGTTCTATAGTAAATAGGAAAGTAATTCAAGAGTACATTCCAAGAAAAACAAGAAAAAAGCTGATAAGTAATTAAAAGGCAAGGTACTTAATGGGTAGAAAATTAAATTTCATATTGTTGCTATGTATGAGTAAAGAGCCTGAAATATATTTTGACTTCTACTCATACCTGTAAGCGCATATAAAACAGATAGTTAGAGGCTATTACATGAAACACAGCTGAAGGAAAATCTGCCCCACTGAACTGAGAGAGCCTGAAAGGAAACCGGGGTTGATTGCTTGGGTTAATGGTCTGGTGTCCAGAAATGACGAATGGCTACATTAAAGAAGTTATTACCTTTATATGTTGAATGATTGCCAGTGATGCTTTAAATAATAAGTGTGGCTCTTGAAATAAAGCTTTCTGATTAATTCCACATCCTTCTTTGAAATCTTTGGTAGTTAAAACCAACTTCAATATAACTCTGGAATGTTTAGAGACGTTCATGGGAGTGCACAGAGTTAACAGTTTATAAATTTTCTTCATTTCACAGAGGAAAGCAGGCACAGGAACTGGGTACCTCTTTGTGGACATCCTGATGAAAATCTCCTGGGTTCTTTGGGCTATTCATTTCCTCCTTGTAAATACACCCAGACACACAGGAACGCGAAGATACTTAAAGACGAAATGGTTCCTGGTGGGCAGGGAAGGCTGAAATTTGAGACCACTGGAAGGGAAGTTTGGGTCAGTAGGACAAACAAGCATAAGAGAAATATGGGGTCAGAAATCTACTCAAGCAGTCTTCTTAAAAGAATTCAGAATTGAAGCAGAGTTAAATAGTCTGCTTAAGCCTGAGGACCTCACACATTCTAAGCCAGCTCTATCGATCAGCTACACCCTCTACCCACCTGGGGATTTTTATGTGCTTAAGGAAAGAATTACATTCCCAAACCTTGCCTGGGTCTTCAATGGAGGAAATGAAAAGACAGCAACACGAGCTTTTGACGTAAACTGACCCTAACAAGATGCTTGGGGCTGGACACCTCGTAGAGTGCTTGCAAATCTGGGGCTGTGTGTGTTCTTCAGAGAGTCCTATAACTGTACTAGATGAGCTGAAGAAAATATTTTACCAGCATCTAGGAAAAACAGTGTGTTGAACATTTTCCATCTTTGTGACAGAATCCCTGAGCAAACAGTTTAAGAGAAAGACATGTTTATGTTGGCTCACAGGCTCAGAGGTCTCAGTCCGTGACCAGCTGGCTCAACTGCTTGTAAGCTTGTAGCAAGGCAAAATGGCATGTTGGAAAGTCACACTGGGAGAAGAATGGTAGACAGCTCAAGATGGGAAGAAAGTAGGCTATAACCCCCACTACCTGCCCCTACTTCCACTAAATAGGTGCTGCTTCCTAGCTTCCTCCAACTCATTAGCCCCTTTATGATCTGCAACCTCTTATCAGCACCACCAGCTGGGGGCCAAGGCTTCAAGAGTCTTGGGTGGGGCACGTTTCAGATTCAAGCCATAGCAACTAGTTACCAAAGGCACCAACAAGTGATGGATCAGTGAGAGCACGTCAGTTGCAAAAACTTAATAAACCCCATTCCCATGAATCATATGCACAGACAATAAGGACATTTACTATGTTATAAGACAAGGAAGTTCAAGGATAGGGCAGGGTTGGCTGATGTCATAGATTACCAACGATACAAAAATTAAAGGATTCTTCTGTCCCTTCAGGTGTGTCACACCAGGTCACCTGCTGTCCTCAGACAGTGGGGAATTGCAGTAATTTTTGACATCACAACCCAGTCGTGCTAACATCCAGAGAAAGAATATCCATTTGCAGGAATAAGGAAGTCTTTTTTAAGAACCCCACAAAATTGGCCACATGCTTATTTGGAAACCAATTACTGGTCCCAGGATGGAATGCCCTGGATTGATTATTATAACAATATGGCCAGAACAAAGAATGGAATTTGCCTGTAGGTAGAGACAAGCCATTGTCTCCTTTCTTAAGAGTTAATCCAGTTGGGCAGGTCCCTGATCTGGTGAATGGGCCACCCCTAGTGTGCCAGACTGACTATAAGCTATATTAAAGAGGAAGGGGGAATAATTGTTCTCTTAAAGGAACAATATACTTTTCCTTCCCAGAATCCCCTCCCACAGCACACTCTCTTACAGGGCCACCGACATACCTCTCCTTTTCTCTATCTCTGCTCTAAGCATGTTTTCCCTAAAACTCTGAATTTCCTTACTCAAGCTCCTTCCCTCTCATGTGACTGCCTGCCCCATGTAGCCGCTGTCCACACTGGCTTAACTCAGTTGGCATGGGTTTTTTTTTTTTTGTCTCTCTCTCTCTTCTCCATTTTCTCCCTCTGGGCAATTTGCCTGCCCAGGGATTTTTCTTTTAAACTCAAACAAAATTGTCCTCAACCTTCTGTTTGAGTACATTCTTAAATTATTTTATTAACTAGATTAAGGCTCCCAAGAAGGGACCCTGATTTCTTGCTATCATCTGCTGACCATATAGGGACACCACAAAACTTTATGTGTGAGATAAATAGTAGTCAACCATATTTAGTAAGGTCTGTAAGAGAGCAAGACAGTGTAGATGTTCCTGCATCTTGTATTCTTGATGAGGTCATTTTAGGTTTAACTAGAACTTGACCTCCTTGATGGAGAATCCCATGGAAAATTACCCAACTCTCTTCTATGCTGTGGAATATTCCTTTACACTGTGTGAATATATGTCACTGTGATTGGTTTAATAAACAGGCTGACTGACCAATAGCTGAACAGGATAAAGTTGGGCTGGAAAGCCAAACTGAGAATGATGGGATAAAGAAGGGTGGAGTAAGGAATTGCCAGCCAGACACAGGGGGAGCAGGAGATGAATTCACACTATGCTAATAAAGGTAATGCTAAAGTGGCAAAGCATAAATAAGGAATATGAGTTAACTTAAAATGTAAGAGCTACTTAGGAATAAGCCTGAGCTATAGGCTGATCATTTACAATTATTATGAGCCTCTGGGTGATAATTTGGAAGCAGTGCCTAGGACAGGAAACCTCTGCCTACACTTCTGGGAACCTAAAGATAAAATAGCCCAGCAAACGTTTCTTAGCTTCTGTTAAACCATCTGTGTGTACAGAACCCCCTCCAGCTAATAGTTTATCTTAGCACAGAACTTCCCTTGAAACTAACCACTGATCTTAGCTTCTGTCAAATTGTTTGCTTACATGAAGCCTGTCATCCCTACCAACACACACACACACACACACACACACACACACACACACACACACACACACTGAAACTTCCAAGCAAGATGCCAAGAAGTGATTTTTGCCTTTGAAAACCCCATGCTCTGGACACCCAAGGCCACACCCGGGTCCCCAAATACCTAAGTATAGCCCCAGTCAGCTGGAATAAAGACTTTCAGTTGACTATAAACTGTGTCTGAGTGGCCATCTCTGGTAGGCTCCTACTTTTGTTGGGGTGTCCTTAGTTTTCTCCTATCTGGGACTTGTTACTGGTTGATAACACTGATGAGATCTCAGATTGTCATGCTCATCTTTTGATGAAAAATGTTGCTTTTTTTCCCCGCTCAAACCCTGAACCAGCACTGAGGTCCTACTGTTCTTATGTAGTCAACAAAAAAGACATAAGTATCTGAGTACTTGGCTTGAAAAAAATTATAGACTTATGAAAAATGTCTAGTTATAAATGAATTAATATGAACTATGGTGTATATGTGAGACAGTTTAGTTACATGTAATTTGTAGTTAGAGATTCAAAATTAATGATCAAAATACTTATTACCAGTAAACTCAAAAGAGCAGCATAGGTGACAGGGAATATTGTTTTATGAATTCCATAAAGTCAGATTGCAGGAAAATGCTTAAATGCTTCAAAGAAGTAACGGGTTTAAGGGGAATGGATTTAGCTCAGTTGGTAGAGCATTTGTACAATATGTACAAGACCCTGGGTTTGATCCCCAGTACCGAATAAACTGGTTGTGGAGGTACATACTTGTAATCTCAGCCCTTGGGAGGTAGAGATAACAAGATCAGAAGTTTCATCATCCTTCTCAGGAAATAGCAAATTCAAAGTCATCACGGGTTACAGGAGACCACATCTCAAAAATAAAACAAAAAATAGCTGAGTGAACTGGAGAGGCAGGGTAGCATGTTTACTGAATGCTTACTGCCTTTGCAGATGAGAGTTCAGTTCCCAGCACCCACACTGGGCGGCCATAACTGCCTGACTCCAGCTCCAAGGCCACCCTTTGCCTCTGGTTTCCAAAAGCACCTGCATTCATGTGCACATACTCACACACAGCACATGCACAATACATATTGTTTAAACAAAAGATTAGGACTGTAGAGAGCTGTGAAGTTCCACGCCTTAAAGATGGTGCTGGCTTCCGCCTTCCACCTCCCCAAGGGAGAACGCTCTCTGGCGTAAACAAGCCCTTATTTGGTTAAGTCTGTTCAGCCTGTCTGCTTCTGCATTAAAGTAGCCTATCTGCAGGGTCCACGTAGCTCACTGGGGTTGGTTAGCGCAAGGGGATTTAAGCCTGTGCAAGGGTTCCTCGTGCTCTCGCGGGTTAGAAGAACATGTTTCAAGGATTCTGATTAAAACTGCATGAAGAAGATCTTCCCGGAGTCGCGTCTTCCTTGCTGGTAGGCGCATACATAGGACCAGCAAGATGGCTCATTAGATAAAAGCACTTACAACCAAGCCTGAACCCATATTGTAAAAGTAGAGAACCATCTCTGCAAGTTGTCTTCTATCTCCACAACTCATAAAATAAATAATGTAATAATAATGAGAGAGGGGTAAAGAGGCTGAATCTTACCTAGGATCATTATACAGGCACCACCCCCTACTGATAGATGTGTGCCTTCATTCCTAGCAGGCCAGACAAAAGCTGTTGGCAGAGCTGTTAACTGTTAATACACTTTTAAAAAGCACCCAGAACAACTTTCACTTGCTGGTTTTGTTTTGTGATATTGGGGAACAAACCTAGGGTCTTGTGAATGCTAGCAAGCGGCTACTTAGCTACATCCTCAACTTTTTTTTACATTTTATTTTGAGATCCACTCTTCCTAAATTACTCAGGCTAGCACTGAACTTTCCACTCTCTAGTCTCAGCCTCCTAAGTATCTGGGATTACTTGGCTTGAAGCACTAGGTCCAGGTCAAAAAAACTTGTTTGATTGTTTGAGACAGAGGTCTCAAGAGGTCACAGTAACTTCACACTGGCTACCCAGAAAGTCTTGAATTCCTGATCTTCCTGCCTTCATCTCCCAAGTGTTATGATGATGGGATGTACCACGAAGCCCAGATCAAAACAATGATTTTGTTAAATGAGGTGTCTTATGTGTGCTTAAGTCGCAAACTGAGTGTACAGATTCCAAACTGAAAAAAAAAAAGCTGTCTTCAGTCTTTTCCCTTTATAATTCTGATATAGCTGATTTGTTTTGTTTGTTATATACCTGTAGCACTGTCACCACAGTTGCTATGATGGTCAAAGGCTGACCCTGGCAGCCCTAACAATTAGATAACCTTTTCTTAAATGCCAACTAAAGGCATAAACAATAGTGAAAAGCAGAGGAAGGAAATTTATTCATTGTAACCATATTAGAAAGAGGAAGGGTCACCCCCAAATCCATTTCAGGGGGTATGACATTTCAGGGAGTTTTCATTTAAATAGAGGGCACCAGGTCATACCTTACAAGTCCCAGTCAGGTGTAGTCCCAGCCCTTGTTGACCCACCATTATCTCAGTGCCAAGCTATCCTCCAAGGTTGCCTCCTTGCTGAGTTGGGGGGGCTTATGAGATGGGAGGGTGGAGGTGACATGGGAGGAAGGGAGGGAGGGATAGAGGAAGGGAGGCAGAGGAAATGGGATCAATATGTAAAATAAGACAAATAAATTAATTAATTAAATTTATTTTAAAAAATGAGTTTTTCTAAGTATGTAAAATCTCTTCCTGGGTGGCAAGTTCCCTGCTCAGCACCAGGAGTTCAGCCATTTCCTTCCATAGCATGAGATTCCTGAAGAAACTTCAATTCTTTGAAGTCCATTGTTTCGGTAATATCACAGCCAAAGGAGTGCACAAAAGTATCCCTCTTTAAAATTCCTTTACTCTTACAAGAGGATAAGGCCTTACTTCTGAAGATGCCACACACTTTGGAGAGAGCACACAGATAAATCTAACTGAAATTGAGTCGGAAACTTCCTCCCCACTAGCCAACATTGCTAGTGCTAGAAGGTGCTATGCAGGCTGCTGAGAGAGAAGGGATCCATGAACTTACTCATCTGTGAATCCTGTATGATACAGTATGGACCTGACAGACAAGATTTGCCCATTGGGAAGAATATGAACCTAGTACTGTAAACTGGGTCAAAAGTCTATGGCTGTGGAGGTCACGGGCCCTAGGGTAGAATTTAAGTTGGTCAAGGCCCAGAAGAGATTGTTGACTGTTTGGTCTTAGACTTATCAATATCATTCACTGCAAGGCCCAGGGAGCATCAGTGGAAAAGGGGACTAAAAAGAGTGCCAAGAAACAGTCTCTGGATGACATGGCCAATGGAATCATGAATACAAAGCAGCTACAGCTACCTGCACAACACCTGCATAAAAAAAAATAAAACTAATTGGGAAAAGGAAATGTGTGTTCAGGAGTGGGAAGAGACAAAAGAAGGTGATGTGGAGTAACATGTTCATAGTTTATTTTGTACATGTATGAAATTATCAAAAATTAATTTCTCTCTTTCTTTCTCTCTCTCTCTCTCTCTGAGAAGGACTTACTATGTAGATCAGGCTGGCCTTGAGTTTACAAATACCCACCCGCCTCTGTCTCCTAAGTACTAAGGCCAAAGCTATTCACATCATGCCTGATTTAAACAGAGATTTAAGTGTAGGAGTTAATACTGAGGCGTTCCAGGGACAGAATATGGAATAGCCAAGAGCATGGGTGTGGGCTGGTGAAAAAGAATTGCACTTTTAGCCAGGTGGTGGTACACGCCTTTAATCCCAGCAAACTGGAGGCAGAGGCAGGTGGATCTCTGAGTTCAAGGCCTGCCTGGTCTGTAGAGTGAGTTCCAAGACAGCCAGGGCTACACAGAGACAGAGGAAACTCTGTTTCAAAAAAAACAAAAAAAACTAAAAAACTTACTGTGATAGCCACACACACACACTTTTGTGAGCTCAAGTTAGTTATTATCTTCAAGGTGTGGCTAAGGAATTTAATTGAGATCACAGGGTTTTTCCTGAGTTGCACCAGACAGGGTTAACAGCTAACAAAACCAAACCCTGGGTCGTAGGAAAGTAAGCTTATATTTGCAAACAGAATCATCTTATGAGACTCCCAGAAAATATCTAGAAGAGGATTCAGGCCATACTCAAGGTCATATATGCTCAGGTCTTAAGCATGGTTCACTACTATTTTGACATTTTGGTTTTTTGTTTGTTTTGTTTTTTGAGACAGGGTTTCTCTGTAGCTTTGGAGCCTGTCCTGGAACTCTGCTCTATAGACTGGGCTAGTTTGACCTTCTTATTTGAAAATCTATAGCAGTGGTTCTCAACCTGTGGGTGGAAACCCCTTTGGGGGGTAGAACAATCCTTTCAAACGGGCCACCCAAGACCATCAGGAAACACAGATATTTACTTTACAACCCATAACAATAGCAAAATCACAACTATGATGTAGCAACAAAAATAATTTAATGGTTGGGGTCACCACAACATGAAAAATTGTATCAAAGGGTCATACCATTGAGAGCCCCTGTTCTATAGGAATATGGCTCAGTTGGTAGAATGCTTGACTAGCACGCACAAAGCCCTGAGGTGAGCCACCAGTGTCAAATAAAGCTGTGAATGGCAGTACATGGCAGCAATCCCAGAACTCTAGGTGGGGGCGGGAGGATTCGACATTTAAGTTTATCCTCTACTACAAAGGGAGTTCAAAGCCAGGTTAGGATTCAGGAAATCGTCTCAACATAGGCAAAGTGTGTGTGTGTGTGTGTGTGTGTGAGAGAGTGTGTGTGAGAGTGTGTGTGGGGGGTGTAATATTGACTCTGGGGTGGCAGCCTTCTCAGCAATATGTTCATTGTGCTGTGATTTTCAGTTGATGACAGACTTCAAACTCCAGAGTGAGAATCTCCTTTTCCCTCCCATGTCCTAGTAATTTTTCTCTATAGTGCCTCACTTTGGCACCCATTAACTTGATACCATGACTCATTAATGTATCTGACTTTCAGGTTATAGAGCACAATGTCATTCTAAGACAAAAGATAAGGAACACCTGGCTCCCTCAGTACCAGTCATAGCAGGAAGTGGAGGGAAAACTACTGTCATACACAACGGTGACAAGTGCAGTGATTGCTCAACCCCAGCTCCCATGTCCTGAATTTTACCTTCCCAGTGGGACTTGCAGTCAATGTTGTCACCCACAGGCTGGCCTCAAGGGAACCTATTCCCTCCTAGTAACCTTTGGTTCAAGATGGACAGATCGCTTACCTTCACTCCCTGTGGCATAGTTAAGTCAGCCAGAAACATTTAAATAAGCTTTCCCCAAAGGCTCAGTGGTACCAGGCAAGGGACCAGAAAGAAACCTGAGCCAGCGGATCTTTTGTGAAGACAAATCTCATTCATCCTGAGCTGGTGCCTGGGCCTGTCTGCCTCTGAGCTTGGAAGGTCACGTTTTCTCTTCCTTCCAGGAATGAAATGGATTCTTACAGAAGAGCAGAATGACTCCCAGTCCGACACCTTCAGCTCCCAGCCCGATGTTCTGGTTACGTCCTCTTCTTTTCTCTAATACTCATCACTTTCACTGGTCCAATCTTTGGTAGAGGTGGTCACATTCCATCTCAGAAGTGTGACCTTATTCTTTGGTTTTATGCTATTTTTGATGCTATAAATTTAACATTCTTTTCTTTTTTCCCCTTTATTTCCCCAAGTCTGAGTTTCTCTGTGTAGTCCTGGCTGGCCTTGAACTCACTCTGTGGACCAGGCTGTCCTCAAACTCAGAGATCTGCCTGCCTCTGTTTCCGGAGTACTAAAGGAATGCACCACCATTGCCTAGCACAAGCTTAACATTCTTCAAATAAGTGTACATTTTTTTAAAAAGGTTTTTTGAGACTCTCCAACAAACTAATTAAAGTATTTACATTTAAGCTTCTTGAAAGTTAATAGTTTGTACTGGCCATTCTATGTGAAGAGTAGGCTTAAATTGCAGCAGAGACATGGTAAGGACAGCAAAACACTGTGTCTTAGTTAGTGGTTCCATGACCAAAAAGCAAGCCGGGGAGGACAGGGGTTTATTAGGCTTAAGTTTCAGCATTGCTGTTCATCACTGACGGAATTTAAGAGGTCAAACAGGGCAGGATCCCGGAGACAGCAGCTGATGCAGAGGCCACGGAGGAGAGCTGCTTACCACCTTGCTTCCCATGGCTTGTGCAACCTACTTTCTTATAGAACCCAGGACCTGCAGCCCAGGGCCCGCCCCCATTTATCACTAAATGAGAAAATGCCTTACAGCTGGATCTCCAGGCAGCATTTCCTCAGCTGAAGCTCCTTCCTCTGATGACTCTAGCTTATGTCAATTTGACACACAAAACCAGCCTGTATACACTGGTTTCCTACTTTTAATTTTGTATTTACTTATTTATTTATTTTTAAGTATACAGACTTTGAGGGCTAGAGAGACAACTCGGGGGTTAAGAGAACTGGATGCTTTTCCAGAGGACCTGGGTTTGGTTCCCAGGTCCCACATGACAGCTGACAGCAGTATGTAATGCTAGAGGATCCAACATCCTCTTCTCTGAGGGCACTGTAAACCTGTGGTTCACAGGTAGAACACAAGACAAAACACCTACACATATAATAGAAAGATAAATGAATCTTAAAAAAAAAAAAAGTACTCAGGCTTGGAGTCAAGTGCCTTTACCCTTAATCTGAATATTTTTGAACCTCAATCTACTCATTCATAAAATAATTTTTCCCATAAAATGACCGAGAGTTCATCAGAAAGTTCCCTACGATTTACTTAGGAAGTGGTCAATAAAACACAAATACTTCTTTTCTTAGACCAAAATAAGAAAGCAAATATTGTGAAGGCCTTGTTTAACAGCGGCAGCAATAGCAAAGGCTACCTGGTCTGATCTGGTTGGATCCCTTTCCTAGGGACTTTAGATGTGCCTGGATCTAGAATCACACTGCCCTGTATCTTCTGGTTCAGGGACTCGGGCTGTCCAGGAATTAGAATTGAGTGCTGTGGGTGTAAACGAACACCACGAGTCAACCATCAGATCAACTTCCACTATTGCTGCCTCGGCCACTTTAATACAGGACTTGAAGGAGATTTCAGTCCCTTGCACTGCAAATACTATCAACAAAAACACAACCGAATGGGTGTGGGTATGAAGGCCTGTGATCCCGTACTCAGGAGCCAGAGGTAGGAGGACTGCCGCCAGGGGGAGCTACAAAGTGAATTCAAAATCAGTCTGGGATAGAGTGAGTCCTTCCTCAAACCAAAACAGTTTTCCTACAGAATTCTGATCGTATCACTTTGCTGATCAATAAAGCGCGTGGCTCTCCACAGCCTTCAACAAACTCTCAACTGTATATTTTGGCATGTGGTAGTGGTATTCCATGAAATAAAATGCTCTAAGTTGCTTTTGTGGGGGTAAAAAAATAAGGATAAGGGCCTAGTTCAGGGATCGAGACCTTATCTTGCATATGCAAGACCATTAGGTTCATTTCCAGCACCTCAAAAATTAATAATAGTAAATTCATTTTCATTGTTACAATTGGCATATCATTCTTTGTACTTAAAAGTTATATTTCTTTTTTATTGTTTTTATATTTATTTTATGTGTATGAATGTTTTGTCTACATATATGTATGTGCACGGTGTGTGTGCCTGGCCCTCAAGGAGGTCTGAAGAGGGTTGTAGGATATCATAGAACTGGCGTTAAGGATAGTTGTGAGCCACAATATGGGTACTTGGAACCAAACCATGTTCTCTGGAAGAGCAGCCAGTGCTGTCCAGCTCCTTAAATGGTTCATTTCTTAGTCTGAATAATGGACACATGCTTGGTTTGTCTACTAGTGGCAAAATATGCAAAACATAAAAACGACCACTTTTGATATTTAGTGCCTTTACAGGGTTCTACGAACATTACCATTCCTGGGATGGAGATGTAGCTGCAGAGTAGAATGCACTGAGCATGCATGAAGCCCTCAGGTACAAGGACTGGCGCCAGAACAAACAAGCAAACACATTCTGTGGTGTCTTTGCCTGTGAGTTCTTTCTCTTAGGTAAGTGTTTCAAAGTTTCATCTGTAGTATGTATTAGTGACATTCTTTTTTTATAGCTGAATGACTCTCCACTGTGTGAATGTATCGCATTGTTTATTCATCCTCTCTCCCTGACAAACATTTTAGGTTAGCACTTCTGTCTGTTTCAAACTGTACTGCAGTAAATATTTGTGAACAAATCAGTGTTTGAAAATTCCCATTGTGCTTTTTTCACCTGCAGGTGAGGCACAAAGTGTTAAGGAATAGTATGCTTTTCAACAGGATAGAAATGGCCATGAATTTGAGTCTCTCTCTCTCTCTCTCTCTCTCTCTCTCTCTCTCTCTCTCTCTCTCTCTCTCTCTCTCTCTCTCTCCCCTCCCTCCCTCCCTCCCTCCCTCTCTCTCTCTCTCTCTGTCTCTCCTTCTCTCCCTCCCTTCTTCTTTTCTCCCTCCCTCCCTCCTTCTTCTCTCCCTCCCTCCCTCCCTCCTCCCCTTCTCCCCCTCTCTCCCCCTTTATCGGCTCCCTTCCCTGCCCCCACCAAACAAACAAACAGGCAGCAGGCCCTGGTGGAGCAGGCCTTTAATCGCAGCACTCTTAACTCACTGACTGCAGCTTAACAGGAGAGTGAAAAGTTACGATTTTCTCAGCAGTTCAGGAAATCAGCTGTGGCTCTGTAAGTGGCTACACAGAGAGCAGGGATTTGGAAAGAAAAGTACAAAGTCTCACTAAGGGATAATCAGCCTATCTATCTCTTTAGCAAGGTTTAGGGTGGATCCTCCCTCCTGAGGGGTGGACCCTTAGCCAAGCTGACCTGCCAAGCTGGAACTTTAGGTCTCCACCCAGGCTAGAGCTTGCACTCTTTTCACCAAAAGGGAATAGTTTTCCGTTGGTGAGCCTTTACTGCTGCTGTATCAGTCCCTCCTCACTTAGGAGATGGGCTGGAATTGGGGATTGGAAATAATTCATTTCTACCATGAACATCTGGAGCTCTAGATGCTTGGCGGAAGGGGGTTGATGTCCTTACTGGAGTTTCAGTCCCTCCCTCACACAGAGCCTCTAGGCATTAGATAAGAAACCAGAGCTCCCTTCTGGCCAGAGAAGCAAGACGTTTTGGAACTTTTGCTTTCTAAGTGATTCCCTTCCCTGAGCTAGCCTGTCCAGTTCCCACCCTCTATTCTCATTAGTATCTTAGTATCATTTTCTGATTGATATTGCTAACATATAGAAAATGTTTTTAGAATTGTTCTTGTATGCTGCAACCTGGCTGTATTATATTTGTTTCTTTGTTGTTGATGTTTTAATAGGCGTCTTGCCTGCATGTATGTTTGTGCACCACATGTGTGCCTGGTGCCCAAAGAGGCCAGAATGGGGTGCCAGATCTCTCGGACTAGAGTTAAATAAAGATGGTTGTGAACTGCTATGTGGGTGCTGAAAATTAAAACCTGATTCTCTGAAAGAACAGCTGGTCTCTTAACCATGGAATCATCTCTTCAGTCCCCTCCCCCTTTCTTTAATGAATAAGTTTCTCTCTAGTATTGGCTTTTCTTAGAGAATAATTTTATAGTATCTCTTTTAAAACTTTTAAATTAAGCTGGGTGGTGGTGCACACCTTTAATCCCAGCACTAAGGAGGCGGAGGCAGTAGATCTCTGTGAGTTCAAAACCAGCCTGGTCTACTGAGTGAGTTCTAGGACAGTGGAGGCTACCCAGAGAAACTCTGTCTCCAAAAATAAAAATAAACTTATTTTATGTGTGCAGTTTTTTGCGTGTGTGACCCACAGGGGCAAAAGAGGGCTTTGGAACCCCTGGTACTAGAGTTACAGATAGTTATGAGCCACCATGTGAATGCCTCAAATGGGACTTAAGTTCAGTGCTCTTAAACTCCAGCCCCTCTTCCTTTATTTCTGCTGCTTTTGATTGGTGTATTCACTCTTTTACCACTATCTTATTTTCCGTTATCACATCTGTTGTATTTCATCTGATAATAGTAGAATCGCTCCACAGCGTTTGTTGTTTGTTGGGTTTTTCTAGTTTTTGAGACAGATCACATTACTAGAGCAGGTTGGTCTTCAAGTGGAGATTTTCCTAATCAGTCTCCAGATTGCTGAGGTCACATGTGCATGTGGCCAGAACTTCCACTTCTTTCGTCATTTTCGTGATATCTCTCCTCCTTCTTCCTTTTGAGACTAGTTCTCCCTGCCTAGCCTGGAATTCATTATACAGCAGGCTGGCCTCAAACTCACAGATATCCCCCTGTTTCATGAGCCACCATGCTTGGCTGCCTCTTCATTCTTTTACTTCTACTTTTGAGTCTAAATACGGTCTCGGGGCTTATAGATGGTTTAGTGCTTAAGAGCTCTTGCTGTTCTTGCAGAAGCCCCAGGTTTGGTTCACTATCTGAACTCCAATTCCAGGGGATATGATGTGCTCTTCTGGCCTCCTTGGGCACCAGGCTCATACGTGATGCACAGAAATACATGCAGGAAAAATACTCATACTCAATAAAAAAATAAGATCTTACATCAGTCTCCCATACATACTACCTTTTGTTGTTGTTGTTGTTGTTGTTGATACAGCCTTGAATGTTACTTTTTGTTGTTTCTGTTTTGCTTTTGAGACACGGTCTCACCATGTAGACCTGTCTACCCTGAAATTCATCAAGTCTGTCCTGGAACTCACAAAGATTTGGAGTGCATATGCTACCAAGACTGAACAGTATGATTATTAGCTGAGCATCTCTCCAGCCTCAACTTTATGCTTCTTATCCTTAAGCCTCTATCTCCTGATTACAGGCATGTATCATACACCCAGTTTATAAAGAGCTGGAGATCAACCCCAGAGCTTTGTGCATGACAGGCTCTACCAGATGAGCTACACCTCTAGTCTCTAAGTAGAGGTCATTTAAATACTTCCTGTTTTCTATATATTGGTACATGGTTTGATTCCTCTTACTTTTCAGCACACACAAAGGTATGTGTTTCCATAGAAGTAAACTGTGCAGTTACAAACCTATGCTCTTGCCTGGGGGTGGTGGCACACACCTTTAATCCCAGCACTCTGGGAGGCAGAGGCAGAAAGAGCTATGTGAGTTCAAGGCCAGCCTGGTCTACAAGAGCTTCCAAAGCCACAGAGAAACCATGTCTCAAAAAACCAAACATAACAAACAAACAAACCTATGCTCTTTCTCTACCCCCTCATGTTGTTTCTACAGCTATTTGTTTTCTGTATATTTCGATGCTTTAACAGAAAGATCTTTATTGCCGGGACCAGATGACCCTGTGAAGCCAGCCAATTTTGAAAAATAGCAAAAAATCTTCATGTCTTAACATGCAAAGTAATTGGCAAAAGCACACACCTCCTCTCCCTGGCACATGTGTGGCAGGAGGCAATATTCCTTTCTTTGGTCTTCACAGACCTGGGTCAAAAGCAACTAAAAATCAGCTTTAGAGTTTAGGGTACCCTCAACTATCCAAACTGGCCTGATTTAAACTGTTGACTCTGCCCTGCCTTTCTTGTCTTACAGAAATTCCTCAAAAGGTTCTACTGTTGGCTTCCCGCAGCTCAGTCACCTATCCTAACCTGGCACTAATCATTGGGTGGCAGCTGGTGGCCTGCTCTCTAGAACTGTGACTAGTACATATTGCTTTCTTGTGTTTCTCTCCAGACTGACCATCAAACCAAAGGACACCTGGCCAACGAGAAGCTCATTGGAAGATGGCCCACCTGATCCTGGGCTTGATGCCCAGTACTGCCTCCAGAAATAATAAATAAGTGAATACATGAGTAAGAGCACACAGAATACTGACACTGAATGACAAATACAAGAGTTTTCCCTCAGGCTCCAGAAAAATTTAATCTTTGTGCTTGAACACTTGGCTCCTAGCTCCACTTCCTCAACAGTGTGGTTTGGGGCAAATCACAAAACCACTGAGTCTTGTTTCCTCCTTTGACCCCAGAGGACACAAAGAGATTTAGTGAGATCATGTAAATGATTCTTCTACTAGCTCAAAGCTTTGTCAGTGTTAGCTTCCTTTCCTATTGACAAAAATACAAGAAAAAACATTTTTTCTTGGTACTGTGTTTTTATTGTCACTATCGGAGGCTGCAACTATTTTAAAACACTTCTCATTTTAGCAATTATCAGGAAGGAGAAATGCAGAAACAGGACTGGGGTTAGAAAACTGAGGTTAAGTGGTGTTTCAGGAAGAGACAGTCTGTCCGCATTCATTTTCAAGGTGTTCAGAGTTGGCAATTTAAATACTACCCTACATTCTACTGACACAGAGTGACTTTGACAATACACAAATTCTGAAAATAGTATTAACTAAACCATCTGGATGCTGGCGTAGGCTTGAGACCTGAACTGACAAGAGCCACTTTCAATGGCCCTTTGAGATGGGTAGGGCAATTATTATTATCTCCATTTTTAGTCAGGGATCAAGTGGCTTGCCTGTGATTACTAAGTAACTGATGAGGAAGCGGGAGCTTAAGTCAGGTCAATTAACTGCAAATTACAGTCTCAGAGCTGTTGAGACGATCTTAAAGTATCTTCTCAGTGGATATAAAGGTCACTACACACCTAGATAATACTACTGAGGAAATACATATCTGGTTGATTAGTAAAAAAAATTATTATAATGACTCCAAATGAATAGATTCAAAAGATATCATTTGAATAGGAAAGAGAATTGTGCATTTAAGGGAAGACTCTAAAGTAGGCATGATGGCACATACCTGTAATCCCAGCTCTTGGTAAATGAGCAGGCCGATCAAGAGTCCAAAGTATGCCTTTCTATGTGCATAATGAGTTTAGCGTTTGACACAACCTGGAATTTGGTGGGTCAGGAGGAGAAACAGCAGTAAATATCCAAACAGTAGTAATGGATTGTCTTAATCAGGGTTTCTATTATTATGATGAAAGACCATGACCAAAAGCAACTTGGGGAGCAAAAGTTTATTGCATTTACTTTTCCATATCACTGTTCATCATGGAAGCAGTCAGGGCAGGCACTCAGCTAGGGCAGGAACCTGGAGGCAGGGGCTGATGCAGAGGCCATGGAGGGGTGCTGCTTACTGACTTGCTCACCATGATTTGCTCAACCCGCTTTCTTATAGCACCCAGGATCATCAGTCCAAGGATGGCACCACCCATACCCACAATGGGCTGGGCTCTCCCCCACCAGTCACTAAGAAAATGTTATAGAGAATTGCCTGCAACCTAATTTTTATAGGGGAATTTTCTCAATTGAGGTTCCTTCCTATTGGATGTCTCTAGCTTGTGACAAGCTGACATAGAACTAGCTGGCACATTCACAATATCTGTGTTATAGTATTATGGTATATGTGTCTATAATATCCAAACTCCTTACCATAAAAGACCTAAGATCCCTGCGCCTGAGGAAGGGCCCCTTTTCTCTCCTAATCTCGTCTATTTATAAGTAAATACATGAGTGAACAGATTCATTTATCATTCAATTTCCCTCTTGTCAAAGGTATCTTTCTGTGGTTCTAATCCTTGGGGTCAATATTTCTTGTTTTATTTATTTTTTTTTTTGAAACAGGGTCTCATGTAGACAGGCAGGCTTTAGACACATTGTGTAGTTAAAGGTGGTCTCTAATTTTCAGGTGCTGAGAATATGGATGTGTACAACCATGCCTGCTTCCAAACTCTAAATTTTGCAATACATTTCATTCATTTGTTATATCATTCCATATGTTGACAGATGCATAAACCTTGTGAGTAACAAGTTAAGAAAAAATTTCATGTATATAATCCTTATTGATTGGTCATAAGTGTATTTTGATAAACAGCTATGAGAAATGATTTCCTGCCAGGAGTGTTGTAACATGCCTTTAATCCCTGTGATCAGAAAGCAGAAACAGGTGAATCTCTGTGTCTACATAGTGAGTTTCAGGCCAGCAAAGGCTACATAGGAGAAGAGAAGGCAAATAGGAAGTCCATTCCCTTCCTTGTACAATATCGCCCACATACTCCACACAGTATGTCTACTCATACTGCCTTGACATACTGAGAATGAAAACAGAAGACTCATGTGCACACCAAGAATTCTGTTACTATGGCTGGGCATACCTCAGTGAAGTCCTTTGAAAATGTTCTCATTTTCAAATATGCTGTTCCTGGGTATACAGTGCAGTGCTAAGGTGGGTGCTTTGCATATACCAGGCCCTGGGACTTGTAGGAAATTGCAAGGCACTCTTACCTCGAGGCTTACAGGGAGTTTACAGACTTCTGTAGTGAAGCCTGTGGATGCTTTCTAAGAAATTCCAAACGCCAAAAGCTCATTTAATCTGGTTACCTGGCTTTACAAATAAACAATCAGCCTATTTATAAGTAAAAGAAGGTAAAGAAGCATGCTTACAAAGCACTGTGCCAAACTCCTGGAATCCAGTTGTAGAGAGGGAGGAGTGATGAGCAAAGGGGTCAAGACCAGGCTGGAGAAACCCACAGAAACAGCTGACATGAACAAAGGGGAGCTCATGGTTCCCAAACTGACAGCTGGGAAATGCACCCCTGAACGTGGGTGTCAGTTGGGGAGCAGGGAGCTTGGGCAGTCTATGGGGCCTCTGGCATTGGAACCAGTATTTATCACTAGTGCACAAATGGTTTTTGGGAGCCCATTTCCTGTGGAGGGATACTCTCTCAGCCTAGACACACAGGGGAGGCCTAGGTCCTGCCCCAAATGATGTGACAGACTTTGATGATCCCCCATGGAAGGCCTCACCCTCCCTTTAGAGTGGGTGGGGTGATGGTGGAGGGAATGGAAGGGCAAGATGGAGAGGGGACTGAGATAGGTATGTAAAACAAGATTGTTTTTAATTTAAATAAAAATTAATTAAAAAAAGAAACATGCTTATGGCCATCAATACGTGTTGGGTTAGAGATTTGTCTGTAAGCAGGAGTAGAGATGGTTTAGCCTTCTTTGTTAATTCAGTCCATGTTACATGTAAATCATTTAGTACAGATTTGACATGACTATTTTCATCTTCCATCCATTGATTGAGTATATGGAATGAAAATGCAGAGAATTTATTCTTAAGTTCTGTTAATAGGGTTAATAGAAAATGTTGTAAAGCAAATAATTTATGCTTGTAAGGTAGTCACTGTCTCTAGGAATATACTTTTAAATCTGGAAATTGGAAATCATTTCTTTTGGGGGAATATAACTTAGAATTAACTCATCTTTATATCTCTAGTCTGACAATATAAAATATATTTACTGGGCAATCCTTGGACAATTTGATATTAACAAACATATATATATATATATTGTCATGTTTTTAAGTACTAGATAATCGTCATTTAAGGTAATAGTCACAACTTTTAAAATTTTACCTTAATCAAATGTTTTAAATCAAAAATTATGTTTTACTTGATACAGTCTTTTTCTGTATTGTTAATATCAAAACAAATACACAATGTCATCACTTGTGAGAGTGATGACATTTCTGTTCAGATTCATTTTAGATGTTTCCTTTAACTGAGGTGTGTTACACAGCTCCCAGGTCCTTGTTCCTCATGCAGATGTCTGATGTAACAAACAGCTGATACAGTTACCTTTGCCTTCTACAGAGCACATGGTCCAGCCAGTTGTACAATTCCCTTTAACCTTATATTAACTTTATATTTAACCTTATGTTATATTGACTCTTGCTAATCTTGATGTAAAATTTTTCCTCATGTAACTTTGTCCTTCAATGTTTCCCACAAAGCTGTACAGTCAGTGTTAACCTCCTGGCTGATGTTCTGGATCTTTGCCAACTGGTTTTGTCATAGCTGCTTGTTGGATTCAACTGTTGTTCCTGTTGCTGACCTTCTGTCAGCCTTGGATGGCCCCAAACCCCAAAGCAAATCAGATAGCCTCTGAAAAGGAGTCTAGTGGGTGTGGGCTATGATCCATCCAAGTCATCCCTCTTCTTGCCGCTCTGGACATTGTTTGGGGGCTCAGAACTAAAGCATCTAGACTGAGGCCATCTCTGCATCAGCTACCCTCTCTGCCTACCAGCTCAGACCAGCTTCATGTTCTGACTGCTGCAGCTCTCCAAGATTAAAAAGGACCAGCTCTGACTACTGCCACGGATGGGATCTGTTCGCTCCTTGAACAATGCTGCTTGCACACCAACAAATCCTAACTGGTTTAAATGGGGCCTAAAGACTCAGGGACCAGACAACAATTCCTTTTGATTCACTCTGGCTCCTCCCCTGGATCACCCCTTCCTCCTTATCCTCACACATATGTTTGTATCCTGGCTTTTAAATGTCTCACTTACTGAACTCCCCCTAGTCCCAAACAAAAGGTCCCACACAAGCTCTCCCAGGGGCTCTTTCTTACTACAGCTCCATTTGTTCCGTGTGCTCCCAACACATCTGCACGAAGACCTTTCAGATGCTATGGAGAAGCTCTGGCTACAGTGGACCTTCATCCCTTTCACCCCAGGCCAGATACAGCTCTGTACATTAGTCAGTTTTCTCCTGTCATCTTCCTTCGATGCTCTGTAGCCCCCTGATGCATCTGCATGCTAGATGCTCATTTCAGTACAACATTCTAGTCACCATGCATCAACTCTATGTGGGCCTACTCTGTCCTCTGCCCCTCCCCCCCACCTTCCCAGAAAATCTCTCAGTTAAAGACTGTAACCACATCATCAGCTTTTGACCCTCTCTCTAGTAATTTCCAAGTCTCTTCAGGAATACAGGATGGCAATCATGGGCTTGTCACAGACTCTCCTCCTGCTACAGACCAGAGGACAGAGAACCCTCTCTTCGACTGAGTCAGAACTGCCCTCCTCATCAGAAAGCAGCTACAGCACCCCTGCCCTGGATTATTATTGTTGTTTTTTTTGAGACAGGGTCTCTCTATGTAGCTCTGGCTGCCTTGTTCTGTAGACCAGGCTGCATCCTCCTACTTCTGCCTCTTGAGTGCTGGGGAAAGGGTGTACCACCCCTGCCTAACCTGAATTTTTGATATCCTCCGGAGTTAGGAATGATAGTTTCTGGCTGAGGAACCAGACTTCCCAGCTTCCCTTGCAGACTACAAAAGCCATTTCTGCCACTATAAGGAAGGGGCCCCATTCCATCTTCTGCTGTAGGCATTTTGGCCATCAACATACATGGGTGACAAAATGCTCCCTTGCCCTGATTAAACATGGTCTGGCCTAAGGTCAGACAAAGCCTCCCTTTCTTTGTGCCTTATTTCTTTCTCTCTCTCTCTCTCTCTCTCTCTCTCTCTCTCTCTCTCTCTCTCTCTCTCTCTCTCTCTCTGCTTTACTAACCTAACAATGTCTGTGCTCAGGGGGAACTGAATTGACTAAACAAGCTGAATGCTAAATGGTTTATCCGTTCTTAGACAATTTATCCTTACGTTTTAAGTCTTTCTTTTCTGAGAGGAGGGTCTCATATAGTCCAGACTGCCTTCAAGTCTACTCTAGCAAGAGATGAACTTCAACTCTTGATTTTTCACAACCCCATCTTGGAAGGGTTGGGGGTCAGAGGCATGTGCCATCAAATGAAAGTCTTTGTCACAAAGACCTTGAATTGGAAGTTTCTGTCATTATTACTAGAACCTTGAATTTAATTTGAAGTCTTCAATGTAATAACTTTGAGTTAAAGTTGAAAGCCTCACATTATGTCCTTTATCACAGTATTTACAGATTCTAAATGTATTAATTAAACTAGGGTCTTATATAGCTGGACACACATAGCCTGAGAGTAATTTTATATAATAATAAACAATTAATTAATTAATAATTAACTTTTAGTGTTGGGTATTGAATCTAGGACATGCAGGCATATGCTCTTCTACTGAGCAACTCCACAATTATTTTTATTTATTTTTGATAAAAAGGTCTTACAATGTAGTCCTGGCTAATGTGGAACCATCTATTTAGCCCAGGCTGGTCTTGAACTCACAGAAACCCACCTGCTTCTGCCTCCTAACTAATATGAAGTCATTTACTATCATGGCAGCATATTTATATTATTTATAATATTTATAATATTTTTAAAATAATTTTGTGTCTGAGCAAAATTATGTGTAATTTTCCACTTGAAGTCTCATATCAGTGGTCACACAGTTTTGGATTTTGAAACATTTCATGTTTCCAGGTTAGAATGGTCAATCTATATTATCATCCAAGCATTTTGGGAAATGTCATCCTTACAAAGACATCTGAAATTTGCAGGATTTCCTGGAACTCATTTCATAGACCAGACTGGCCTCAAAGTCGGTGATCCGCCCATCTCTGCCTCTTGAGTCCTGAGATTAAAGGTGTGTGTCACCATGTCCAGCTTCTAAAGAGGCAGAATTCTTTAAGATTTATTTATTTGTTATATATACAGTGGTGTTCCGTCTGCATGTATCCCTGCAGGCCAGAAGAGGGCACCAAATCTTACTACAGGTGGTTGTGAGCCATCATGTGGTGGCTGGGAATTGAACTCAGAACCTCTGGAAGATTAGCTACTGTTCTTAACCACTGAGTCATCTCTCCAGCCCCTAAAAGAGCAGAATTCTAAAAATAAAAATAATGACCTAAGGTTTCCTCAAATTTCTTCATCTACTGGAGACATTTCTACCCATTAATTAAATAAATTACCTACTAAACTGCAAGCTCCGGGCCAAATTCTATTTAAAATGTTATTTTAGAAAGAATGGCATGTTCAAAACAGAAGAGAAAAACAGGGAGAGGCAAGATAAACAAAGGCCAGGCCACTTTTGATCAGAGGACACGTCTTGGTTCCAGAAAAATCACAGTTCATTTGGATTGCCTCTGGATGACAGAACTCCAGCTTTAGCATCCACCGAATGCCCTCAGCCCCATAAGGAACCCTCCTGTCAACGTGTGCTTCCCAGCTGTGGTCGCAGCACTCAAGAGGCTGAGGTAGGAGAACTGCTGCAAGCCAGAGAAAATCTGGGCTGCATAGTCGGTCTCAGGTCTTGCTGAGTTACAGAGTGACACCCGGCCTGAGGAGGGAGGCAGGTGGAAAAATGGAAAAACCAACCAACCAACCAAACAAACAAAAAACCCAAAACTAGACATAGCTGGCTTCATGAATGTCTCCCACTGTAGTTTTTACTCTTGGGTAGAAAGGGAAAGCAAATTCAAGTCTCATTCCGGAGTTGGAAGCCCATGGGGAGGGGTCTATAATAAATTCTATTGGGGAAGTTTTACAATGGTGAAATGCCAGCTATAAAGAAATTGGAGTCCAGCCGGTTGAGCACTTGTGTTGAAAGTGGTCCTGGGTTCTATCTAACACTGAAAAAAAAAAAAAAAAAAAAAAAAAAGGAGAAAGAGGAGAGGAGAGACAGAGAGGGGGTGGGGATGGGACAGATTTCCTTTGCTTAGTTACATGGAACACCCTAACATGGACACCAGTTTTCACCAGGCTGTAATGACATGAGAGAAATAAGGTCTGTGTATGTATAATGGTAAACATCTTTTCCCATTCTGTAGCTGTCACTTTTCCCAAGTGATGGTGTCCTTTGCTGTACACCAGCTTTTTAGCTTCACTAGAGACCCAGACTTTAAACAACAAAAAAGCAAAGCCACAAATCAGGATGGTGGGGGATGGAACTGACTGCTTCACCGAGGAAGTCTTTTTTTCTTCTTCTTTTGTTTTAAAATTGGCAAAATTAACAATTGTTGTCTTGTTGCTTCCTAAAATTACTCTGGATATACGGACTGGATCACAAACAAACTGTGACTGATGTCCTCTAAGCTTCTCTATTTAGTCAATGAATATCTTGAGGGGTTACCATGAGGCACAGAGGAGAAAAGGACCACTGTGGCCCCTTCCTTGCACACAATGAGAAAGGGCCACATTTTGTCTGTTGTCTCTAATGCTAGGTGTCTGGGGAGCAGGTCTGAGGGAAAGCATTTTTCTAGGGACCAGTTTCATATGTAAAGAAGCTAGGCTACCTTTGAAAAGTACAGGCATGTGCCTGCTAAAGAGCGGTGAGTGGGATGTAAGCAAGGGGAACTTGCCTAGTTCAGGGAATTTTAAGTAATTTATTTGATGGCTGAAGTAAAATTACCTTGTAGGAGTCGAGACATGGCAAGGAAAATAGTAAGTGAGGGCAGCTAAAAGTATTTTCAGTGAAGGACATTTGTTTTATTTATGTGCTAGAGATTGAGCACAGGCTCTTGTAAACATGATCAAAGGAACCCCTTCCTCCCACACTGCATGATTTTTGGTTTTACTTTGTTGTTGTTTATTTTTAAAGTCAGAGTCTCTTATGATGCAGGAAAGCTTCTATACAGCAAATGACACCATCACTCAGGAAAAGTGGAGCCTACAGAATAGGAAAAGATCTTCATCAATTATATCTCTGATAGATGATGTGGTGGGTTATAACTTGTTGAGTCATTGGCAAAAGGGGTACCATGAAAACCCCCTAACAACTCAGACTATTGCCAAGGCTATTTGTTCCTGTTCACAACCCGATGGTAAGGTCCTATGGCTGAAGAGAATGCTTACTTATGTCACTGAACATGGAGAAGTCAAGCTGGAGTCTACCTCTGGCATTAATAATGCTGGAAAGTACTCTTCATGCTACTGGAGGAAAAAGGTAATCATCAATATCACCCAGCTACAAGCCCTGCAACCTATGACAGTGACTTGCCTGCAAGATAAACTGGTACAATAGTGGCATAAATATTATGGGACCAATTAACCACTTTTTGGTTGGATTTAATGTCCACTCCTTGAGACAGAACCCATGCCTGACACTAAGAACCTAAGACTAGATAGGTCATGGGCTTAGAGGAAAACCTACTATTATTTTGCTAAAGGAACATAGCAACATGACTCCCAATGACATACTTCCATACCATAGATCAGTGCCCCACTCAACACTCATCAAGAGAAGTTTCTTCTTACAGTAAAAAGAGATTAACAAAGAGGTTCATAATTGGGCAATGTGTAGAGAATGAGTCACATTGGAGCACTGAATCCTAAATGGGATGTCTCTATCCCCTCAAGGATCAGGGAACTCTGTGGAAGAGGAAGCAAAGATTGTAAGAGCCAGAGATGATGGATAACTACTAGGAAACAGCATCTTCCAGGCACAACAGGATTGATGAACTTAAGAGAACTCGGAGGCTGTGGCAGCATCCACATACCTGCAGAGGTCCCAGCCAGGTGGGGCCATGTTACTGACAGGGGGAAGTGGACATGGGGTCCTACCCCTAACCAAGATGCTATCTAAAACTGATACTCACTGGCAAGGAGAAAATCCATTTTCTTCAATGGAGTCTCTCTGGATATATCGACCACTCTCCGGGGTAGGCCCCAAGCCCAACAGCAGTTGGCAAACACTAAACTAACTCAAGTAGTATTTTTCTGTGGACTTTTTGTTTTATTTTGCTTTGTTTTGGAAATGGTCTTTGCTTGTTTGTTTTGATTTTCATTTTTGTTCATTTTTTTGAAAGACAGGAGAAAAATAACAAAGTTGGGTGGGTAGGGAGGGTGGTGGAATCTGGGAGGAATTCAGGGAGGGGAAAATATGAACAAAATACATTGTATGAAAACATTTTTGATAAAATTATAATAAAGTCAGATTCTCCTTTTTAGAGACCTGACTGGTCTCCAACACACAGATTCAATTGCCTCTACCTCCTGAAAGCTAGGATGAAGAAGATGCAAGGGGGCTGGGAAGATAGCTCAGTGGTTAAGAGCACTGACTGCTCTTCCAGAGATCCTGAGTTCAATCCCAGCAATCACATGGTGGCTCACAACCATCTGTAATGAGACCTGGTGCCCTCTTCTGGCCTGCGGGTATGTGTGCAGACAGAGCACTCATAAATAATTAATAAAACTTCAAAGAAAGTAGAAAAAGCGATACAGTATCTCATGTTGGTCCCAAACTCCCTATGTGTTGTGGGTTACCTTGAACTTCTGATCCTCTATACTTTCTGAGTGCTGTGATTTCAGGCATGGACTTCTTTTGTTCTCAAACAGGGCTTCTCTGTGTAGCCCTGGCTGTCCTGGAACTCATTTATATACCAGGCTGGCCTGGAACTCAGAGATCCACCTTCCTCTGCCTCCTTAGTGTTGGGATCAAAGGTGAGCACCACCACCACCACCCAGCTTCACAGACGTGTGCTCCTGTACCAGTTTATGTAGTACTAGGTATTAAAACTGGGACTTTGCGCACAATCGATGAGCATGCTAGGAATTGAGTCACAACTCTAGCCCTTTGGTTTTGTCTTTTTAAATTGTAATAAGAAAATTAAAATCTACTGTCTTCAAAACTCTTTTGTGTGCAGGGTTGGCGAACCGTGTTGACGACAGACCCAGAACTTCATACACGTGATGCAAACGCTCTATTACTGACTTACACCCCTGGCTACACCTTAACTGTCTCTGAGGGCACACAAGTAGTGTCAAGCATACTCACACTGTTATAAAAATACGGACTGTAGGATACTACAGACAACTGAGATCTGTGGAGATACTGAAGAATTGCAGATGAGATTATCCATTTAGGAAGACTGACTTCCAGGGCTGGGGTAGAAGGAGGTAAGGGCTGACATCTGGAAGGGACTTTTAAGACTGAAAATCTTGGAGAGTAGAAGTTGTGCTGTGGCTGTGAAGGCTGTGATGGAACCTAATGACTATCAAGCAGAGCCCGAGGGCAAAGAAAAGCTCAGAGTACAAGCACCTAAGCATTTGCCAGGCATGGCCAGCCACAGATTGGGGAGTTCAAGAGCTTTTAACATGACTGATGGGAACAGAGATGGCTTCGTTAACAGACAAGGATTTCATGATAGTGAGGTTTCAGGTGCCATCAGTTTCTCACAATGCTGCTGAGAAGTTAAATGGGTCAGGTTAGGAAGCTTGTATCCACTCAGTAGCATCACTTGGGGGAGAGGCTGTGGTGGTGTGAGATCCATTTATAGATGAGGGAGTGAATGAGCTGTGGGGAAGGGCACCCACTGACAAAAAAGGGAATTTCAATTACACCAAATTCACACACATCCTTAAAGATAGAGGCAAAATGCAATAATGGCACAAAACAAAACAAAACAAAAAACCAAACAAATTTCACATTCCAGCTAGATACCAAAAGAATATAGATTCTTGGGAACCTGAAGTGGGAGGAGCCTTTAAGCCGGGGGTCTGGGAGAAGCCTAAGCTACACACAGAGACTCCATCGAGAAAGAAATAACAATACAACAGTAGTTCTAGCCAAATTTTCCCTGTTACTGCTTTGGGTATTTCTACTATATCACATACACAGACACATATACAGACAGACAGATAGACACACACACATACACACCCCACACTTACTTATTTTATGGTGCTGGGGAATTAATCCAGTACCTTGCTCATGCTCGATATACAGTGCTACTGAACACCTCCAGCCACAGGCTTTTAGAGATAGACCTCATTAGGTAGCCCAGGCTGTCCTCAAAGAATCTTGCCTTGGCCCTTACACTTGCTGGGCTTACAGAAGTGTGTCATTGTCCTTGGCTCCACAATTTCCATTAACATTCATGGTGTGCCCTTAACTAGACAGCTTTTGCCTTTCTTGTATTTAGTCTGAGACATCTGGGTATATGTTATCTGTATAAACAGACTGGAAATGGGACATTTTTGTCACTTCTCAAATATAGGGTGACATGACAGTAGCCCTCCTCTCAAATCAGAATCAATATATTTTTTTGAAAAAAAAAAAAAAGATTTAAAATTCCTTGGGAGCGCCAGGCAGTAGTGGTAGGAGGCAGAAGCAGGCAGATTTTCATGAGTTTAAGACCAGCATGGTCTACAAGAGCTAGTTCCAGGACAGCCTCGAAAGCCACAGAGAAACCCTGTCTCGAAAAACCAAAACATAACAACAAAAAAGCTTCTTTGGAGCCTGGTTAATAGGGCATTGGTTTCTGGTGTGGTCACTGTTTTTGTTGTGGTCGTTGTTTGCTTCTTTGTTTGTTTTGTCTTTGGCCAGAGAGGAAGTTAGAGAAGGGAACACAATACCCTGCTGGCTGAACACCAAACCTGCATAGGCCATCTCTCCAGGCCTACAGGCTCCGTAGCAGGTGGATGTCATTAGGTTTGCTTAAATTGTCATAGTTAAACTGCTGGTGCTGAGGATGGAGAATTTGAGGTCAGCCCAAACTCAAGACTCTTGAAAAGAGCAAATGTAAACATGGGAAAGGAGGTTTTACATTAAGAAAACTGGTGGGCAATTAGGTTCAACGATTGAACTGCTCCACAGTGCCTTTTTTAAGTGCCGAGGATGGAATCTAGGGCCTTAGACATGCCGAGGCTTTACCACTAAGCCAGTCTTGTCTCCCATTTCACTAAAAAAGCAAAACACACCCCCACCCCCGGAAGGGGGGGGTAGGGCGGGGAGGGATGGGTGCGAGACGGCTCAGTTGGTAAAGGCACTGCAGAGGCCTGCCCATGAGTTCTGCCTGACCAACTGAGTTCCAGCCCTGTACCCACAGGGTGAAGAGAAGAACGCCTCCGAGTTGTTCACTGACCTCCACACATAGGCTGGAGAGGCACATTCATAACCACACACATAGGCACACAAAAGCAATAAAAATGATTACAAATGTGTAAGAGACATATAGGAAAGTATACAAACTGGGCGGAAGTTGGTATCAGAAATGCCTTTGTTTGCATTGATGAGTAAGAAATATACAGGAAAGTCTCTATACCGCTCCCCCTGGCCTCACCCCCCCAGCCCAGTCTGTCTTGCTAGGTAGTTCAGGCTGGTCTGGAACTCACCGTCCTCCAATTTGCTACCCTCCTGCCTCCAGAGCTCTGGGATTGCAGGCGTGCATTACCACCCCTGGCCAAGCCTCTGTCTTCATGCATGTTCATAGAACACCCATACCCGAGACTAATCAGAATCCAAATCAACACGCGGGACGTGAGCAGCATGCCCGGAGTTATGCTTATTTAATTGTACCAACGTTTTGAAGTAGATCATATCATTATTCCCATTTTACACATGAGGGAACGGAAGGCCAGAGAGGTCGGAAGGCTAAGTACTGTTCAAACCAGCACTTGAACATGGATTTGCTGTCTCCGATTCAAAGCCCAGGCTCTAGGAGAGAAACATACTCTCAAAGCTAGAACACGAGACGGCTCAGTGCGTATCTCCTCGTACTGAAACTTCCCACCCTCGGGGCGTCCGAAACTACAGGAAACCTGGTGTGTGCACCTCTGGGGGCCTGCGCGCTCCTGTGCTCTGCGGAGTCTCCCAGCCAGCCCGCTGCGCGGCCTCCCGACACACGAGGGCGCTGTCGCAGCCCGGTGGGAGCGAGCCGCGGACTCGTGTCGCGAGATTGCGAAAGCCGGAAGGGCGAAAGAGCAAGGGTCACGTAGACGGCGCTCCCCGCCCAGCTCGCGTAAGTTCTCGCGCGAGTTCTACTTCCGCCCTTTTGGCTCTCTCTGCAGCACCATGGCGGTCGGCAAGAACAAGCGCCTGACGAAAGGCGGCAAGAAAGGAGCCAAGAAGAAAGTGTAAGTGGCGAATTTTGCGGAGCCACGGTCTTTGGGGCCCACAGGAGTTGGTGGGCAGGTTCTAGGCTGCAGCGCGGGGCGGATGGTGAGGATACGGGGCGGATTGCGCGGCTACGCCGCTGGCCGGTGCGCTCCAGGCGGCCGCCTCTCCGGCCGGGCCGGGTGTCGTGCGCCGCGTGTGAGCCGGGCGTTCGCCCCGTGTAGCGACCTGTGGGCTCCGGGTAGCTTAAAGGCCGCGGCGCTTTTAATGTCCCTCCTGCATCTGGAAGCCCGCCAGTCCCTGGTTGTCCATTCGGGACCCCGCGTCACTCGTGCGCTGGGCCTCGTGGACCCCGGCAGCTCGTGACACTTGCTGACCATGTTCGGGCTGTTGCAGAGTAGTTAGTTTTAAGTCACAAGACCTTCGGGTTCCGAGGTAGCCTGTGGGGTGGAGGAGTGGTGAAGGCATGGTTTCCAACTTACCGGTTTGTCCTGTTGACAGGCAAGCCGGCCACGCTCATCACGGTGTATTAAAGGCAAGCCAAGTTATGATTTTTCTTTTGCCTGGGACATTGTGTCAGCAGAAGTATTAAGGATGAGAAAAGTTTAAAGGTTGGCAGTAGCAAAGACGCTTGATTCTGTTTCTCTCAAATCTAGGGTTGATCCATTTTCGAAGAAAGATTGGTATGATGTGAAAGCTCCGGCCATGTTCAATATTAGAAACATTGGAAAGACACTAGTCACGAGGACCCAAGGAACCAGTGAGTACCTGTGTTTGCCTTGCTTTGTCCTTAAGCTGTTGCATGTGTATTTTAGCAGCCACCTGGGCCTGTTGTTTGTTCTGTGAGGGGAAACTCGCCCAGTGCTTGCACATTTGGCATTTGGGGTGCTAGTTTTCCATGCGTTTGTAGCAGCAAGGAGGTGCTTTTAGAATTAGCCAAGGAAAATGATAGGTTGGGTATTGCCAGTGAGTCAGTGGTGTCCAGGTAGGTGTTGTGACAAGTTAACAGCATCTTTGGTTCTTTTGTAGAAATCGCATCTGATGGCCTCAAGGGTCGTGTGTTTGAAGTGAGTCTTGCTGATCTACAAAATGACGAAGTTGCATTTAGGAAATTCAAGCTAATTACTGAGGATGTTCAGGGCAAAAACTGTCTGACTAACTTCCACGGCATGGATCTTACCCGGGACAAAATGTGTTCCATGGTCAAAAAGTGGCAGGTGAGAGAGACCCCAAGCTGCATTTGAGCATGTGGTGCTGTTTTGAATGTGCAAGGATGTGGTGAGGTGGCTGGAAGGATCAAAACACAGAATGAAGAGTTAGATTTCATTTCAAACCTTTGTTTCCTTGGTGGCAAGCACTGCCCTAAAGTAGGGCAGCAATGACAAAGTGGTTTTTTTTTTTTAACTTGAAGAGTGAATAATTTTTATTTTTCTATTGCTGTTTATATATTGTTGAGATACTAGTGAAGAAACTGCTAGCAGCTTGACCAAGTAGTGTCTTTCACCTGCTTCTCTGAGTTCTGAACTTTATATGGATGGCATAATAAAGTTTTAGCCTGTGACCAAGCTACCATTTATTCGTTGGTGCTATAGGTAGAACCCACAGGTTTCCATATGGGTAGTCGCTCTTCCATTGAGCTACCCCCCCAGGCCAACTGTATACTGATACAAGGACACATGGGCAAGGTGGGCAGCTTTGCCAGTTTAGACACTATTTTAGGGCTACCATCTTTTGGGGGAAAGGTGGCTCTAGCTGGTTGATTGTCTCTGACAGATATTCCACTGTTAGTATAACAGTGGCAGAGCATCTGCCATGGGGTTAAAACCATTCAGTGTCTATTTTGTCCTTAGAAAGTAACAAGCTTAGCAGCTTGATTTCTTCATTTGTAAAATCAGTTCATTGAGTTGTGAAGATGAAATAGCAGATGCAAGTAATTGAGCTTTGGCACAGTGTTTAACACAGGAATCAGTGACCATGCCATTTTAGGGAATATCTATTCAGATGTATCCAGGTAACAGTATTGGCATATTGTATATGGGAATGAATGATGACAAAATGTTTCGGTCCCAAATGAAAAATCCTGATTTTACCGTTACATGTTTTTCTGACATTCCCTTACAGATTATGAAATTCTGGAAGCAAAAAGTTGTTTCATAAATAATGATAAGTTCTTTTTTTTGCAGTGGAAGTCAAGATATTTATTTATTTTTGAGACAGGGTCTTACTGTGCTGCCCAGGCTGGCCTCAAACTCACAGAGATCCACCTGACTGCCTCCCAAGTGCTGGGATTGAAGGTGTGTGCCATCACTCATGGCAGATATTGGGTATGTTGTAAAAGTCAAGGTATATGATTTTGTCACTAAAATGGCCTTTAAAAGATGGGACTGTGGTCCAGTTGTGGTTTTTATTTAAATTTCTCTGTAGATCAGGTATTTAGATCCTTGGCATGGCTTTAGTTTGGAATAAAAGGTATTTAAAATGCTGTTACAGCAGAACTTTTACCCTCTTTTTTTTCCTTTGGAAAAAGGATCCCTAGAATGTTATGGTGTGTTGCTTGCTATGTAGACCAAGCTGACCTTGAACTTATGATTGGCCTTTGTATTTTGAGGAAAGGGATTGTAGATTACGTGTCATTGTGTCTGACCTATTTTGTCACTGGGTTTTATATTTCTTGAGACTGGCATAGAACTTGCTGTGTAGCCCATGAGGGACTTAAACTCCCAACCTCTTCTGCCTCCTGCTGGGAGTTCTGGGGTTAAAGCTTCCACACACAACCTATTTCTTTTTCAAAGATAAAAATATTCATATGGTCTTATCCTGTATGTCTTAGAATTTAATTAGAATTTAACTTTCCAAACCTGTGGGGGGGCGCTGCTGATACAGTAGTAAAGGGTGTAGGTTCCAGTACGGTCGGCAGTGATGGTTTAGAGGAGGGTAAGAATGAGTTTTGGGGTATCTTTCATGTTAAGGAAGATGTGAACTAGATATTCACATTTTATGTCACATAATGGTTTTACATTCCGAGCCTTTTTATGTTGATTGAGGTCCTGGAAACTTGAAAAGCTGATGGAGAAAGGTGGCATGCACAGGCAAAAGTAGGGTGAGACCTAGTCTCAAAATAAACTATAGAATCTTACAGGATCCTTTCTTCCCTAGACCATGATCGAAGCACATGTTGATGTCAAGACAACCGATGGTTATTTGCTCCGTCTGTTTTGTGTTGGTTTCACTAAAAAACGCAACAACCAGATACGCAAGACCTCTTATGCTCAGCACCAGCAGGTCCGCCAGATTCGCAAGAAGATGATGGAAATCATGACCCGAGAAGTGCAGACAAATGACTTGAAGGAGGTGGTTAATAAATTGTAAGTGGGTTTTACTTTTCCTCCTTTATAAAAATCACAAATGCCTGTTGAATCCTGTAAGAGAAGGCATTATGTGGTAAGGTGGAGTTGGACCTCAATTTAAATTACTGGTTTTGGGTTGAAGCTGTATTAACTAACAGTGGATAGTGAAACTTAGTAGATACACAATGAATAATAGACAGAGCTTTACATAATTATGTATGGGAATACATGATGAGAAAATGTTTCGGTCCCAGTTGATGTATGCTGATAAGGTAACATTTTTCTGATGTTCCCATGCATAATGCAAATGACTTACGAGGATGTTATGTAAAAAAGAGTAAGACTTAGATGATAGATATTGTGACCATCTTTAATTAGGATGCCTTCAATTAGGTATTTTCTAAGCTGCTTTTTTTTTTCCATGTAAAGAGTACATATGTGAAAAACCCACCTTGATGGGTTTCTTGTTTGCTTGGTTGTTTTAAAAGTTTGCTGGTCTTGCAGGATTCCAGACAGCATTGGGAAAGACATAGAAAAGGCTTGCCAGTCCATTTATCCTCTTCATGATGTCTTCGTTAGAAAAGTAAAAATGCTGAAGAAACCCAAGTTTGAATGTAAGTGAGAAATCAGGATTCATGAGATGAATGAAAATTTGTGGGGCCAAATACATGATTGTTTTGTAATGACTGTAGTAATTTGCCTGCATGTATATGTAGGCACCATATATATTCTTGGTGACTTTGATCTTCTGAAGAGGCTTTAGTTCCACTGCAACTGGAGTTAACAGATGGTTAGCTATCTGTGTGTGCTGGGAACTGTCCAGTGCTCGTAACCATTGAGCCAACTCTAGCAGTCTTTTGGGGGGACGGGGAACAGGAGTTTTACTGTGTAGCTTTGGCTGTCCTGGAATGCACAGATCCATCTGCCTGCCTCTGCTTCCCTAGTGTTGGGATTAAAGGCATGCCCCCCCACCACCTAGAATTACATGTAAAATTTTAAGGGCAAGATAATCTGTTTTCTTGTGTTTGTGTAGTTTGGAAGAACATTGTTTTAAGTTGTGGTACTTGTTTATAACAAGATTTTTTTTTTTAAACCTTTTAGTGGGAAAACTCATGGAGCTTCATGGTGAAGGTGGTAGTTCTGGAAAAACTACTGGTGATGAGACAGGTGCTAAAGTTGAACGAGCTGATGGATATGAACCACCAGTCCAAGAATCTGTTTAAAACCCAGATTTTTAATAGTGACAAATAAAAAGTTATTTGTGATTGTTTGCTTCTGAACATTGTTTTAAAATATGACAGCTTGGAGAATCAGGTGTTGTTTAATGTGATCTGAACTTGTGACTTTGTGTGGGCTTTTATCTATTAAGTTGGTAGAGGAAGGTAATGTTCATTTTAGTCATCTGGAAAAGTAATGAGAGGGTTACTGTGTAACTCTGGCCTCCAATGGGGGAGTTGGTTGCCTCAGATTTAAAAGTGTGTTCCACCATGCCTTGCAAATGAAACCAGTATACTCCAAGGGTGTTTCCTATACTACTTTTTAAGACTTTGTGATCCCTAGGGAGCACTCAGATCTTAGGCCTTAAGCATGCTAGGAAAAGTGCTCCGCTGTTGAGCACTTTTTTCTCCCAAAGATAGGGTTTCTTTTCTTTGCATTCCTGTGTGTACTGGAACTAACTGGCCCTGTAGACCAGGCTGGCCTTGAGCTCGGGGATCCTCTTGCCTCTACTTCCTGAGTGCTTGGATTAAAGCTGTATGCCACCACCACCTGGCCAGTTTAATTTTCATTAAGCATGTCCCTCCCCTAGTTTTGGCTATGCCTTTATAAGGTAAAAGTATTAACAGGCATCTATCCTTTGGGCATTATATTTGGCATCTTAAAGTAGTCTTGCTTGCAAAATACAGGTGCCTTGGACATAGTAGCAAGCAAGTATCAATTTAAGCCCCTCTGAAAGTTTGTTACAACAAATGTTCCCATGGGATTAATAGAAACTTAATGTCAGTATCTATATAGGTCTTTGAATCATTTTCCCTTAGTTTATCCTAGAAAGACAAAATTTTGTGATCATTGGTTTCTTCTGAGAGCAACCCTAACTGTAGACTTGAAAGGGGTAAGTCCTAGAGGCTATCATCAAGATGGGTCATTGTAACTGAGAATTCTTCCTACATAGGAATAATTGAGAAGTCATTCCTAACTTGTAAGAGGCAATATGGGCAGGCGTTTTTCAAAATTGTAAGAAAGACGAGTGGCAACAAAGGACAGATTCCCATAACTCTTAAACATCACCCCCAGTGTAGTAACAGTTAACCCTAGGTATCAGCAACACTGTGTTATGCCTTCTGGTCTTCATTTGGCTCCAGAGCTTTTAAGTGATTGGAGATCATAGTCCTGCTTGATAACTGCAGTTACTTGGTTATCTGAAGCTTGTTCTTTGGTAATCACAGGAAGTTCTCAGAACAATATTCTCTTGAATATATTGGTGTTTTGGGGGCAGGGTTTCTTTGTGTAGCCCTGGCTGTCCTGGAACTAGCTCTGTAGACTAGGCTAGCCTTGAGCCTTGAACTCAGAGATCCACCTGTCTCTGTCTCCTGAGTACTGGGGTTAAAGCCATGTGCCACCACTGCAAGGCTTTAATTTTTGCTTTTCAAGACAGTTTCTCTGTGACTTTGGAGCCTGTCTTGCATCTAGCTCTTATAGACCAGGTTGGTCTTGAACTCAGATCCTCCTGCCTCCCCAGTGCTGGGATTAAAGGTGTATGCTACCACTGCCTGGTTAATTCTTTTAAATAACATTTCCATGTACTTTATCAAAAAAAATTTTTCTAAAATTTTGTTTGTGTGCCTGAGTGAACATATATTCCACGTGTGCAGGAACCTGCAGAGGTTAAGAGGCATCAGGACTGGAATTGGAAGGATAGACAGCTGTCAACTGCCATGTGGGTGTGGAAACAGGACCTGGGTCCTCTGGAAGAGCAACCAGTGCTCTACCTCAGGTTGGGTGGGGTTGGTCAACTGATCATTCTGCTTCTACCCTACTAGTTCTGGGATTATAGGGAGTTGGCCTGAAAAATCTGAATAGTAAGATATTTTCCAAGTTATTCCTGTAGCATTTGTTCTGTGAGGGAGTTTGACTATGATAGTCTGGAAGCTTGCTTGTGTAGTCTGTACTTGTCCTTTTCTGGCAATTTATCCTGCCAACTTTTTAAATAGGGTCTTACCATGTAGTCCAAGCTGAGCTTGGACTGACATATATGCCTTTGGTACTCTATCAGTTTCTATTGCTAAACTTTACAGTGTGTAGATGCTTGGGCACTAAGATGCTCAGGGGTTCAGTACAGAGTCCCATTTTTAGGGCATTATTGGAACATTAGACTTTTGGAGGGGATGTGGGAGGGTAAAATGGGATTTTAGCTTTTTTTTCTTTTATGTGTATGGTTTGCATGTGTCCATACATGATTGCAGATTAGGCCAGAGACATTGATCCCTTGAAGGTGAAGTCAACAGGCAGTTGTTATCTCCCTGCTCTGGGTGCTAGGAACTCAACTCCAGTCCTGTAAGAGCTTTGTGCTGAGCCCCACAAGATGGGTTAACAGTGTAATACAGGCTGGCCTCTAATCCTCTTGTCTTATACTTAGGAGTTGCAGGAATTACAGAAATTCCATCATATGCAATTATAAAATTTCTTAATGGAACAACCTACTGTTATGGGGTAGAGTTCAGTGATAAGTGCTTCTAGAACTTAGTCATGTTTAAAGGTCTTACTATGTAAAAGATGCCTTGTTTGACAATGCTTGTCAATCTCAAGCCTTACTGTTTCCATCAGTGCCACCTGTAGAGGTATTCTGAAGGGCAGAACTTCCATTTGGAACCACTGTCTTTAGCCCCACAATCACCTGAATCTATGGCATCTCTCCTGATTTGCTGGTGGACTACCATTCTGTGCCCACTGCTATTACCAATAGCATCTGAGTCTGCCATGTAGTAAGTAGTCCCTTCTGCCACACCTACCTAATATGTTAGACTGTCACACAGGCACAAAGGCAGTGGTGCCAAGCAACCAGAAACACCATGACAGAAAGCTGACTAACAGATACCTGCTGAAATAATACTTGTGTGTACCTATTTGTATGCACAAGCACTCTTGGTCCCCAGGGACATTGGATCTATTGAACCAGAGTTACTGGTAACTGAGGCACCATGTGGGTGCTAACAATGGACCGTAGGTTCTCTGGAAGAGCAGCCAGTGCTCTTATCCACTGCACCATCCCTCTGGCCCCCAGATACTTAGCTATAGAAGTCACATTGTCTTGCTGCTGTGTTTTATACATCTGGGTCTGCTGCAGTTTCATAAATCCTGGCAGAAGACATGAGGCTACTGGATCAGAAAGTGAGGACTTCAGTATTGGCTGTATTTCATGTTCCTTGTTTCCTGTGTCCCTAATTCCTGAGGGCCCATACTGTAATGGGTTATGGTACAGGACATTTTAAGATTTTCACTCTGGTAGCAAGTAGAAGCAAGCCTACTTTTCCTGAGGAAGACATTACCTCAAGGATTACACACAAGATGTAAATATATGATATTGTCCAGGCAAGAGCAGCCAATGGGTTATATTTTTGACATAGTATAGATAACTAGAATACAAATGTAGAGGCAGGGTTTGTGGCACCTTGCCTGTTTGACTCCTGTTTGACTCATTATTGGCCAACCTTGACTTTTTATGCTATCCTGAGGGCTACAGTTAATGTAACCAACAGAGGCTAGAGCCGGATCCATTCAGACATTTCATTAATGTTACCATCAGCAAGACTCCTCAAGGGCACAGCTGAAGCCAACTTGCAGCACTGATCTCAGGTACACTCCAGAGTCCCAGACAGAAATGTTAAAGTCCCTGGAGGAGTAAACCTCCCAAGCAGCGTAGGAATAAAGGTATGCACCACCAACTTGGCCCTGATCTATTTTTAAAAATTAGTATTTTTGAGACAAGATTTTTCTAGCCTTAGCTCTCCTGGGACTTGGTATGTAGACCAAGCTGGCCTTGACCTCAGAGATCTGCTTGTCTCTGCTTCCCCAGTGCTGGGATTTAAGGTGTGGGGATTGGTAAGGGTTACAGTGACTGGAAAGGAGTGTGAAGGAACTTTGGAGACAAATGTTTCATATATTGATTGTATATGGTGTCAAGATTTATAGAATTTACTTTATCCATGTATTTTATATAAATTATGACGATTTAAAAATGGGTGTAGCCAACCTGGTCATTGTTTTTGTTGGACTCTGGTGTCCTGTCTATCATGCTTTTCACACTGAACTTACCCTTTCACACCTATTTGGAACTGGACACTGTTTCTCCCCTTCTGTCATAGGTTTCTTTGTTTCTGTAGTAATCAGGACAAAGGCCTGGGTACCACTTAAAGTCATGGGGCTGAATCTGATAATGCTGTCCAGCATCCCAGAGGCCAGACAATAATGATTCCTAGCTGCAGGGTTCTGCTCTACAATTGTGCTGGAGAATGTGGTCCTGAAACTTCCCACTTGAGGTACTCCAGTTTCTATAAGGTCTCATTTACCTCATTCTCAAGAAATCTGTATCCATCCCCTACAACATGATCCTGAAGCAGTCTACCCATCCAGTAGGAAGAACCAAGAACAGGATGGTTAGACCACTTGAGATTCACATTTGTAGGGGGTTTAGCACTTTTATTTTGCTGTTTGCTTTGTGGTTTTTGTTTTTTGTATGCCCCCCCCCATCCCCCGCCATGTTTCTATGTGTGGAATTCTCCCTGTAGACCAGGCTGGTCTTGAACCCAAAGATCCACCAGATTGCTTCCCAGAGTACTGGAATTAAAGGTGTGTGCCTGGCTGGTTTTTTATCTATCTATCTATCTATCTATCTATCTATTTATCTATCTATCTATCTTTCTTTCTTTCTTTCTTTCTTTCTTTCTTTTTCTTTCTTTTTTCCTTTCTTCCTTTCTTCCTCTCTCTCTCTCTCTCTCTCTCTCTCTCTCTCTCTCTCTCTCTCTCTCTCTCTCTTTCTTAATTTGCTTTTGTTTTTGGCTTTTCTAGACAGTGTTTCTCTGTGTAGCTTTGTAGAGCAGAGGGGCCTGGAACTCACAAGAGATCTGCCTGCCTCTCTAGTGCTGGAAAAAGCTTGTGCCACCACCACCTGGCTTTGTTTTGTGTTTTGAGAGAGGATCTTACTACATAGCTCAGTCCAAAAACTCACTATCTAGCCCAGGCTGACCTTGAACTCACAGAGATTAGCTTGCCTCGCCTTCCAAGTGATGGGATTAAAGAAAGGTTCATGTTACCACACCCAACTTGCTATTTGTTTTGTTTTTGAGTCAGAGTCTTAGCTAGGTAGCTCTGACTGGCCTGGAACTTAGTTTTTTGACTAGGCTAACCTCAAACTCCTTGGTGATTGTTTGGTTTCTGTCTCTTGATTACTGGAAATAAAGACATGCACCATCTCACCATACTTAGAGTGCCCTAGGGGTTACCTGGACCTGCTCATGGCCCAGCCCAGTTCTGACCTGTTTATTTGCTCTGCACACACTTTTTCACCACTCTTGTATATGTTAAAAAATCATGTCAACATTCTCATACATCCAGAGAAGACAGTACTGTCTTTGTGCTACTGAACTGAAGGGTTAAATGCACTGTGCCCCATCCTTTTTCCACCCCCAAGACAGGGTTTCTCTGTGTATCCATGGCTGTCCTCAAACCCACTGAGATATGCTTGCCCTTGCCTCCAGTGCTGGGATTACAGGTGTGCATTACCACTGCCTGGCACATGGAAGCCTTTGAGAAGTAATGGCCACTTGGGGGCCTGGAAAACAATGTGATTGACTGCAACGGTCTTTGAGTTGGGACTCTTAATAAAGTACTTCTGTATGATTGAAGAAATAAGTGTAGATTGATATATTTTGTTTTTGAGATGGACTCATGTGGCTTGTTGTGGATTAACTATGTATCAAAGGATAGCCTTAACCTCCTTATCCTCCTACCTCTACCTACCAAGTGCTAGGATTATAGGAGGTATAGCTGTGCCCAACTCTTAATTATTTAGATGTGAGGTTTTACTATATTGCCCATATTGGTTTTAGATTAAAGTTTGAGTTTTAACCCTCTTAGGCTGAAGTGACTTTGCCATCCCAGCCTCAACAAATAGCTGAAAACAGCTGTGTTTCATCATGTCTAGCTTGTTTTCTTTCTTTTGTTCTGATTCTTTAGACAGGGTTTCTCTGTTAAGAGCACAGACTTTCTTGTAGTCCAGGCTGGCCTCTTACCTGCCGCTGCCTCCTGAGTGCTGGGATAAAAGGCTCGCACCACTACAGCTTTCCTTTCCTTTTGTTTTTTTGTTTTTTTCACTTGCTTTCTTTAAAAAATAAGTTAAAAATTCAAAGAAAGAATAAATACAGAACGGTAATTTAGATTGTTGGTCAGCCAGATGTGGCTAGCAACTAATTCTAGCACTTGAAAGGCTCAAACAGGGTGATCATGAGTTAGTTCTGCCTGGGCTACATAGGGAGACCCTGTTACAAACAACAAAAAGATTGCTGGTTAATTTTTGAGTAATAGACAACCAATATATAATATTTTTATCTGAATTATGAATTTGAATCATGCTGAAAAGAATGTGGGTGAATTATTACTTGTAGTAGATAAAGAAACAGTCCCTACTGTATATACAGTTAGGATTTATTTAAAATCATCCAGAATGTTCCCCAGACTCATTTTGTATAACTTTTTTTATCTGACATGTAGTTTGGAGTTGGCTTGTTGTTACACAGCCTTATGAATCCTACAGACCTGAAGTATAAGCATCCATTAGTTGCTTGAACTCACAACTTGAGTATCTAGGTAACATTGGTATACAACATCTACATAAAACAGACGGACAGGACTTCTTACCCACAAGCTGTCCTCCTAGACAGTCTCATATAGCTTAGGCTAGCTTTGAATTCACTGACTAACCATGCCTTGGTTAGTCTGATCTGCCTGCTTCTACCTCGCAAATGCTGGGATCACAGGCATGCTTGTAGTTCTCTATTTGAAAGATCATTTCAGGGGCTGGAGAGATGGTTTGGTGGTTAAGAGTACTGGTTATGCTTGCAGAGGACCTGAGTTCTATTCCCAGCACCCACATGGTGGCTCAGAACCATCTGTAACTCCATTTCCAAGGGAGCCAACACTGTAACTTGCATGGGCACATGGTATATATATAAACACACACACACACACACACACACACACACACACACACACACACACACACACACGAAAAACGTTCATATAAAATAACTTTAGAAAATTTAGAACTTTAATTTGTTTTGTACAGCCAGTCCTCCTCCTTCCCTTCTCATTCCTTCCTGCATCAGTGTCCCCACTACTGGGATTACAGGAATACCTGTGGGACTCTTTTTAATGAGTTGTATGAGCAGCTGTAATTTTTACAGGCTAAGAAAATATCAAAACATCTTAAAGAATTATTTTATTCATATGTTTGTGTCTGTGTGAGTGAAAGCCACCTACATACAGGTGTCCCTGGAGTCTAGAAAAGGGTTTCATGTGCTCTAGCTGAAGCTGTAGGCAGTTGTGAGCTGGTTGTCATGGATGCTGGGTCCTCTGGAAGAGCAGGATGTGTTCTTATCTGCTACGCCATCTCTCCAGCCACATAAAGGGTTTTAACAGTCAAAGGGAAACACATTATTTTAGCCTAATAAATGGAAAACACACTAGATTGGTCATTAGCTGAGTTAGACTATACATAGGGCTCTGCCAGTGACTTTGGCCGAGTCCTTTAACTTCCTTACTGAGCTCTGTGGTAGAAGAGCCTTGTAATTCAAGGAGAGGCCCCTAGATGGTAGCAGTGTTCTAAGGGATTCTGTTCCTCCCACAAAGTGAAGTCCAAAGTAAGGTGGAAATTGATTTCCCATTAATTTTGAAAATCAGCTCAAGGATTCACTCAATGACATTCAAAATGGTATTGAATCATGAATCTTGTGGCCTATGTGCATCTGACATTCATTACAAGAACCATTGATGTTCACACCAAAGGGAAAATAATCCCTTGAAACTGATCCACACAGCCACCACTGTTTTCTTGGGCTTATGTACTTAAATTGAAGAAAGGGAATAACAACAGCGATTCTTAGGGACACTGCTGTACAGTCCTATAAGTATTTTTTTAAATGTCAGTTCTAATAATACATTTTGATAAATACACTAATATTCTCTCTTCTGACATTACTGACTGATTTCCAAAAGCAATGAAAGAAGTTACATTCTTAGTACAGCAAGGTATACAAGGGGATCTAAAGAAACACCCCATTTTTAGGGTTCAAAAGACAATATATTGTGTTGGGGGAATGTAGCTAAGTAGTAGAGTGCTTGCCTAGTATGCACAAGGACTGGGTTCAATCCCCCATACTGCAAACAAAAACAAGGCGATATATTAAAAATGGCCTCTCCAATTTTAACCTAATTTAAAAAAAATTGAGTATTTCCGGAGGTTTGTATCATGTGTGGTGTGGATGGGAAGGTGCCCCCAGAAGGATCATGTATTGAGGGGTTTGCTCTCTATCTAGAGGCATTACACTTAGATGTGATCAGGTTCTAACGAATGAACTAGTCCTTGATGGATGAAATCCACTGACGAATTCACTGCTGAGTGGGTTATTAGGAAGTGGAAGAAGGCTACTGGGGATGTTTCTTTGAAGAGCATGTCTTGTACCTGACCCTTTCTTTTTTCTCCTGTTCCCTGCTTTCATCTTCCCTTCCTGCCTCTTCTGGCATGGATTCTATATGGTAGAAAGCTCCCCATGGTGTGCCTCAAGTGCATGGTGGTGGAGCCAGATGGTCTTGGATTGAAAACTTTGAAACCAGGTCAAAACAAATATTTTCTTCTTTAAGTGGTTTATAATCAGGTATTTTATCACAGCTATGAAAAGCTGACTGACAAAGATGAGCAATGTCAAGCTTTCACCTAAAAATTCTGGAAACTCAACAATCCATTCCCATTTCTTACATATTTTTCTGCATACAATTATTTTTGTTGGAACACTATTGCTATCTGCCTTGACTTCAATTAATACATATAATAAAAAATACCTATGGAAACCCCACAGATACATTTTGCTATTAGTTGAGAGAGAAATAAATAGCAAGCAAAACAACATAGTAGAGTGAAATGACAAAAAACTGAATTTGTTTCAATATATATTTCTGTCAACAAAGAGGAAAGGTATTGAGTAAACTTGATAGCGCTGTTGCTGCCTGTGATGTAATCCATCCATCTGTCCAACAAACCCTCCTAGCACAGGTCACCTCACCCACCCGGGCAAGGATCAGAGATACGAGGCTAAGTAAGATGCTGTCTACATTCTGAAAAACGCAGTATAGCCCAAGATAAGGAATTGAAAAGTTTGGTTCAGTTTATTATGTCAAATAGATACACAACTATTGCACTTATTCTGCTTACAGAAGGCCAACATTTAAGAGGGATTTTTTTTTTATTCAATAAAGATAGGTTTTTCAGAATCTTTACTATTAGATGTTGAAATCCCATAGGCAAGACACTTCATGCCCCACTCCTCATTCTTGACCCCTTCATGTGCTTGTACGGCTGGCTGCAAATGAGAATTTAGTTTGGATAACACTTTAAGTCATCCCAGTCCCATGAAATTAATTTGATTAAAAACTAATAAGATTTTCCTTATACATTCTTCACTCAAAACATAGTAGAAACTCCAGGTCCTAAATTCCAAAATGAGATGCAACCATATGGCAGGGATAAGAAATTTTGTCAAAATCAAAGTAAATATTACTTCCTTATAGCAGCCACATGTTCAGATAATCACTGGCTACCCAGCTTGTTGGATAACGGGGGGAAAACAACAGGAACTAAGAAGTGGTCCAGCATATGGAGCTCTTCTCAAAAACAGAAGAAAGCCATGAACCTTGTTGGGAAGTGTTTTACATTTCCAGTGAAATGTTAACCCACTGATCCATCAGGAAGATTGTCTTCAATCCATTTGGCTTTAGTTTGTAAACTGTAATTGATTCAGTCATGCAAGAATCATTTTTTAAGCTCAAAATGTGTTACTCTGGTCAGCAGGAAAGTGGTCTTGTGTTTACTCCAATAATTGCAGAGATGAGCTGGGGGGGGGCGTGGGGATGGGAGTGGGAGCTGCACCAGCCTTCAGTCCTCTTAAATTTTTCCTTCTGATTATATTGAGAAGAAACGAATGAGCTACTGGGCCTTGGTACTGTTTTTCATCTTATCATCTGCTCTGTAATGTAAGATACTATCCATGATTCATAATGTACTACTATAACAAGACACAGCTTTTATGTATTACTGGGGTAATGCAAAGAAAATGAGTTTTCCTTTGGGTACCAGTAATTGTCAAAGGAATGATTGCAGATTCAGAAAGTGTGCTTTATAATAACCCTGTTAACATAAAGTATACATGGATGAAGAGATAAGTGTGGCATGTCTGTGGAAGGGTTAGTTGTATTAGCAAGGCATCTCAGGGATGGTTTTGGTTCTTTTGACCCCTTCTAGTCCCTGGACAAATGGGAAATGCTGGGAAGACAAGGAGCATTTGGGGGAACATGAGCTTACTTCCCCACCTGCTTGTAAGCATTCCACTAGTTACCAAACTATCTGTCCTGAAGCAAGAATTTGCCCTGGGACTAAGACTAATGTGCTCAAGCTATTAGAATTAATTTGAGTATCAAAAATGAAATTCCGATTACCATCCATATCCTGATAGTTACAGCATGTAGAATGTCAAACATCCTCTTTTTAAACTAAAGTAGAAAATGAAGAAGCATGGTTAATTCAGGTGTGTTGATGGGGACAGGTGTAGGAGTACAGTTCCTGCTTGTTAGCTTCCCCATGCTGCCATCACCAGATAATTTCCCCAGGGAAGTGTACATCTGCCTGCTGTCCCCACTCACATTTCCTTCCTGGCTTCCTCACTCACGATTTACATACACCTTTCCACTATGAATGAAGCTAAACTATAAAACCCACAAGTTTTCTGCTCTCAGTAATCCTAGTGTACCACATACAGCTTAGATATTTCTCTTTCTGTTAAAAAAATAGTGCAAAATATCTGATAGTCAAAGTGAATGAATGTTCAAGTGAGTTCTCATGCCCAGGAACAGCCAAACTTCACCTTCAGCTGACTTGTAGAAACTGAACGTAGTTTTTGGGAAATATTCCAGATCTTCCCATTAGTTCTCCACTCATCCAGTCATCATCTATGGTTTCCAGGTCTGTTATTATATCTCCAGCCTGGAAGAAGACAGGAGTTAGAAATAATTATTGGTTTCTGCAGGGCATAAGTACAGAGCATAGCCTAACTGGAGCGGCGTAAATAATCTTCTCTTTATATAACTCATTTATCTTGATTTGCAGAGAGGATTAAATGACAAGCCTCACAGATGATGCATACCTAATGATGACATTTGCTTGTAGCCCTCTTTTTCTCAAAGTAAACTCAATCCCCTGCCATTGTCAGCCTTGCTGCACACTGTTTCCAGCTTATACTCACAATTCCTAATCTATATCACTCTTTAATCAATAACAGCATCAGCTATATACACACAATGTACACATTTTCATGTAACAAGTATTTACAGAATATCTACTATGTAGCAGACACGGCTCTTGGTAATATAAGTATAGCATAGTAAATAATGGATTCACTCTAGAGTAGGAAGACAAATAAGCCAACAGAGAGACAGAGAGCGTGGCTTTGCTACTAATGAGGGTCGTCAAAGAGGGACACATTGGCAGTCACGCCTCCATAAATATTACAGATGAAAGAAAGTGTGAGCCACATGCTCCCTGCATGCTTTGTCCTAGTGTGTTCCTTACAAAAAATAAACTTATTTAAATAAATGTATTTCTAGATGAGTACTATTAGCATCCTCATTTTAGAGAGTCTTTGTATTTTGTGTGTGGGTGGTAAGCATGCATGTGTGTGTCTGTATTTGTGTGTGGGCTCATGTGTGCACAAGTGTATGTGTATACACGTGAAAGCCAGAGGTTGATGCCAAATGCCTTCCCCAATCATTCTCCGCCTTATATACTGAGGAAAGGTCTCTTTCACTTGAACCCAGAACTCACTAATTCAGCTAGTCTAGCTAGGCAGCCTGCTTTGGGGGTTCCTGCCCCCCAAATTGCCATGACCTCTGCATTCACATGGCTACTGGGCATCTGAATCCTGATCCTGACATGTACCAAAGCATTTTACCCACAGAGCATCTCCCCAGCCCTACATGTCCTTTAATAGATGACGAGTCTGAAGCTCATACATGCAATTAGCATATAGCCAGAATTCAAATGTCAGGGTATTGCAGGGCCCAGACTCCTAACCAAGAGGCTATGAGGCCACCACAGTTCACAGTGGAAAGTTACCATAAAACTGTTCTGTAACATCCTGAGCACATTATACTGTTTTAATTCTTATCCCAGCAGTGTTTCCCTTTAACATGTGGCTCATTCTATCCCTCCCTAGCCTCAAAATCCATTTTAAACCAGTCCCATCTCAAGGGCTTTATCTTGACACAGGAGACTGCTTTATCCATCTACATTAGTCACAGTGGTAGTGTGTCTGTCTTACACATGTGCAAGTTATAATTCCTGTATCAGATGAAGACATATGATTTTGTTCCTTATGATGGCTAATAATTTCTTAAAGCCTGGTTTTAAAGCTCTGCAAGGGTCTAAGATGACCCTGGCTACTTTAAAAATATCTTTACTAGGATAAATGATTTATTTGTAGTACTACTACATAGCTGTCTGCAAAGTTATTTGATTAAAGTCTTTCCTTTTTGTGTGAATGGGCTGAAAACATGGTGAATATCAGATGTCACTTATCTATTTTACTTTGCTTAAATATGTAAAATTTAGGCTATTCAAAATTTGTTACATATAAGTTACTTCTGCCCTAAATTTTAATATGATGAATAGTTGAAACTATTTTTTCTAACCATTGTCAGTCCTGAGTTCCAGGATTATATAAGATATCTATCTACTAATATGCTGTGGACATTCATATTTAAATAATGTTTAAAAAATTTATTTATTATGTATAGCATTCTGCCTTCATGTATGCCTGAGCACCAGAAGAGGGCATCAGATCTCATTATAGATGGTTGTGAGCCACCATGTGGTTGCTGGGAATCCTGGAAGAACTGCCAGTGCTCTTAACCTCTGAGCCATCATGTGGTGGTGCACACCTTTAATCCCAACACTCAGGAAGCAGAGGCAGGCAGATCTCTGTGAGTTCGAGGCCAGCCTGGTCCTCCAAAAAGGATAGGTTAAAAAGAAAGAAAGAAAGAAAGAAGGAAAGAGAGAAAGAAAAAGAAAAGGAAACAATAGGATTGGCTAGATGGCTCAGTGGTTAAAAGCACAGACTGCTCTTGCAGGGATCTAGTTCAGTTCCCAGCACCCATGTCAGGCAGCTCACAACCACCTATAATTCCAGCTCTAGGGGCTCCTACAACTCTGGTTTCTGAAGGCACCTGCAGGAGCACATATGCTCCTGTGTGAGCACGCACACACACACACAGACACAGACACACACAGACACACAGACACACAGACACACACACAGACACACACACACACACACACACACACACACACACACACACACACACACACGGGGATTAAAAATAAAAAAATAAATCTTGAAAACCTCTGAGCCATCTTTCCAGCTCCGATACCACTGAAAGCAGTAAAGAGTCCCTTAATGAAAAAAAAAACCCCTAACTATTTAACTTACATGACACTCATTATGAGGACAACCTGTTCTTTGTGGGGTGTGCTGTGAGTTCTGTGAATTGACACTAATGAAAGTCAAAATAACCCCCTAAAAGTTTGAATTCAGATTCTTCACCTACGACATTTCATGGGAGGAGCAAAGGGCGCAACCAGCGTAGCAGCGCTGCCTAAGAGGTGTCAGGTGAGGGCGCTAACTCCTACTTTGTGACAGTTTCCTTTATTCCAAGACTGTCTGTTTTGTATTAACATATCTCTTCTACTGTTGTTAATAAATATGGCTAACAAGTGACAGGCATCTCAAACTAAGTTGGAAACTCTAATCTTTTTCTATGCCTTGATACACAACTCCTCAACTTTGAATACCGTTATCTTGCAAATCAGCAGCTCAAGATTTATTCCTTGTCTCCAGATAAAAATGTTGTTTGGGCAGTCCCCCGTTCTAGGTCTCATCTTATCCAACTGCTCCCGGAGGCTTTATTCTTTGTTGTGATGGGCTGCCTTCAAAGATGGAGACTTTACCACCGTGCCACAGCTGTTTGGTAGCGTTGACTACTACACCCGTTTCCTACCATGCAGACCCAAAGCTCTGCCTGCATGCTCTCTCCTCTGACTACAGCTCAACAGAAACATTCTTCACTTCCACATTCGAGAAAATAGATACTTTTTCTGTAAGGAAGGTCAGGGTTATTTTTGGGTTTCTTTTAAAAAAATCTTGACAGTTCAGCTCACCATTTTGGGGCTGTTTCTCAAAGCACTGCTGGGTGTCTGTAGACAAGAACAGCTCTTATCAGGCTACCAAAGCAATCTGTAGCAGGAGCTATCTGACTTCTCCATTCAGATGTTAGCAGTAGGCTGTGAGGGCTGTGGAGAACAGTCTTAATGAAAACTCCCATATCAAGATCTGATATTACAAAGCCAAGATACAGGAGTTATTTGGAGGCTGTGATTACTAAGCTAAGGTTTTCCCTCAGTCTGCAAGTGATGTCCTCCCCCTCTTTTTGGACAAGGCCTCACTAGAGGTTCAAGCTGGCCTCAAATATATGATCTTCCTCCTTCTGCCTCCTGAGAGCTGGACTTATAGGACTGTGTTACAATGCAGTTCTACCCACTCTCTTCCCTTACAATTAGGGTCTGAGAGGTCTTCATTCTTAGGTAATGGTCAATATCCCATTCATAAGTACATTGCAAAATGTGTGCTGTTAGTGAGGTGTAAAAAGGTATGCAGGCTGACCTTGAAAGAGAGCTCATCTTCATTTTCCCCAAGGAAATCATAAAGGGCTTTCACCTTCCCCCTCTTCAATGCTGTGGTAGCCATACTTTTTGCTTCTGCTGCAAAGACAAAAGAATCTCAAATATGCAGTAAGATAATTGCACAAAACGCAAACATCCTAAGAACCTGTCTTGTCACCCTTTAAAAATTTTCACTTAGGTTTGAGTTTATTTAACTTGCAAAAAAAAAAAAAAAAAAAAAAGATAAGGATGTGTACTAAGCAGGGAAAAATTTTCTATTTATTAATTAAAGTTTGCCAATCTTTAGTGAGATCTTCATTTCTTTCTCTTCACATAGTTGATTTGCAGTGTAGGAGTGATTTCATTAATGTCTTCTAGCTGCAGATAGGAAACTTAAGTCAAGTGTGGCCAGAGGTAAAGGAATACACACTGTTTAAAAGCCTCGGGCCCTTGAAGAGTTGGTCACATCTGGCAGCTGTCATACCAGATGTGGTATGACACATACCTGGGCAGGGTTGCACAAACACGGCTGGGAAGATGCCTTCCCTGTCGTGTAGTCGGCCGCGGTACCAGTCGGAGTCTAGCTGCTCAAGGATCAGGATCCGGTCCCCGCGTTTGAAGGAGAGGTCCTCACTGGTCTCTGCCGTGAAGCTGTGCAGAGCTCTGCACCACTCTCCAGAAGGGCTGCTCGCCTGTTTCAAAGTGGGAGTCTGGTAAGGAACGTGAGGGCTTATCCCAACACTTCAAGGATGGTAAGGAATAGAAGCTAGAGTCATGGCAGCTGGTGGGATTGCTCAGCGGTTAAGAGCACACGCTTCTCTCCCAGAAGCCCTGGGTTCAGTTCTCCATGACCTGTGTCAGGCAGCTCACAACCATCTATAACTCTAACTCCCTTGTCTGGCCTCTGAGGATATTCACATGCATGTGTAAACATACACACAGATAAATAGAAAACTATAAAAAAGGCAGAGGGGTTTATAAGAGTTCAAAACCTGAAGTTTTCCTCAAATTACCTAATATTTTATGTTACTGTCAAGTTTCAGAAATAAGTTTCCAATAATTCTTTTACAGTATAATTTTAAGTGACAAGTGTGACAGAGTTTATGGTTTTACTACTGTTAAGGAACATATAACTTTTTTCTTGTGACCTAATGTAATAGGCTACTGTTTTGTTTGGTTTTAGTTTGGGTTTTTCAAGACAGGATTTCTCTGTTTAACAGCTCTGGCCGTCCTTGAACTTGCTCCATAGACCAGGCTGGCCTTGAACTCACAGAGATTCGCCTGCTTCTGCCTCCTGAGTGCTAGGATTTAAAGGCATGCACCATCACCACCCAGCTAATGATAGGCAACTTCTAATTCTCCATTAAGAACATTTTTCTTGGGGCTGTAGAGATGGCTCAACAGAAGAGCAGTGACTATTCTTCCACAGGCCCTGAGTTCAATTCCCAGTAACCACATGGAGGCTTACAACCATCGAGAAGGAGATCTGGTGCCCTCTTCTGGCGTATAGACATACATGCAGACAGAACACTATACATAACAAATAAATCTTTAAAAAGAAACATTTTTCTGTGGGGCTAGAGAGATGGCTCAGCTAAAAGCACTTAACTGCTCTTGCAGAGAACTTGGGTTTGGTTCCCAGCACACACACAACAGGTTAAGACCTGTAACTCAGGGGATAAGGCATTCTCTGCTTGCTTCCACAGGCTCCTGCACACATATAGCGCATGCACGTGCACACACACACACACACACACACACACACAGAAAACACATGGGGCTGGAGAGGTGGCTTGGTGGTTAAGAGTAGTGGCTGCTCTTGCAGAGGACCTGGGTTTGGTTCCCAGCACCCATGTGGTGACTCTCAGCCCTCTGTAGTTCCAGCTCCCAGGGATCTGATGCTCTGTTTGGCCTTCCATGGCACTGCATGTTTGTGATGCGCAGAATACATGACACAAAAATACCCATTCAAATTAAAAAATGAAAATAAAGTAAAAAAGAAAACAAAAACACTACTTATCCCCCAGGCATTGTGGTGCACACCTTTAATCCTAGTCCCTAGGAGGCAGAAGCAGGCAGATCTCTCTAGAATTTGAGGCCTGTCTGTCTACATAGCAAGACCACGTCTCTAACTCCCCACCCTCCAATGAGTTAAAGAAGGTTCTGCCCTGCGAAGACACAGCTCTTCCAAGCTGGATGGGAACTTGGCATTTCAGAACCTCTAGTAGGCAGTGGAGGGTAAAGGTAAGAGCAAAGGCTTTGCAGCCAGGCAGGCAAGGGTTCCAGACCCAGCTATGGGCGACACCAGACTTCTCTGAGATTTGGTTTCATTTAAGGGTTGCTGTGAGGGTGAAATGACAGGACACAAAGAGAACACTTCCCACAGTGCCTGGTGGGACACTTTCCACTTCCTTCCCAGTAACTAGTGACTAAAAAACAAAAGAAAAAAAGCCAAAAAATAAAACAAACAAACAAACAAACAAACAAAAAGCCTAAAAACCTCTTGTCTGCTAGGTTTGATGGCTCACACCTATAATCCCAGCACTTGGGAAGCTGAGGCAGGAGGATTGCCATATATTTGAGGCCAGCCTGGGCTACAGAAAGAGATTCTGTCCAAAACAAAACACAAACCAAAACCTAAAAAAGCAAAATTAAAGGAAAAACCAACCCAAACAATGTCTAATAGTGTGTGTTTGTGTGTGTGTTGTGTGTATTGTGTGTGGGTATGTTTATGTGTGTGTGTGTTGTGTGATCATGAAACTGGAATGAAGATCATGAGGGAAAGGAAATCTTCAGTGAGAGAATAGAAGAGAGGGCACCAGGCATGGTTGTGCCCACTTGAATTATCACCACCTGGGAGGCGGAGGCAGGATGACAGATAAGGAGTTCAAGGCCAGCCTGGGCTACACAGACCCTAACTGTGTAGCCGAAACACAAGAGGGAGTAGTGGACTGGAACACATGTGACATGAAAACAGAAATGTAAACTATTTGGGAAGAAGAGGAAGGGACTGTGCCTGTTTCTTCACTTTCTATCAGGGCTGCATGGCTTCCCATGAATTTTATGTACAGAATTATATCAACTATCCAATCTACTGCAAGCACACAAGAAAAGTGTTTCCTTTTTCACACTGTTTCCTCTCAATAATTATGGTATCACGTCTCCCAGGTTTAAATGTGGCTGTCACCAGTTATCCACTCAAGTAGCCTACCTGAGAATTTGAGCCAGGGTCTTCATTTTTGGTCTTTGGTGGCTCCTTTGTGCCTACAAAAAGAAAAAAAAAAGTGTTATTAATTACTGGTTTGTTTGGATCAGGCAATAGCACAATAAGCACCCATGTTCTCCATACTCACTTAAGATATTTGCACCAGATGTGGGATGATCCTCCATAAGTTCCACAAAGTTAAGGGGGAAGATCCCAGTTCTGTCTCGAATCTCTCCTCTGGCCCATTCCTCGTTCACATATTCTTTAAGAATAATTACTTCTCCCTCTGAGAAACTTAACTCATCCTTCTGGTCTCCAATATATTCAAACCGAGCAACACATCGTGGGCCTCTGAACACAGAAGAGCACGGTTATGGGTTAAATTTAAGAGCATTTACAAAATAAAATAAAATAAAATAGAATAAAATAAAATAAAGGCTGTCATTGGCTTTACTTTCAAGTCTACCATTAAGCAACACTTCATTTGTTTATTGGAGATAGGGTTTCTCTGTGTAGCCCTGGTTCTCCTGGAACTCATGCTGTAGGCCAGGTTGGCCTCAAACTCACAGAGATCCACCAGCCTCTGCCAGTGTTGGGATTAAAGGCCTGTGCCTCCCCCATCACTTTATTCTGTTTTAAGCACACCTTTAATCCAGCACTCAGGAGGCAGAGGCAGGCGAGGCAGGCGGAGCTCAGTGAGTTTCAGATGAGCTGAGTGTACAGACTGACTTCCAGGATAGCCAGAGCTACACCGAGAAATCCTGTCTCATAGACCAAAAACCAAAAAACCAAAACCAAACAACAACAACAACAAAAGCAGAATAAAGTATTCTCTAGTGGTGACTTAAAAAAAAAAAAACCTTTTCAACTTGCATCCAGTCTTTCAATAAATATCGTGTTTCCTATGGAACACGGTATATTTATTTGTTCTATGAACCAAACTTCCATGAAAAAGAGTAAGTTACATATCTAAATGACAAGCCGCATTTCTAAATAGTGAAGCTCTGAACACAGAAGGCCCGAGCTGAAGGCCTGAGACTTCAAGCAGCATTCTGGATCAGTAGCTGACTGGTAGTCTTCGCTGCACATCTGCCTTTTGGTCAGTTTTTATTTAATTACAGAATCTCCCCAGACTCCAAATGTGTGTGTCTTTGTGCCAAAGCAATCCACGGCCATTCTGAACCCTTTCGATCACAAATATGCTGGGATCGGGAGTAGTCCCCCGAGAGTCTCAGGGCAAGACATCAAAGTCTTGCTTAAGAATTAGGACAGTGCGAGGGGGGCATCTGCCAGGCAGAAGGGATGCTTACTATGCACAGACTGCACCAGCCAGCTGGAGGAATCTATGAGCCTGACAAGTTAGAAAGTTAAAAAAAAAAAAAAAAAAAAACCCAAAAAAAAACCAACAAAAAAGCCAAAGTTGGTGAAACACAATCCTCCATCCACCATGGTGCTCTGTAAGGATTATGTGCAGTCTTTAAAAAGGCTGCATTTCTTGCCAGTCAGTGGTGGCGTACGCCTTTGATCCCAGCACTAGGGAGTTCTAGGCCAGCCTGGTCTACAAAGCGAGTGCCAGGACAGGCTCCAAAGCTACACAGAGAAACCCTGTCTCTAAAAACAAAACCAAAAAACCAAACAAAAAACAAAAAAGTAGACCGCATTCCCGAGACTGGAACAACCCTTTAGTGATCTGCAACCTTGATGGAAAATAAGATTCAAGCAGAGATGGAACTTGCTCTGTAGAAGGCCCGATTCAATACCAGACCTCTGATTTGAGGCCTCAGAAAGGAAGTTTCAACAGCAAAAATCTAAAGAGGAAACAATTGCCTGTAACAGAAAGGCCGACCCTCTCGGAATTCAAATTCTGAAGTAAGTGCATCAGTAGATCAATGGCCCTTCAAGCCCATTTAAACTCGACCTGCCCGTGTGGTATCTGTTGCTCATAGGAGAAACACAGCCTGAAGTATGACCAGATGACTTGATGCTGTGGCACTGAAAGTTTTCTTATTTGTGATAACCTTTGCATTTGTCATCTCCAGTCCCCTGGGAACACCTCCTTATGTCTGCCCTATTCACAGACAGGTTTACAGTCTTCACCAGGTAGCGAACTGTTCTAATTTGCTCATTTAACTAGAATATAAAGCTGCATTGTGACAGGGCTTTAAATCATACAGGAGCTACAACGAAGCATAAAAGGTATATAAATCCCTGGAAAGGTCTCACAAACACAGGGACACATAGGAAGAGTCTGCACTCTCCCCTCACCTTTCCTAGTTCTCAAAAACAAAACAACACAAAACATCTAGTAAGATGCACTTGGTGATTTTTATGGGTAGGTTTGAACCCAGGGCTGCATATATTGCTAGGTAAGCTTTCAACCACTGAGTTGGGCCCTGGCCTCACCTGGCTGTTTTTGTAGGATTCATATTTCTATAAGACATATTTTTCATGAGGAAAACAGCTTCTAGGAAACACCAGGAGGCCACACTAAAATCTCACTGATGACAAAGCTATCTCTGCAGGCTACAGCCAGGTCAGGGTACGTTTATCTAGATTGCTTTGTTGCTGTCTCCAGGCCTGTATGGAAGGCTGCTTTAGCTGGCTTCTATCAGCTGGTTGCACTGATTTTTAAACGTGTTTCTATTTTAACAGTTTTCTTTTTTTATTCACTTATGTGATGAGTATATTGCCTGAAATATATATGTGCAACACACGTGTGCCTGGTGCCTATAGCGGTCAGAGAAAAGCGTCGGATCCCTGGAACTGGAATTACAGATGGTTGTGAGCCACATGTGAGCAGCAAGCTGTTCTTTTAATCGATGAACCCTTTCTCCAAGATCCCTTCCCTTCCCTTCCCCTCCCCTCCCCTCCCCTTCCTTTCCCTCCATGTGTGGGAGTGCATGCACACACATTCAGAGGCCAGCAGAGGGCACCAGATCCCCTGGAACTGGAGTTGGGTGCTAGGAATTGAACTTGGGTCTTCTGTAGGAGCAGGATGCATCCTGACCACTGAACCATGTCTCTAGCCTCTCACTATCACATGTTAAGCAAATTTCTTCAGAAGTAAAGACACTGAGAATCTGGCTAATCATGCAATGGAAAAGATTCAGCTTAGAAATTCTTCATTTCTTCCCCATTTTTTAAATTTTATATAAAAGAACACAGACAAAACTTACTTAGCACAGTGAGAAGAAAATGACTCTCTTTTTCCACTTCTTCCTTCTGGAATATCAACCTAGCAAAGACAAAATCAGGGTGACACTTGCTTCTCTATCATAATTTAGTTAAGATAAATTTAACATCAAGTCATTAGGAAATGCATGATTTAAATTAATCAGGAAAGCAAGTTGTTGAGTGTATTGGAGGTACAGCTGCTGAACACTAAGAAAACAAAAACTGAGTTTTGGAAAAAATATACAAGTTCAGCTGGATGTGGTGACTCACTCCTGTAACACCAGCACACAGGAGGCTGAGGCAGAGGCTAGCCTGGGCTACTGTAGTGAGACCTGTCTAAGGGGATGGAGGGAGAATGGCTTCTGATGTAGTCCTCCTTGAGCAATCGTTCAACCTGCTGCCACCAGCCATCAGGTCATAATGCTGCTGCCCTGTTCAAATGAAGGGCACGATTCAGCAATGCCTCCTTGATCCCCAAATGAAGTGTTTGATCAGATTTGTGGATTCTCTCCATATATTGAAGGGGACTTTGCCCCTTTACTGCACACAGGGTAGGAAGAAAGCAATGTATAATACATGAGCATCTACTAGGTGCCAGGCACTTCAGTAAACAGTAGAGCTGGGCTGGAATAAAAGTCTTGGCCAGATGCATGCAGTCAAAAACCACTTAAGGCTATGAGGCCTATATTAGATCAGTGCCCTTTTAAATAAATTCTGTAAGTTTGGTGTTTTAAAACATTTTTTTTTTAAAACTTGTGGGCTTAGGAATAACATTTATACCAATAATGTGGCCGACTGGATGTGATTGATTTCAGTGTGGTAATTGTGCTGTTTAAAGCCCCGTTACACTGAGCAGAAGAAAAATGAAGAGTGTTAAAACTAACATCACTCTTACTATTAATTTAGAGAATGTTGGTTAGATTTCTCCAAAGAACCAGGCCACATCTATAGTAGGCAATTTTTAAGACCTACATCTCATACTCCAAGAGACTCAAACTCTATTCTACTTGAAAAATACAGATTTTCTGTTATACTTAGATATTAAAGTTTCTGATGTAATGGAAAATTATTGGGTTTTTTCCCCTTCAAAATAAGCTGTTAACTTTTAAGCTAGTTCTATTGATATTTCATAGTATCAGTAGGTTATATCAAGGAATGAGCTATATTTTCTCTCATTATACAAGTATTCAAGGAGCAATCCTGTTTGGTCCCTATGTTTCACAGCTACCGAGGCTTAGCATGAAGACCTTCAACATACTGGAGTGTGTTACAAGTTCAGCTATTAGGAGCTATAACATTTTGATGCTTCAATATAATTTTCTTCAATCAGACTTGAAGATATTATGTGAAGAGCCCATTAATGGTCCACTACCCAAGGTTAAAGTGCCTTGGTACTCTCAAACTGAGATGGTACCATAACCCCACAGAACACCCTTTCAGAACTGTTTAGTAGCACCTAACTGATGGCCACCAAAGGCCTCAAAGAATTAATATTCTCAGGAATCCACAGGATAACCCAGCTAACACTCCTAGCAATAGTGGAGAGGGTGTCTGAACAGGCCTTCCCTGTAATCAGATTAGTGACTAGCCTAATTGTCATCATAGAACCTACATCCAGTAACTGATGGAAGCAGATGCAGTGACCCATGGCCAAGCACTGGGTTGAGCTCCTGGAGTTCAGCTGGTGAGAGAGGGAGGAGGGATCATTTGAACTTGGCAGTGGTGGGGTGGGGGGTGGGGTCAAGAACATGATGGGGGAAAACCAGAGACAGCTGACCCAAGCTAATGGGAGCTCTAGACTATGGACTGACAGCTGGAAATCCTGCACGGGACCAAACTAGGCCCTCTAAATGTGGGTGACAGTTATGTGGCTTGATCTGTTGGTGGGGGATGGTGGTGGCTGATAGTGGCACCAGGACCTAACCCAGGGGCACGAAGTGGCTTTTTGGAGCTGACTCCCTATGGTGGAATACCTTGCTCAGCCTTGATACAGGGGAGAGGGGCTTGGTCCTTCCACAACTTGGTATGCCAGACTTTGTTGACTCCCCAAGGAAGGCCTTATCCCCTCTGAGGAGTGGATGAGGGGTGGAAAGGGGAGAAGTGGGGGGCAGCAGAGGGGAAGGAGGGGTATCTGGGATTGGTATGTAAAAATAGAAAATACACTTTTTAAATAAAGAGAAGAATTAACATATATCCTTAAGTGTTTAAGAATCCTCCAAGGATAAATGATCTACATACTGATATTCCTACATGAAACACAGTGGGCCCAGCAGTGGGCTCACAACTGAAGATAACAATTCCCTCTCTCCCGGACTCTGCCAATAGCCAATAGGTCAGCAGTAAGGGACAGGGCCCTGGGAGCCCTCATACCCTCCATAGCTGATTGCTGACTGAGCCAGTCTTCATGGATAAAAGATTATATTTTGAAAATGTCCAAATGCAAATGATCAAGGGAAGACAGAAAAGAGGAACTCGCGACCGTAGGCTTTTAGTTCCTCTTTCTCCTCTTCAAGCCTCACTGAACCATGGAATGTGTGGTCAGATAAAACAAACAAAGCCCACTTACAAGGACTTTAACATGATTGGCAGGAAATATGCCAGTCTGGTTTCTACATTTCCCTCTGTACCATTCTGCGTCTATTTTTTCGAGAAGATAGACGATATCTCCAGGTGTGAGACTCAGGTCATCAGCTTGCTCTGTAACACAGAATTAGTGACAACGATGAATTATCCCAGCTGCACATGTGATTAAATGCAGAGAACAGAGTGGCATTTAGTTCTGTCCACCCAGGCCTATATTCTACTGATTCTGAGACAGACTGGATTACACTGATCAAATTAATTTTTTTCATAACATTTTATTTAAAAATTTTGGTATTACAGATTCTCTTTTCTAAGAACAGATTAGATATGACTAAAGGAAACCATTTATAAAACCATCATTGTCCTGGCCAGTGGTTCCCGCTGTGCCAACATAAGTCTCTTGCTGAAAACACATTCGACACTGAACGGCCTTTGTAGACATGGCGTGATTCACTGGCCATTATTCCCAGTCACCCTTACAAGCCATTCCAGCCATTAACCGTAGCTCTTTAGGAGGAAAATTTATTTATACTAAAATAAAAATCAGCCTGCTAAGTATATATAAATAAGTTGTAGATAGTTAAAAACAAAACAAAACAACATTTGCAGCCTTGGCTATAAAGGATAACTTAAAATGATTACAAAAATCTAACGCTTTGATCTCATAGGTAAGTGGTGGTTGAGACACATATTTAAAAAAAAAATCTTTAATTCCCCCCCCCCACTTTATCAAACTTCATCAAAGTGCTAAACAAGTAAATATTCTAGCCTGAGCCCCTGAAGAACGTTATTTTGGTTGTGAGCCTAGCCTTTAGTGGCTGAGCCATCTCTCCAGCCCTGAAGGATGTTATTTTGAGCTATGACTGCATCACAGGGCTGAAGTTTGTGACTGGGAAGCAATGGCTAGTTTTCATTTGTATGGGTGTCCCCATCCTTTCAAAGGACAGCTTTCCAGCTAAGTTTTCTGCCATGGTTAGATGCACAGCCCTTCCTGAGGGCAGAACTGATGGATAAGATGGTACCCACAGGCTAGGATTCTACAGATACAGGCGAAGAGGAAGGAAGGCTTTGAGAGGGCATCCCAGGGTTCCATCCACTCATTATCTATGTCCTTACCTGCTGGGAAATCGTGCAGAACCACAGCATGAGGAGCTCCACTGTCAACAGGTTTCTGAGTGTGGCCTGAATCCTTGAGGAGGGGGGGACAGGGCTGTGAATGGAGTGTGCACAAGAGAACTGGTTTCATTATTTACCCTGAGGCCATTGTTTGTTTGTTTGTTTTTCATTAGTCTCCCCAAAAGAGTTGTACTATGAGCACAAGATATAAACCACACAAGTGAACCAGTTAAGGGAATGATTATCACCTTGAAATAGAATGTGTCCTTGCCAGAGGAGGGGCAGAAATAACTTTCAATTGCATATCACTAAGCATTTTTTCAAAGATTTATTAATTTTATGCATATGAATGTTTTGCTTGCATGTATATTTGACCAACATAGAAGTTCCTGGCACATAGAGACCAGAAGAAAGCAGATCCCTCAGAACTAGAAGTACTGGGAACTGAACCTGTGTACTCCACATGAGTAGTAGTAGTAGGTCTCTTAACCACTGAGTCATCTCTCCATCCCCTTAAGCACTTGGATTTTAAAGGAAGAAACTAAAATAAAAAAGGGCTGTTTACTAAAGGCTTTAAAGGAAGCAAAACACCATAACACTTATACCACCTCAAAGTTGGGGGTTTAGCCACTTGGCATTCCAATGGCGCTTTCCGCCCTCAACTGGCCAATTTAGACCTTAAGGATGGAACTTTCAAAGTTAAGCCCATTCTTCTGGAAGAGAATGAAGTTCTGTATTTATGTCCTTGTTTTTTTTTGCAGTGAAAGAAGCTAATGACTTCCCACAGAAGTATAATTCACAAGAGTAAAACCACTTCATTTATTACCACTTAACTGAATACATTCTCTAGTTTGAAAGCAATGCTATCTACCATGCTTGGCCTTTCTATTTAATCTGAATGGTTTATTCAACAGCAATTCTAAGTAAATTAGCAAAGAGGATGTAGTATTCTTTAGCTAGGTAAACAACGGCCTGGACTAGCTGGGGGAGGGGTGAGGTTGAAGAGGGATGCTGCATGACTGCTGAGCAGTTGCTTCTCTGGTTTTACCTCGTTTCTTGTTGCTCTTTCTCCTTCTCTTTCTGTTTCTGCTGCTGCTATGTGGACCAGGCTGGCCTCAAACTCATAAAGATTCTCCTGCCCCTGCATCCATAGTGCTGGGATTAAAGGTGTGCACCACCTCTTGCTTACTTCCCTTTTTCAGACAGGAGGGTCTTACTATAGACTCCAGGAAGACCTGGAACCCACTATGTAGACTAGCATGGTTTAGAATTCATGATGCTCCTGCCTCAACATCCTAGGTGCTAGAATTATGTGCGTGTCTCACCCATAATTAGCCTTTTTAAATGAAGAAACAGGCTTATCGATGACATCATCATATCATCCTCATCATCCTCTAATCCAGTTAAGGATGCTGCTTACTTTCTTTGGTGATGCCAGGGATCAAGCCCAGGGCCTTACTCACGGGCAAGGAAGTGGTCCACCCTCAACCCTTGGGAGATGTTACTTAAAATTCTTAAACACTAGCAAACTTATGAAATAAACAGAGGTAGACTTCTGTGCCTTTTCTTTGTTTTTCAATGACTCTTGGCCTCTTAGGGACACTTCATCTCTGTCCCTCCTAAAGCCCCAGTGCGCTGGCTTGATCACAGTGTACTGAAAGGAATGGCCCACTCTTCCTACCCCACAGCACTTCTGTCAGATCTTTCCTGAATCTACCTGCTCTTTGAACCAAAATGCACCACAGGGGCAAACTGTCTATTCTTAACACAGGCAAACAGAGCTGTAACTCAGTCAAGACAGCTGATGCAGCTTTTTTTTTTTCTTTTTTTAACATCAGCTTACTATGCAACACAACACCTTCTTAGAGCCTGCTTTTGCGTAAATAATGAGCAACACTGGAATTTCAGTAATTGTGAGCTATTTTAGATCTCCAGTGGCTTTAAGGTCTACATTTATGTAATTAATTATTATGTGTGTGTGTGATTTTTTTCCCCCCCTGAGACAGGGTTTCTCTATGTGTCCCTGGCTATTCTGGAACTTGCTCTGTAGATCAGGTTGGGCTCAAATTTAAAGATCTGGCTGCCTCCCAAGTGCTGGGATTAAAGACATGGGATACTACCACCGTGTGTGTGTGTGTGTGTGTGTGTGTGTGTGTGTTTTATTTGTTCCTGATTTACATCTGCAGGAAAAGGAATAGCTATTCAATAGGCTGGAGGCTACTGACTTGGAAAAAGTCTAGTCAGAGATCTACTTAAAATGTATCATGAACATGAATCTCCAACTGGACCCAAAGGTCTACCTATAGCCAAGTGAGAGAGTTGAGAAGATAATATGAGCCTCCATTTGGTTTCCCTTTTCAAGCTTTCAGCGATGAGTAATGAGACTCATCAGGTGGAGCAGGCTAGACAGGGTTAGCCACAAGGGAGCAGTACAACCCAGACACTGCCACCAGAGTACACGTGTGGTAGGTAAATCTAAGAGAGTCCGAAAGTCTTTCTATATCATTGCTCAAGAAATGATATTACAACAATAAGAGTAGCTACAACCATTGCTCACTTATGGTGCTCCACTCATTGTGATAAATAACTTCTATGCATTAACATTGGCCCACTCAACTTGTGAAATGTCAGAGATACAATTCACACAAAATAAAATTTATCCATTTAGATAAATGTGCTTAAGAGATCTTCAAAACAAAAATGCCTTCAACCTGTAAGCACTACTTACCCTAGGACAGATAATTTCCTGGAATGCTGGGGACTGCTGTTTATATAACGAGACATATGTTTTTGCTTCTGTAACCAAGGTTGGTTGCCCCAACTGCACAGGATGTGCTTGATCACACATAGGTGGGAGGTACGTAGGTAAGAAGTATGTCAGGATGTATGTATGCCTATCCTTGATTAGATGAAGTTGGGAAGTATGTAGCCTTGAGGGTTTTGACTTTATGAACCTTTGACTAATGTAATTCACAGCCATTCTCTGGGAACCCTGGGTGGACCTGGTCAGTATTTAATAAAGTTTACCTCAAATTTGGCTTAAAAATTGTGGTAGTGGTCTTCTTCTTGCCCATGGGATTAACACCCTTTAGCAGCTACTCCTCCACCCTCCCCTCAGCCATCAGCAAATGCTAACCCTTTCTGTCCTTATGGATGTACCTTTTCTGGGTTTCTATACAATATGTGAATTCCAAAAACAGCTCTGTTGAGTACTACCACACCAACTTCACACATCAAAAACCAAAGCAACAACAACAAAAACCTTCAGCACACTCTGAGCTTGTGACCACAAGGGTTGGAGAAAGGGAACTGAAGCTGCACCCTTTCTAAATGACCAATCCTCTGGATTCAACCTTAAGTGGTAAATTTACTATCTCCTGTTTACAGAGTTAGGGGAAAGTAGAACACATTTTTTGACCTCCTTCTTCATCATGTAAGGTTGTGCTGGGGACAGGGAGCCACCCAACTTTATTATCTAAGAACTGTAATGATCCCTTCAAACCCATGAGCCTAAAGAATGGTTCATTCATTTTGACCAACAGAGGTTCTACAATGGCCTGCCCCTGTAGGACAGAGACTTTTTAAAAGGCAATAACAATGTTCAAAGTGGGGAAGCTTTGGACTGTTACAACTTTTAATTTTTAAGCTTTAAAAATATATGTAAAACGATAGGTTTTTGGCAGTGTAACTCCTGCCATTACCAGCGGCATAGTCTGATAGAGGAAGGGTGGCTATGACAGATGGATGACACTGGACCCAAACAGAGAAATCTGAGTAAGAGAGTGTTTTTCCTGTGTGAACTAGTTAGATTTTTCACATGCCAGCTACACTAGATGAAGCCATATTTTCTCCCTAAAATGAGAAATTTTAGTTTCTTAGGAAAACTTGAAAAGATAAACTGCCTTCCAAGGAAAACGTGCAAAGAAAAACTGCCTTCCAAGAAGAAGGAAGTAGACTAGATTATGAAATCTAGGATGAATAATAAACTAAGTTCTTGCTTGAATGACTGGTGTAGTTTTCATATATGATGCCTGGAGTAACACACAATGAAAACTTAACTGGTAAGTTAGACTCTTCTAAGACTCCAGCCAGAGCTGGGGCGTCACTCAGAGGCAGAACAGATGCCCAGTGTCTCCCAGACCCTGAAGTGCTAAATAAATCCTCTTCAGGGATCACTGCATCTTATATCAGGTTCCACAAATTTGTTGTTAGTCCTAAATCGTGACTTGAGATGTAGATTATACTTCATTATTTAATGAATTTATTAAATCAGATAAACAAGGTTTACATTAAGTTCCTCCTCCGAAGACAGACTTTCTTGTCACAAAGGCTGGCCTTGACCTCTGCTGTGCATCCAAGGATGATCTTGGACTTCTGATCCCTCTTGCCTGCACCTCCTACACCCTGGAACTTCCAGGAGGAGTACCCACCACACCCTGTTAGGTTAAGCTTGCATTTTAAAGGACTCATGTCAGATTTAGCATTTACAGGATCCCCTTTAAAATATCCAACTCATTCTGCTAGAGAACCAACCTCTGGTTTGGTAAACAGGTTCATGTTATTTAAGAGAGTAAGTCACTTTCTCAGTGGAAAGTTCCTGTCCTAGCTTCCCACAAGCAGCCACAACATGGAGAGGGCAGAATACCCGGTGGTCTGTGCCAATGTGATTAGAGTCATTTATTCCAAAATTGGAGCAAACTGCTCCTGTTATTTCCACCCTGGTTAAAATAATGCTGCTAATAAAAGAAGCCTGGGGAGGAAAGGATATAATTAATAGCTTTATGACGGTGCTGCCATGTGTGACACGAAGGCTGCACAATAGCAACGCCTCACGTACGTTAGGTCTGTTTCTCGGCCGCTCCTCAAGGGGAGTGATGATCCTCATTTGGGATGGGTGAACCCTGCCAGTACCTTCTCCCCGCTGGCATTCCAAGTAATTATTTTCCGCCTGCTTCAGGATCACAAGCACGTCCCCACGCTGTAAGACACAACACCATTCTCTGAAGCAATTATTATTTAATAAAACATTATTACTTTCCCACATTTTAATCTTTGGAGCCTAAAGCATTTAATAATGTGTAATAGCAGGAACAGAGGGCAGGTTTTTTTTTTTGTTTTTTTTTTTTTTTTTTTTTAAATTAGCTAGTAAAGAAAGAGCTTGAATTTACCTTACAAGAGAGTTCCGTGGGGTTTTGGGAGACAATGTCTTCACTGGCAATTCCATGAGGCACAGACAGCTTAAATGTAAAGCATAAGAAGATTATTCGCAATCCCAAACCCTCACCTACTGCTGGTCACTTAGGACTTGGTATGTGTGCCTGAAAAGGGCAGCTTCTTCAGAAGGGTGAGCCAGCTTCATACTCTGGATCTGGGGGCAGGGGCCAGCAGTTCTCCTAGATACTAAAGTTCCGAGAAGGTGGAGTTGAGCCCACAGGATCACAGGGGGTGAATGTGACCTCAAGTTATATCAGCAACTCTCCGTTTGCCTTGTAGTCTCCCTGGCAGCCCGTCTGTCTGCTTGAAGCCCAGCCACTCCCTCAGCAATCTGATCTTACACTGGCTTCTATACCTGGGCCCCAGGGCAAAGGTTCCGTTTCTGAGGAGTACTTGTCAGAAATTCTATATAATACACACTTAAAATGTGGAGGAGGTTGCCTGGGCCCCTGGCAAACACACAAGAGCAAACACACAAGGAGGTGGCCTTGTAAAGCTGGGTTGATCAGCTACCTTCACCACATCTCCACAGCACACAGGGCTCCCAAGGCACACAGATTCCTGGCAGTAACGTAATGGTAGCGTAGCCATGGGGGCAAGAAATGGAGTTGAGGGGTATTTTATAATGAGACACATCACTTAAATAGACCATCATTTTGATGCATTCATTTCTTTGAATTCCTTAAATGTTTTGACATTATGCAGCTATGCAAAGAGCCCCAAGTGAAAGCTGGTTCTCTTTGAGGAAACAATCTTAGCATGGAATGACCAAAGCAGAGAGAAGCTTTACCACTAATTAACACTGTGTTCATGTTATGGTAAAATGGTGAAGAGAGTGGACTCAATGCCAGTTGCTTTGTGTTCAAATCCTGGTTTTACTGCTAGCTGGCTTAAATCTCTATCTTGGTCTCATTTTCCTTATTTGTATAATAGGGATAATGACAGTATCTAATCTACAAGATTACTTTTGAATAGTGCCTAGCTAACAATTAGTTCTCAATACATACCAATTACTATTTTACTTTATTAAGTAGTCTATCCCAGAGACTATCCCTAGGGTTTCATCAGTTTATACTTCATCTTAGCTGAGACACATGCGCACGCACACACACACACACACACACACACACACACACACACACACACACACACACACACTCAGAGAGAGAGAGAGAGAGAGAGACAGAGAGAGACAGAGAGAAGCAATTTAAATGACTGAATATATTATCTCTTTTCATCTGTCTATTCTCTTCTCAAAATCTGAATTAGCTTAAATAAAGTACTACTCCCTGGCTTGTTGGAAGTATAGAACAGGATAAAATTGCTAACTGCTGTTAAACACAGCAATACCATCCAATTATTCTAAAAATGCAAATAATCCTCTCGCCTACTTCTAAGTTAATTTTCTTATTTTTCTGGTTGACCTGAGCACATAGAAAAGCAAATCAACTCTGTTGCCATTTGTGGGAAACTCAGACAAAAGTCATCTGATGAAAAAAAAAAATCCAAAGAGAACAAAATTAATACTCAACTATCTCAATTACTGATAAGAACTTTTAACTAGTAGCTATTAAATGGGCCATGATAATTATGCTTACAAAATGGAAAAAAAAATCTGTACGAAAGTCATTGATCTTAATAAAAACTTAATTTCTACTTCATTTAAATGCTACTCATTTAGTGGGCAAAGCAGCTGTAAAGTACAACTATTCCAGGAGATGATCCATAGCGTTTGTTACCTGCTCCCATGGTAGATCCTACTGTGCCAGAGACTTATATTTCCTACCTTCCTGCTTTCCCTTTGTGGCTGATTCTCCTAATACTGACATCCTGTCTTGAAATCCCAGGCTTTTGTTGTTGTTTTGTTTTTTAATGAATTATTTGTTTTATGTGCATGAGTATTTTGATCCCAAGTATGTCTGTATCATGTGAGTTCTGGAACTAGCGTTATGGATGGTTGTGAATTGCTGTATAGACTCTGGGAATCAAACTGGGGTCTTCTGTAAGAACAAGTACTCTAAACCTCAAAGCCATCTCTCCAGCCCCCAAACACTGAGGTTTTGTGGCAGTCTGTCAAGGGCCAACCCCACACTTGTTTTTATTGCTTTTCCTAAGGATTATAGTCTTACTTATCCTAGCCCACCCCCCCAACCCTAACCCTAACCCGCCCCCTAACACACACACTAACACACACACACACACACACACACACACACACACACACACATATACACACACACCTTTGTTTTTGGTTTTGGAGACAGAGTTTCTCTGTGGAGCCCTGGATGTCCTAGAATTCACTCTGTAGACCAGGATGGCCTCACAGACGTCTGCCTGCCTCTGCCTCCCGAGTGCTGGGACTAAAGTTGTGAGCCACCACTGTCCGGCTAGAGGAAACCCCTCTAGCACCAATTTCAAATTTCAGGCTTACCATGTATTTCCTGTACAGAGGGTGTCCTGGTTGGGGACGAGGGGGTAGCACCGGATCTTGGCTTTTAAAGACCTGGCTCTTGGCCTTTGAGAGTCCAGGGGCCAAGTGACTTTGTTTTTTCTGAAGATCCATGTCTGAAGAGGACCGATTAAAAGGCAAATTTTTACTTGGTTTGGTTGCAGAAAGTTTAGGGGGTGGCGGTCTCTCAGGGGCCCCTTTGGGAGGAGGCTTCCAAACTGGAATGACTTTTCCATGACCAGGTCTGGAAGGCAAAAGGGGGGAGGGGCACGAGTCAGGAGTTTGATCTCATCTAGGTTCTGTCCCAACCTTTCTTCACACACACACACATGCACGCATGCACGCACACACGCACGTGCATACATACACACAGAGCCTGGCACAGGCATGAAGAGATTTTCTGCTAGTGGGGTACAATTTACTGAAACCTGCAGGGTATGCTGTTTTTGAGCAAATGACTCTTGCATTAAACATTATAGTAGAGGAAATGCCATGATGTCCCAGCTTCCTCTCATCTTGCACCTGAGATTCATTAGTTCAAGACAAACAAGCACTTACTGTCATGAGTTCTCCAACTGTTCCTAAACATACGGACTATTCCAGGAAGCTAAGTACTTTCAACCACAGTCTGAGGCAAAAGATTACACATATGATGATATCAGGTATATGTGCCTGGGTCCTCTATATAATTAGAAAAGAAACATCAAACCCCCCTAATGTTCACATTATAGCTGCTACTATTAAAACACTGTTAATTTAGATAAGCATAAAGGAAGCTCTGAAAATGGAATAGGACAGCAACTACTTTAAAAACCCTTTCCCTAATATCTCAATGGAAATAAATTTCAATAGGCAATGCCTCCTGAAAGTGTGCCAGCCGTGGTTCGAATACCTCTAGATCTGGGGATGGGGCTGGTATGGACCACCTGTGAGTTCCCTTCAGTGATGCTGAGAAACATGCCGGCCCCTCTAACAGGAGGATGTCTGTGAGAGATTCCAGCAGAGGAATTATTTCAGTTTGGAAAGCTGTCTTGTTTTTTTGGTAACAGTATCAGAGACTCATGCTTGTGCTCTGTGGGTGTTTGGACCTCGTTGAAAGAGGAAAAGATGAGAGAGCCCCATAACCTGCTGTCCCAAGCAGACTGTGGGGGGGTGGCCTGGGCAGACTGGCAAGTTTCTCTCCAAGACAAGACCTAAGGCTCACAGCCCTGCATCTGGATGTCAGAGCACAAGAGCCAGTTTCTCCAAGGCATCCGATCCCCTCCAGCTTTCCCACATTTTACCTACCTTGGTGGCAATCTGGGGGGTCCTTGTCCCAAGCTTCCTGATTCACTGGCTTGCTCCAATTCCTATAAATGTCACAGAAGGCTTTTTAGTTAAGACTAACCTAAAAGAAGAGTTTGCAAAGGGAACTGGGATCAACATTTTTTAGGTGAGTCTCTAAGTGGAAAAGCTGTGAAGTTATAGAAAGCTGAGAAGGGCTCTCAGTACTATACACATACATACATGTGTCATTTTTATTTATTTATTTTTGAGACGGGGTCTCATTACGTAGAGCTTGCTGGCCTGGAAACATGTAGACCAGGCTGGCCTTGAACTCACAGAGATCCTCCTGCCTCTGTCTCTAGAGTGCTGGGATTAAAGGTGTGCACTACCATGCCAAGTCCATGAAGCAATATTTAAAGAAAGACTTTTTTTTTTTTAATGTGTGTGACTGTTTTTCCTTCATGTATGTCCTGTGTATCACATGTGTGCCTGGCTCCCTCGGAGGACAGAAGAGGCTGTTGGATGCCCTCGCTGGTGTTTTCTCCTTTCCTGCTATAGTTTGCTTCAATTTTAACATATGGTATTTCTTCATCTCACTTATGATAGAAAACAAACGATCCTGAATTTAAGCCACTGAGAGTGACCTGGGTGGTTGTTTTGTCTTTGGCAGTCAGATCTCTCCATGGATAGCTTCAAAACAAGCAGTGGGTTTCGAACTAAACAAGTTGAGGACATTTAAAAAAAAACTTAAGGGGTGGAAGAAAGGAAGACATGCAAGGAGACAGAAAGACAGGGAGACGGGATTTCTCCAGATAGCAGACAGGATACACGGACTGACAAGGGCTTTCTGAGGGAAAAATGCAAGACAGCTCTGCCTGGACTGTGCCGCCCAGTGATCCACAAGAGGATTTGGGAGTTGGGGAATGAAGTGAGGTCAACAGGGCAGAGGCTCAGCTGTTCTGCTTCAAAGGTTTTCAGAACACTTTTTTAAAGCATTTATTTTATTTTATGTGTATGCGTGTTTGCCTGCATGTGTGTCTGTGCTTCATGTGTGTCTGGTGCCCACAGGGGCCAGAAGAGGGCGTTAGATAGTTGTGAGCTGCTATGTAGGTGCTGGGAATCGAACCCAGTCCTCTGGAAGAGCAGCCATGCCTCAATCACTGAAGTCATCTCTCCAATCCCCAGAACTGTTTTTGAGGACTGGGACATCACTCTTCTGTTGAATGAGAAAAAAAGAGACCTCAAAGCCCACACAGTGCTTTTCGTTCCTTTCTTTTGTAAAGGTCCTAACTCAATTGTTCTTTTCTTTTTTTTTTAATTGAAAAATTGAAAGAATTCATTACCAAGACCAACTTTCCCTTTTCTACTTTGTAAGACCCAACACATACCTACCCATGAAATGCTGCCTCTGAGACTTTAAGGAGAAAATTTCCGGTCCTTTAAATGTACATTGCATTAACAATTATTTAGCTATTGCTTAGGAATCATCAGGCAAATTCAAACTGTGCCATCATGTAACAAATGAGTTAAAAGTTCACAATTTTAAAATTCACGTTATTTACAACATTTCCTTAAATACCAAGTGATTAATCGCCAATGACGAGGATGATTTAAACATGCTCCAACGTTTTAAAATCTCATTTTTTAAAAAACAAATTAAGCTTGCCCTTAAAACTTGGTTTCACTAATGAGTTCAGTTAATGTAGTGAAACAAGCCACCAGCTCATAAACCCTGCAATATTCCAGAGTATAACCCATGCCTTATAAATACGCTGCTGCCAGTAATTCTTCCTGACAATATTGCTATGATAAAATCATGTCTTTTCTTGACCACCTTTAAAATTAAAGCAAACAAGCTTTAATAGGAAAAGAGAATTTTTATTGACTTTTCTCAAAATTAATTGTGGAAGGTGCCTTAATAATGAAGGGAAATGTAAGCAAAAATATTTATGTGAAACTTTGATATGGAAATAACAAATAAAAAACCTCACAGGCCGAGGTGTTTCCCCCCCCCCCCTTTCTCTCATTTGTTTTCAGCAAGACTTAACTACAAGTGAGCTGTATCCCAATCCAGTGCTGGCATGTTTGTGAGAAATTTAAAATATCTTTTTGATCTCTCACTTTTGTCAGACTTTAAGTTGGAACCAGAAAGGCATATCCTGGAGGGCTCTGCCATATGCAACATCTTCCACACGGGGTAGAGGTGGCCCCTGCTGCTGCAGACGTCTTAGAGTTTGCTCAACCTGGGTTGGTGCCCAGGTTCTGCCGACAGTCCTAGGAGACCCCTGGTTAAGATGCCCCCCTCTTTAGCAATCTGCACAGACTGTGAAGCCTTTCTGTATCTTTTTAGTTCTTTCTGGTTCTGAGACGCTGGAACTTTGGCGTCTTACAGGCTGCCTGAGGGCCTGGCAGAGGTGGTCTTCTGCTTGTAGCATCTCTATAGATGGCATATTTTCACATTTGAAAAACACTTTAATTTTAGAAACATTCCTTTCCCCCCTTTCCTTTTTGAGACAAGATCTTACTGTACAGCTTGGATGGGAACGGAACTCACAATTCTTCTGTCTTAGCTTTTCCAAGTGCTAGGGTAACAGATGAGTGTCACCATGTCCAAGGATTCCCAGGTTGCTGTGGCATTTATAAAAAAGGAGATGTTTCTCTTTATCTCAAGACCACATGTGCATTATATGTGTGTTGGGATTGTGGAGAAACTGGCTTAGGTGTATTTTTCAGGGGCTGGCACTTGTTAGAGCGGAGTTTAAAATCAGCTTGCCTCTGCACACACACTTCTGGGCTATGCGCTCGGATTGACATGAATCACACACGTTTCCCCACTCTGCTGTGGAGTTGGTAGCTTCTTTAGGGGATGCTTTGGGACAGGCCAAGCAGCTCTCAGCTCCGCTGGCTTGGGATGGGATCCTAGAGTCCATCTTTTAAGTAACAAAAGTGAGGTTTGGCAACTGTAGCCACCAGATCTGATGAAAAGTTTTCTAGCACTCTGGTTAGGAGAAATAAACGTTTTGTCCAACAGCCAGCTTTTGTAAAAAAGACAGTGAGTAAAGACTGTCTACCCTCCTGGTCTGTGACACTGATTCTTTCTTATTTTGTTTTCTCTGTGAAGCCCTGGCTGTCCTGGAACTCCCTCTGTAAACCAGGCTGGCTTCAAACTCAGAGATCTGCTGACCTCTGTTTCCCAAGTGCCGAGATTAAAGGCCTATGCCACCGCAGCCTGGTGACACTGACACTTTCTAGAGGTCGTCCCCTTCACTGCTAGCCTTATGGCCTCTGAGCTAAATAAACCCAGTAATTACAATTCTCAAAACAAAATTTTCAGGCACATGTTTGAGCTTAGCCTCTAGAAACCTACACTCGTGACTTCAGGAATGTCACCGAATTTATAATCTGTTTTGGCATGCCCTTTTCTTCAGGTCCAGCATGGTGTGTACGGGTGAGCATGCAGGTGGCTCTGACCCCCTCTGGGATGGATTCAGGGAAGGGTTTCCATCATGTTCATGTGAGGCAGTGATGTAGGTGTGAACACAGGAGCTCTCTGGGCGGTGTAGTTTATCCTAACTTGTTTACTTTTAGATGTAGGTGTTGCTTTGGACTGCTGACACGGTGGTGATGATCCTACTGTTTCCATAGCTCTGCTCTTCACAGACCCCATCATGTCAGGCATGGGAGAGGACACCTGCTCACCATGCTCTCTCGGCTCCTTCAAGGAGCCTTTGAGAGTGGGAGCCTGAGATCCTCGGAAGCAATTATTCTCCCACAGGAGTTTGGGGTTACAGTATGGCAGGGGCCCTACTCTCTGCTTTTGGGTTTTCTTGGCTCAGTTTTAATAAAAATTTATTATCAAGTACTTTGAAGATACAAATGATCACTAAATTTTAATTCATTCTACAGAAAATCTCATTAACTTGGTACTGGCTAATTTAATTTAATGTCTTTTTCAAAGAAATTTCTCTTCACCAGAAGATTGGATGGGTTTGCTTGTATGATGAGCACAGTTAATGCGCGGGGTAAAACTATTACAAAAATTGAACTGAATTGGTTTAAAGACTTTAAGAATTGATTTCTCTTGAAACAAGCCATAAAGATGGCCCATCAAGAGGAAATTTTTAAAAATGCACAAGGGGATAGTATTAAGGTTGAAATTTAAAATACTTTCATAAAAGGTCCTAGGTAATGTTAGCAAAGGTATGGCAAAGCATTGTATTTCAATTTTTAAAAATTTCTTAAACTTCAGAATAAAATTTCTTAGGGTAGTTATCTTAAATTATTATCCTATTTAATAAAAATAGAATTGAGTGTTTTAAACAAAAACTGAAAGTTATTTTGAAAGTTTTAATAACCTCTTCATTATTATTATAGTATCATATAAAGACAATGAAGTACAATGAATGAACCCAATCCTTCTACAGGGACTTGCAAAATATTGAATATAACATTAAGTAAGTACATGAGATTTAGCAATTGGAATCTAATAAAACCAATGGTAAAATAATTTAAGCAGAACCGGTTCAGAACTTTGCCTTAAGCCTAACAACCCCTCAGGATCACTCACCGGGTGTCTAGTTCTGTCCGCATGACTGAGCTTTCCAGACACTGTACTGTAAGTATTCCCAACAGGCTTTTCAGCAGGGAGAGGAGGTGGGCCTTGTGGATCCCCGTGTAAACCTAGGGAAAAGACAGAAGACAGAAGTCACCAGCAATGGCTGGTCCAGGATTCCATAAGGTGACTACTCGAGTGTAGGCGGGCTCCTTAGGAAAATGGCAGGCAGAAGAAAGCCACACCCAGTGCTAGACAGTTAAGTGACAACAAAGAACCCTCAGCAGACCTCAGAAAATTGATTTATGAGCTAACATATTACAACGGGGGCAGGTGGGGGTGGGAATAGCATTGCTAAGAATGATGTGTCAGGCATTAACTTAGGCATTGCAATCATCATCCCTGTATTAGATTTGTCTGGCCAACAAGTAGCCGGTAACTGTATGCGGCAATTTAGATTTAAATCTTACTTAAAGTGAAATAAAGTTAAAGCCTTTCTTCTTAGTTGTGCTAGGCACATTTCCAGCACTCAGGAGCCACTGCGGCATAGAGGCTACCATGGTGACCAGGACAGACACGGCATTACCTCACACGACATAATATGCTACCTATTTTTACAGAAGCCGAAATTAAGAAAACTGAGTTCATTTGAACCCAAAGTGTGTGCTCATTGTAGTAAGACCAGGTCCTTAATAGGTGGAGTACTCAACCCTCTCCCATCCACAAATAAGTAAATGCTTCTGATAATTTAGGTTAATGGCCATAATTAGCCTCGATTACAGAAACAATATCTTTATATCCAAACCACACACTTAGCTCAGTAGTACTTATACCCAACTTACTTTAAAGAAAGAAAATAGAGATGATTAGATTTAATTACTGCCTGGCAATTAAAATCTGTGTGCAGGAATACCTCATGAGGGGATTGCAGGAGGCTAAAGCCACCTTTTACACCACCTGGTGTCACCACTAAAAGTGTATGGGAACTCTCCTTTGTTCAAATTTCCAGCTCCGGTGAATCTTCTCAAAAGGAGGAAAATGTCCAAGCCAGCTAGCAGGAAAACAATGATTTAAGATGGGCAAGTGTTTGCAGTGAGAGGCGGGGCTGCTCCGGGGATGAAGACACACAGGACCGACCACGCCAGTCACCTGCATCCACTGTGGCAGTTCCTTATTGGCACAAGCAAATAGACAGACTATGCAATCAGGGGTTTACTGTAGTCATAAGCAAGGAGTAAGCTGACGTTTACTTGCAGTCAGGGCATGTGGAGAACCTGGCATGGGTGTGATGGGCTCAGAAATATTGTTCCAATTTTAATCCAGCCAGTAAAGGTATCTGGCAAAGGCCTGGAGGAGGTTATCTTAGGGTGAACAGGATCCAGGGAAAGAGCTGACAGGGGAAGACAGGTTTAAAGACAATAAAGGACCTTGTACCACAAAGCTGTTCATTTCTTCTCTGTCCATTCCAAATTCTTTAGACACAAGAAACCATGGTCTTTTCCCTCTACAGCATACACTGTTTAAAAATTGTCCAACAGTGCTGGGCACTGGTGGCACATGCCTTTAATCCCAGCACCTGGGAGGTGGAGGCAGGCAGTCTACAGAGGGAGTTCCAGGACAGGCTCCAAAGCTACACAGAGAAACCCTGTCTTGAAAACAAAACAAAACAAAACAAAAAAACCCACCCCCCCCAAAAAAAAGAAGAAAAAAAAAAGGGAGGGGGGCAGGGCTGAAGGATGGCTCAGTGTTCTTCCAGAGGATCCAGATTTGATTCCCAGCACACACATGGCAGCTCACACAGTTGTCTCTCACTCCATTTCCAGGGGACCTGACATCTTGTTCTGGTGTCCTCTAGTACTGCATGCACATGGTACACAGACACACATGCTGGCAAAACATCCATTAAGAAACAATTTTAAACATTGCACTAATAGAATTCTGGGGTATTGATTTTTGCTGGAACAAACTCTTTGGAGGCTATCTTGGCCAGTCAATTCTCTTACACCCAGCAAGGCAGATTCATCTTTTTAACAGATCCTGGGGCTTTGTTTGGAAAATAATTAAAGATGGTTCCTTAGCTTACCCTTTCATAATTTTTAGAGTTATCATTATTTCAGGAGAAGTTATTAACCCAATTTAGGGGAAGTAAACAGTAGGCCTGATACTGTTCATCCTTAGGAAGGCCTGCTCACAAGCTTTGCTGTTAGCTAGCACTCAGAATTTGGTCTGTAAGATGGAACCAATCATTGTTTTTGTTTTTGAGGCAGGGGTCTGTGTAGCCATGGCTGTCCTGGAACTCTCACTGTAGACCAGGGTAGCCTTGAACTCATAGAGATCCACCTGCCTCTGCCTCCTGAGTGCTGGGAACCAAGGTGTGTGCCACCATCTACTCTCCTTCCAGACACCAGTAATTTTAGATATTTATTTATCTTTTATGTATACAGTCAGAAGAGGGCACCAGATCTCATTACAGATGATTGTGAGCCACCATAGGGTTGCTGGGAATTGAACCCAGGACCTTTGAAAGAGCAGGCAGTGCTCTTAACCACTGAGCAATCTGTCCAGCCCAAATCTGTTCGGTTTCTAACAGTGGCTATGTAACTGTCCCCGGTCACAAAAGTGGATGAAGCACTGCAGTTCCTCTATTTAACAACACTGTATGTTGCTCTAACTCATTGTGGGGAGACTGGAGGATGCCATGTGGTGTGACTTCACTAGAAGATTCCTGGAGGCTTATACCTGGATTCTGTCACATCATATCCCACTTTCCCTGGGGTAGATTCTGTCTCATTTACTTCTGCAGTAATAAATCATAACCCTGAATACTGAACCCTGTGAGGAATCCTAATGGTTCAGTGACTTAGAGGTGGTCTTGGGGGCACTTGCATTAGAGAGGAGAGCTCAGTTAAGCCACAAGACAGGGCTGGATTCCATCTTCATCAAGTCAAAAAAGGTTCCTATAATACTAGTGATTATTTTTGACTATGCCTGTTACATCAAGAACATAATTATAAGGTAACAGCAAACAGGCGAATAACCCAATGAGCTATAATTTTACGCCTTTCTGACTACATCACACTGTCAAATGTGATTATGCCACCATTTCCTTAATCAACACTATAACCTTCAAAGAAGCAAAGCCTGCTGTAATTTCTGGAATTTCAGAGCCCTGACTTTCTCCTCATTTTTCACAGCAACTCAGTTCAATTTCTTGCTACTGGCTGAGTGTTATCTATCGGTTAATAACAAAATCACCAAGAGACCAAAACCAATATGATGCTTCTCGGCAGTATTTTAGAGAAAAGCCAGTCCCCTAAATCCAAATGTATGCTCCTGTACACGCTTGGAGTACTCCGGCCCTGGACACATCGTATCACACGCCTGCAATACCTCTCAGACAAAGGCAATGATGCCTTGGGGCCACACAAAAGCACTGCAGGCGGGAATGAAGAGAGGATCTGGAAAGCTGAGTGGTGATTTTCAGCAATGCGGGGACTGCTCCTGAATCCACAGATTTTCCTTTCATTTTCTTCATCTCTTATAGTCCAGGCTGGCCTCAGACCCACTGTGTAGCCCAAGATAACCCCGAACTCCTGATTCTCCTGCCTTCATCTTCTTTATGTCTCTCTCTCCGGTTTATGGAGACAGGAATCTTTTGTGTAGCTTTGGAGCTTGTCCTGGAATCTTGCTTTGGAGACCAGGCTGGCCTCAAACTCACAGAGATTCTCCTGCCTCTGCCTCCCGAGTGCTGGGATTAAAGGCATGCGCCACCACCACCCGGTCCTTTCCTTTTAAAGATTTATTGATTGATTGATTGATATTGTATATAGTGTTCTGCCTGCAAGGATGCCTGTAGGCCAGAAGGGGGCACCAGATCTTCACAGATGGTTGGGAGCCACCATGTAGGTGCTGGGAATTGAACTCAGGACCAGTGAGAGAGCAGCAAGTGCTCTTAACCATTGAGCCATCTCTCCTGCCCTTCACCTTCTCAGTGTGAGGATTACAGGTATGTACCATCTCTGCCAGTTTTATTCACTTCCAGGAATTGAACCCAGGGCTCACAGTGTGCTAAGCAAGCATTCTACCAACAGAGTCACACCCCCAACCCTAAACATCAAATTTCTTTTTCAAGTACTGTTAAAGCTGATACAAAATTTCACTTACTGTATGATTAAAAAAAAAAATCAGCTAAGAAAGTATACAAAAAAATAATCTAGTGTTGTAGCAATTTAAAAATGACATTTATTTGAGACTTAGTCATCCTAAGAAGTATAATTGCTATATGTTTCTAAAGCTTTTGGGTAGAGTTCTTTGCACAATTTACGCATCGCCATATGATGATCAAGCTGACTGGAACAATATACCCATGATAGACATATCTAGCTTCATTTGCTTACTTCCCCACCCATCTTTACCAGAGGCACTGATGACTCAGAATACTATGACTGTTCTCAGAGACACAGTCTCCTGTTGTTCTCTTTGTCTAAAATCAACCTTAAAGAAAAACCGAATACAAATTTACGGTGAGAATTCTCCACAGAACTGTGAGAGAACACCTTGCTCCAGGATGTCCGTGACTGTGAGTAACAAACAGCAGGTTATACATAATTTCAAAAGCAGACATTGATAAGTTCATTCAGATTTCTCCTAGGCTCTTGGGGGAGTAAATTAGGAAGACAGAGAAGAGCTTACATTTTTCTGGTTTGGCTGGGATTCGAATTACAGTAGGCTTCCTGGTGGGCGCTGGTGGAACGGCTCTTTCTTTTGTTGGTTCTGTTTTTGTGGGGAGCTGAAAGGGATCTAATGAAAAACATAGTTTATTTTGCATGTTTTAGTTAACACGGACTGAAACAAAAAAGCCTCATTCATAATTTAAGAGTCATATTTTTCATGCCCCAGGGAAAACTATTCATGGATAAACAAAATCTCAGTTTGCAGAGACAAAAACAAAGTTGGAGCTCATAAAAGGAAATAATTTAGTACCCTGTAAATAATTCATATGGCTTCTCTCGCTCTCTGATGAGAGAGATCCAGGACGACCCTGAATTATGTAGAAGCTAGCTTTCAGGGGAGGGCAATCATTTCATAAATGTCTGCCTGCAAATGAGGGACAACTGTAACAGCCATCTTTCTGAACAGCAGCATGTCTCAGGCCTCCAGGAGGGCTCCTCTCCTTATACCCCTGAGCATGGCTGCAACACATGCTCACCACAGGCCTCACCCTCCTGTTCGCATGACCCAACGCTGGGAAGGGGCCCAGCTGTTTCAGGTTTAACTTAGTGAGGCTATACTACCATAATGTGGAAGTAAAACAGCTTTTATTCAACAAATATTTAACTTTGGGGCAAACACTTAGCATTTCTCCATCTTCATTAATTTATTTTAAGTGACTCAAATATGCCTAGGGTAAGTATTTTAAGTCAAAACCTAACTATAAACCCATTTTTTTTTTTAACTGAAAGAAATGAACTTTAATGTAGATGCTCTTTCATTATTTTAGAAATATGTCTCTAAAAAATTTGTATGTGGGTCTGGGGAGATAGATCAGAGGTTAAGAGTTATTTGCTGTTCTTGCAGAGGACCCAAGTTTAGTTCCCAGCACCCACACAGACATAAACATACACTCCACACATAGACACACACATAGACACATCACACAGACACACACCACATACAGATACACAGACACATGGACACAGACATACACACTACAGACACACACCACATACAGACAGATACACAGACACAGACATGACACAGACACACACCACATACAGACAGATACACAGACACAGACATACACACTACAGACACACCACATACAGACAGATACACACAGACATGACACAGACACACACCACATACAGACAGATACACAGACACAGACATATAGACACAGACACACACCACATACAGACAGATACAAAGACACAGACATGACACAGACACACACCACATACAGATAGATACACAGACACAGACATACACACTACAGACACACACCACATACAGACAGATACACAGATACAGACATGACACAGACACACACCACATACAGACAGATACACAGACACAGACATACAGACACAGACACACACACCACATACAGACAGATACAAAGACACAGACACATACCACATACAGACAGATAGATACACAGAGAGACAGACACACACACACACAAACCACACAGACACAAACACACCACAGACACATACATACCACATACAGACACACAGACACACACAAGATAGACATCACAAAAATTAATTTAAAAAAGAAAGATGGGAGACCTGAAAATACACAAAATAGCAAAAATAAAATGATATGCTCTATCACATCTTCCCTTTCTCTTCGTCACTTCCTCCTTGGCCTGATGGAACCTAGAACTACTAGCCTTCCCTACCCTCTACAAGGTGCAGAAGCTTGACCTTGCCTTCCAGTCATCCTCAACCCTCACCCAAGATCTCAGCTGTTCCATCCCATTTTCACTGTCTCTCAGATCTTTGCTTTTTGCTGGCAAGAGGACCAAAGAGTTAAGAAAAGGATCAAGGCTGATAAACGTTCAGTGTGATCAACCCTTCCTTCATGTTGTATTTCTGCTGTAGCTGCTGCTTCTGGCATCCCTTATTTGTTGGCTCTTGGTATAGTTTTTGGCTAATGATATCTGCTGGGTGAGTTTGGGCTAATATACTCCCTACATTTTCACATTCCAGATTAGGTAGGTGTATGCATGACAAGAGCACAGGGTGGGTGATGAACAGAGAAAGAAGGTCAATAGGTACTGTGGAGAGGCTGGCACAGGAATACTCAAATCCAGCTTGTTGGAGAGGCTAGCCTCTGGAAACCCTCCCCAAAGGTCAGGTCTCAGCAATCCTGTCAAAGGATTAGCCACATTGTTGTTGTCTTAGGATGAAGGTTGTAAACACAGTTTATTATGTAAAGAACTCTCACTGTTCTAGCTGCCACTCTGTCTCCCTTTCTTCTCCTCCTCCTTCATTTCCGTATCACGAGCTGCTCTTAAATAACTGACTCGGTCATGTGTAATAATTCTGCTATGCATGCCTAGGTGAAAAACAGTGCCCCACAATTGCAGACTGGCAGGAATGGTGGCTGATGGACCTCAGCTGTGCTTATTGAGTCAATAAGCCATCTGAATGTTGTGCCCGGTTGAGTTCCATGTGAGAGACCACAACCAGCGTGGACAAACGGCACCAAACCAATCCAGGAGAAGGAAGGAGGACCAAAGGCCTCGCTTTTATCTTGATGATGATGGAACCCAGGGTTCTGTGCACGCCAGGCAAGTCCCCTCCAAATGAGGCACACCTCCAATAGCTGAAGCTTATTTTTCTCCCCCGAATGTGGATGACATACAAAGCAAGCATGGCTTTGTGTTTGGGGGTACATGTGCATTCTGGAAGGAGGAACACATCACTGTCATCTATCTGTTCAGAGGTCTAAAGTTTGTGACCTTTGGTCCCAGGCCTTATTTTTAAAAATTTATTTCAGAAACAAAAAACCATAGGAAGTAAATGTTTATGGGAGTATATATTATGTGATTTTTTAAAAAGAAATGAAACAAAAGCAAAATACAGGGGAAACAACCTGAATATCAACTTGGAAACCCTGAGTGAACTTTCATTTCATTATTGAAAAAAAAAATGGATAACAAACATTTGAAAAGTATATACTTTAAGAAGGAAAGTGGCTATAATTTTGTGATATTAGGTATAAGGACTATTTATTAATCTGAAGGGAAGCTGTCAATAAATCTCATTGCTTTGTAGCCAGGCATGGAGATGCATGCACCTTTAATCCTAACACTCTCAGGAGGCAAAGGCAGGTGGATCTCTGAGTTCAAGGCTACCCTGCTCTACAGAGTGAGTTCCAGGACAGCCAGAGCTACACAGAGAAACCCTCTCTCAAAAACAAACAAACACAACAGAACAAAAATCTCATTGCTTTTCCAAGGCAACAATAATACTAATAAACAATAATAAAAAAAATCCATAAAAATAAAATCTTATTTGGTGGCCTTGAGGGATGTAGAAACTCACATAAAACTCATACACACGATAAACAAACAAAATTTAAAAAGTTAGAAAAGCAATGATAATTGGGATGGACATGGGGATATATTCTGTGATTCTACCAGCTGTGTGATGGAGGCAGGAGGATGGCAAGTTTGATGACAACCTGAGCTACATAATGATGAAATCCCAGCAGAAAAAAAAGGAAGAAAAGAAAAACAAGAAAAGATAAACTATTTTGTTAGACAGCACTTACACAATTTAAATGGCTCTTAACACAAAATGGAAACCAGGCCTTCCATCCATCCTCTACTACCATCTCTTCAGAGTCCTTCCAGACACATTGTTTAAGACTTTAACACAACCAGTAGCTAAAATACTAGGAATACCATTCTTCACACTTATTGTTTATGTTGAGAGAGGGTCTTATGTATCCCGGAGCAGTGATACATAGTTATACGTAACATGAATGTGATACATGGGGATTCACACTCATCAGTAGCTAATGATGACCTTGAGTTTCTGATCCCCCAGTTCCTTCTCTCTGAGTGCTGGAATTACAGGCACATGCCACCACATCAGGTTTAAGCAGTGCTGACGGTTGAATCCAGGGTTTCCTGCACCCTAGGCATGCACTCTACCAACTGAGATACATCCCTATTTCCCTATACGAATATTATGAAGGTTGGACCATACTAGGAAACAACAGGTTTGCTTGCTGTCTAGGTATATGCTCTTCCATTCATTGTGTTGTATCACACCACAATTCATTTAAGCAGCCCATTGAAACTTATTTCCAATATTCTTTATGTGTGTATGTAACCTGTACTGGTTCAAATGAGGTTCACATATTTGAATATTTTATCCCCAGTTGGAAGAACTATTTGGGAAGGATTAGGGGTGTCCTTTTGTTGGAAGAGGTGTCTTACTGGGGGCGGGCTTTCAGATTTCAAAAGAGCCATCCTCAGTATGTGTGTCTCTCTCTGCCTCCTGCTGCCATGCTCTCTGCTACAACAGCCACCCACCCTAACCCTCCAAAACCATAAGATCCAAATAAACTTTTTCTTCTATAAGTTGCCTTGGTGTTTTGTCGTAGCAATAGAAAAGTAACTAAGACATATGTGCATGCATTATTGCCAATGTTCTTTAGAACAAGTTCTTAGTCTAGTGGTCTTGACATGCTCAATGTTGTAACTCAAACTGTTTGCACATGAACTAATGGACACATTTGAAAGGAGATAAAAGACTGCATGAGATCCTCAGAACCCCGGGATGTTAGCCCAGTGGTTAACAGCCTCATGGTGACAATTCTATCAGAGACTGCTCATGCATCACAATACAAATGGACCATCCAAATCTAGAGAAATCAATGGCATTTTTCTGTATTTTTACTTGCAGTGTTCATTCTGTCTTTCTCTTAGTCCCTCATATCAACACCAATTATTCTACACGTGTCACCAGACAAGCTGGCCCCTTTACACCTATGCATGGTCTTCATTACTGGGCTGAAAAAAACACTGATGATAAAGTAGTCTTCCAGCCATTACCTGTCTGTAATAATATGCTTGTCTCTGCAATTAGTTTCCCCATCCCTGGCTTGCTCTTCTGTCATTGTTCTCTCTGGAGTTCTGTTAATAGCAGAGATCGGCTGCTAAACTATTATTCTGGTTTGTGTAATAGAGCTGGCAGTAGAAACATTCTGCCCCTCCCTTTTTATTTTTTGACAACTGGGTGTGATTTGTAAGGGTGTGAAGTGGAATCGCTAATACTTCCCGGCTTCATTACATTAACCTGGAAGGCATTCTACCTAAGAAATGAATCCAATATTAAATTGTCTGTTTTTATGAGTTTTCCTTTAATAATTTTTCTAATCTTTACAATGTTTCCATAGTGTCAGTATTTTCTGATCTCTATTTCCTGAGATTAATATGGCAACTTCATTTTATGAACACTTTTATTAGTTTTTCATTATTTTTGAGGGAAGACAAAAGAGGAGCAAAGACATATTTCTGAGTTTTCTTCTCTGTTCCTCCCCCAGTTTCTGGCTGACGCCTGGACCAATTAAGCAAGGGTTCAAAGAGGCCATAAACCTTTATTTCAATACCACTAAAATATCAGGAGAACCTCACGGAATCCCCAGTCAAAAATCACGCAAAAAAAAAAAAAAAAAAAAAAAATCACCAGTACTGAGGGGCTGAGGTGACCCTGAAGGTCTCTGGAAGGTAACAAGTATGTGCTCTGGAAAAATCCCTCAGGCAGCCACAGTTCAGAAGATGATGAAAAGCTTGAGCAAGCTCAGTTTAGAAGGAAGCTGCAGTAATCTCTGCACAAAGGCTGAAAATGGGACAGCATACCGGGATGGAAGTAAGGAGGCAGATTTGAGGACGGGTCACGAGGTCAAGCCAGCAGGTGACAGTGACTAAATAGACATGAAAGCAGAGAAGTGATCATTACATCCCATTCTACAGTAGCGGCAGGGTCTTCCTACACAATCATGTTAGCCCTAGTAGCATCCTCTATGATGACGTATTACTTGGTATTTTACCTATGAGGAAACTTTAGAGGCCCTTCGAGAATAAGGCAAGTGCTGAAAGTCACACAGCGGTTGTGTGAGAGCTCGTGCTACTCCAAATCCAAATAGCTAGACAATGTGTGACACGGTGAGAAGATTCAGGGGTGGCTTCTGTCTCTCTAGGGAAGGCTGTTTGTGTGAGGCTGTCACCAGGTAAGGTGAGAAATATAGGAGGCGGGTTTACAAGATAAACACTGGGCTCCCTATGACTTCACAGTTAAGAGCAATGGTTAAAGTCAGGTGGGGCATACAAAGTATACATTTTGCCAAAAGACAGTCCTGATAATTAAATGTTGTGCAATGAAGTGGTAGAAATCGAGGCGTGGAAAAAAGCTGAGTGTGAAGTATGAAACCATAGCGCCAAATGTCTGCTGTCCAGCTTCCTGTTTGAAGATGTCTGTTATCATCTGCTTTATGCTATAGAAGAAATTCTCAGCGTTTTAACCAAGTTTCCATCCCACAGTATCTAGCTGGTTCTAAAAAGGCAACGCCTGTTTGGTTTGTATTGTTTCCCCATCTCTGTCCTTCTCTGACACTTGTAACATCAAAAGGTTTAGATAAGAAAATGATACTAGCAACAACCTTAAAAAAGGTCTCTGAGGTTTTGCTTTGTTTAGAGAGTCCTGAAAATGTTGGGCAGCAAATGTAATGAGAAAAATAAACAAGACAGAATAAAAGACTGTTGGGAATGCAGATCAGTTGGCAGCATGATCAGTGCAGTCTCAGGTTTGACCCCCAATGGTACACAAATCGAAATGGACACACACACACACACACACACACACACACACACACACACACACACACACACACAGAGCTTTGGCTGGGAAAACAGTTTTATGACACGAAGCATTGATAGTCTCTCAGTCTGCTTCATCGGCAAAGTAAGGTCAATTTATGCCCTATTGAGGATCTTTGTTTTAAATCAAATTATGTTTGAATTGTATGCATTAAATAAAAATAATATCCCTTACAGTGTTAGGGCCACCAGCAGATGCTATCTATAGTCTACTGTTTTCCTTCTGCTTTTTATGGATATGATATATATCTTTTTGCTTTATTTGCCATAGCCAGTCACACCATTGTGTGCATTGAATATTTAACAAATATGTCTGCTACCATGCATATGGCATACGAGATTTTTTGTTTGTCTGAGTCAAGTCTCAGACGAAGTCCAGGTTATCCTTGAACTTGTGATCTTCCTAACTCAGCCTCTCACATGCTATCCTGCTTGGCCAGGCTTTGGCTTTGAAATCCTGTGTCCTACACTATTCTGAGGCATGCTTAATATTTGTAAGATAACAGTTAAAATCTGGAACATACTATTAAGTTTATAAGCCCACAAATTTCATTTAAATAAGCAAACGATGTAAAAGGAATTTTATCAGTAATCTGGGGACCGGCTTGGTTTGACAGATCGAAGATGAGCTTTACATCACATAGAGATAAGCCTTGCTATCTGAACAGTATGGAGAAAGAAAAGTTCTCTTGGCCTTCGGGAAATTTAATTATCCTGATCTTGGCAGCACACTGATGACTGCTGAGTTTTATTTACAGAAATTTGCCTGGACAGAATACTGTGCGGGTCATGGGAAAGACTCCTGTAGCACGTGGGTCCTAGCTTCACACACCACTCTTGCAGGACCGATCCTTGGCAGGCTCTTGTGGCTCTCAGCCAGGACCCTTATGGGGTTACCACATGGTTTTCTATCGCTGAGGAGCTTCCAGCTCGTTTTCCTACCGCTAAAGTCCCCAGATCCTTTCAATGGGGGGCCTGAACTTCAAACTGCTAATTAGGGAAGCCCAGGTCACAACAAATTGATCCCCAGCCCCTGTCTCTGGCCCATATAACAGAGACCAATGTGTTCTAGAAACTCTGCATTCACTCTGGTCTCCATCTCCTGCCTCATGCTCTCCCTTCCCTGTCTCAGTAAGTATTCTCTTCGAGTCTCTTATTGCTGTTATACTATCTTGAAACACACACACATTTCTATACATGCATATGTACTGAAAACAAAACTAGTAAGTGACACTGTTGGCACCACTGACGAGTTCAGATTCCCCCCCACCACACACACTTCGAGTTTTACTCACCTAGAACAGTCTCAGAGCCGGTGGTGTGTTCTTCGGCTGGGCTCCCTGAGGTGGGCAAAACATCATCGTCAAAGCTGATGAGGTCAATGTCCCCCAGGGCCTTGCTCTGCAGAGCTGGAGGGTTGGCTGGAGGCCCTTCTCCCGGTAACCTGAACGCTTTGGCTTGTGATGCTACTGAGAGGCGGGGAGGAACCGAAACCAGTTTTGGTGGAACCGAAGGGTAAGTTGGGGCATCTGGAGAGGCTGGTTTCTTCGGTAGCAAAGGTCGGGGTGCAGGAGTTGGAACTTTCTTCCCTGCATCAGGGATCTCGGCCATAAGCCTTCCTCCCGAAATGTCATGGTTCACACTCCGTGTAAGGCCAGGAGTTGGTTTCTTTGGCAATTCAGGTTTGGTTACTGGGATGCTTCCGGCTTCTTGTGGCGAGGAGGATGGGGTGAGCCCTTCTCTGGAAGTCACCTTGGGCCTATTTCCAGTCCAAGAGTCCCACTGTCCAGAAGCCCTGTTAGCAGCTGGCTTGGGCGCCACCAAGGGTTTCCCTGAGGAAACAACAGGCTTCGGGGGAACGGTGCGGGGAATAATCTCTGGTTTCCTGGGCAGTTCTGAGATTTCTGCATTTGTCTGACACTGAAATGCTTTAATCCTGGAAACAATACTATTTTGGCTTTGTTCTGTGTTCATAATGTTCATCACCGCCTGACTATCTAAGTTGCAGGTGCTGTCCAGCAGACACGGGGGCGGCCAGTCTTCTCTGGAGCCCACTGGGCTTTTCTGGATACCTTTCTCTTCACTGTTAGTATCTCTAGCTACTGGTCTGAGGTTGTTTTTTGATCTTGGTCTTGGCACTGGACATCTTGTAGCACTGGGGTTTTCAGGACAAGTTTGCTCTTCAGAAATATCAAAGACTATTAACGGTGCTACGCTTGGTGGCAGAACACCAGTTGAGGCTGCTGGAGATGCCTGAAGAGGCTTGAGAGGTGCCTGTAGTGCTGACAGGATCAAAGGAACAAAGCAAAGTTACAGTGTTATCATTTGAAAGCAAAAATCTTAACAGAAGACACATAGATTTTAAAAATATGCATATAGGCTACCAAGAGATTTGGCTTCCTTAAGCAGTAAAATTAATTGCAAAACCACGGGGGAACTGTAGTCAGCTTATAGGAGTGTACAATTCGGATTTGTTTATATAGCATAGTCACTGTATATTTTAAAATATCATTAGATTCCTGGTTCTCGTTAGACAACACAGGAACCACGTCTAGGTTGTCAAAACTCCAACAACTTCAATGCTTTACTTCCCAAGGCAAGTAAGTTACTCTCATTTCTCATCTCTATCTCCTTAATGAAGAACTCTGAGGAAGCCCAGAGAACAATCGCCATTAGTATCTTACCAGCTGGACTCCCTAAATGTAAAATCCTTCTCAATGGGAACAAAGGGGACCCAGGGCAAAGCAGACTGAGTTAAACAGAGGATGGTTTTGTGACATGGACCAGAGATGGGGGTTGCAGCTCTCTGCAGAGTGCTATTTCTTGCAATCACTGTATACCCAAATTAAGAAAAAAAAAAAAAAAAAAAAAAAACCCCAAAAAAACAAAAAACACAGTAATCACAGAGCCTAGGCAGCAGGTCTCAATAAGTTATGCACGACTTGCAAATTATTTTAAAGGCTGGAGGCCGGCTGATTGCAGCCCTAGAACTAGGCCAGAATTAGGGGAGACTGGTTACTTGCATTACTTTGAGGCAGATCGCTGTCTATTTCCTCTGGGAAGTCGGTCTGAGTTGCAGAAGTGATAGTGCTCCTTGGTGTGGCAGCGGCATTGTTGTTATTTGTAGTGTTGACCTGGACTTGGTTGATCTCTTTTATCACTTGCTCATAGGAGGGCGGAAGCTGGAAAGCAAAGAATTAGAATCGTCTGCATCTACGGGCAATAGGCAAGGTGCTTCAAGTCTCACTGTGGAAATCTTTGAATTTAATTTGAAAAACAGAATGCAAAGGGGTAACACAGTGTTTACGAACCTCAGCAGGAACCAAGTCATTTGGTCTCCAAGGGCCTGCTACAGGGGTGGAGGGAAATCCCAGTCCTGGTGGTGGAGCTCCTGGAAACCACGAGGCTGGCCTCAGTGGCTCTGCTGCCACAATGGTGATCTCTGGGCGCCTGGAAGATGGAGCCCCAGTGAGGTTCTTAGGTAGGAAACACGTTACCAGCATCTGTCTGCAGTATTCAGAGACTCATGGCTGCAAACACTTTCCAAAAAGCACTGTTAGGTCTCAGAATGGTCTTTCAGGACTTGCTGGCTGCATTGTGCAGCCAGGAAGGCTTCAAGAGAACAATGACCAACACCCTTCAAGAATCTTGAAAAGTTAGAGAATTAGGTCCAGTATGCTTAGCCCTCTTTCAGTTGATAGTGGACAGGGATAAGTAAGGCTTTATTCCACAGCTCTTCTGTTGGCTAGCAGATGGTACAAATGTGTGGCATGCAGAAGAAAGACATACTGGTTGTGGACTTGTTTGGTTTTATGATGATAAAGGATATACAGAGTGAAAGATGCCATGTGATGGGTATCACTGTTCTCACCCTATCTCTTCCCCAAATGGAAGTTACCTGTAAATGTTTTAAATTTACGTGTTTACCTTGAGAACCTGGTGTCATATACACAGCCCTAGCCAATTTTGTACAAGACTTGATGATTCATCTGGAATATTTGTATCATAGTGACTCAGGAAAATCTTCCTTTACTACTCTTAGTCAACATTTTTGTTTGTTTGTTTGAGACAGGGTTTTATTATGTAGCCCTGGCTGTCCTGGAGCTTACTCTGTAGACCATGCTGGCCTCAAACTCAGAGATCTGTCTGCCTCTGTCTCTTGAGTGTTGGGATTAAAGGGTTGAGCTATTATGCCTGGCTTCTGAATCTACAGTTTTACATTTATTTATTTATTTATTTATTTATTTATTTATTTATTTATTTATTTAAAGACAGGTTTCTCTGTGGCTTTGGAGGCTGTCCTGGAACTAGCTCTTGTAGACCTGGCTGGTCTCGAACTCACAGAGATCCACCTGCCTCTGCCTCCTCAGTGCTGGGATTAAAGGTTTATGCACCACTGACTTTTTTTTTCCCCCATCACATTTAATTTTCAACTGGCTTTTCTAGAAAATTCCAACTATGTGATTCTGGGAAGGCCAGTCAATGTTTCTGAACTTCAGTTTCCTATCTAACAAACAGGAATGATAATATTGATTTTGTTTTCTCTAGCACTATATGAAAGCATGTTAACAAACTGTGTATTTACATACATATATATATATAATACACACACACATTCTCTTGCTTGCTTATTAAGTATGATAACTTTACCATTAATTAAGTTTGAATTGAATTCCCTAAAACCCCTGCTGATAGCCTTTTCTAACTAAGAGTTACTCGTTAATGTTGAGCACTAGAAATATACATTAATCCCCATGACAACCTGTAAGGTGGGTGTGAGCAGCATCATTTTACAGAGAGGGACATGGAAGCTGAGGAGGTACAGTAGCTTGTCCATGGTCATATGGTTGGAAAACACTGGTCAGGATTTGAACTTGGCTCTGTGTCACTCTAAAACCCTGCTGGTACAAGTGGCTCACTTCTGTAATCTCAGCACTCAGTGGAGGCTGGGGGTCTGCAGCAAGTCTGAGGCTTGTCATGGCTACATGAGTTCCAGATCAGCCTGGGCTACTGAGGGAGACTCTCCTCTCTCCACTGCCCAAAATAGTCCTTGTTCTTCATTATTCTTTACTATATTTTATAAAAGGTGAAAGCAGGGATGTTGACTCATAAAGCTTTGTTCATTCATTTATCTGCCTGTCTGTTTGTCTGTCTATCTGTCTATCTATCTATCTATCTATCTATCTATCTATCTATCTACCAACCATTCATTCATCCATCCATCCATCCTTCCACTCTCTTGTCTTTCACCACTCTTTCTATTCACCTCTACCATTTGTCCATCCACATATATATCTAGCTTCTTCTTTTACCCTTCTAACCCATTTTCCATTCATATATCTAAGAAACATTTATTAGTACTTATAAAGAACAGATTACTCCTTAGCCAGGCGTTAGTGGCACATGCCTTTAACCCCAGCACTCAGGAGGCAGAAGCAGGCAGATCTCTGTAAGTTCAAGGCCAGCCTGGTCTACAGAGCTAGTTCCAGGACAGGCTCCAAGGCAATACAGAGAAACTCTGTCTCAAAAAATTAAATCAAAACAAAACACAACAACAATAAAACCCCCCAAGACAAAACAAAACAAAACAAGGAACAGATTATTTCTTCAAGTCATTATAATAACACTTTACATCTAATAGTTGCTTAATAATTAATTTAAAATTGAATTCAGTAAACACCAAAGACTCTTTTAAGGCCAGTGTTACTTTTCTAAAGCAAAACCTTAATTTCTCAAACTTGTAGATTTATTCAGAGATGTGTTGCTAAGGCAGAACTCAGTACAACACTGCTTATGAAGGCAAAAATAATCTGCCAATTGATGAGATACTTCAATTTACATGATCAGAATATGTCCTCAATTATAAATGTAACCATACCTCCTATCCCGATGAGGTTCACTCTGAATACAGGTCCGAGAAGCTATGAGAGAAAAAAAGTAAACCAGTGTAGCACCAAATTAGTACATTCAGTGAAGATTCAATTTCTATAGAGTATACCAGTAGAAATGAGTTGGCTTAGACAGGACTCGTGTTAAAGGTATTACTTTTAATACCTCTAAGAAAAAGAAATCAAAATGATCTTGGGATATGGCACAGTTAATTATAATCATATATTTGCATTACAGAAGAAAACAATAATTTTAAATAGCATCTAAAATATCATGTTGTTCTGAAAAATCACAGTGTGAAGAATGAATAGAGAAAAAAGGGTATGAGAGAGGGACTGCATGGTGGCACAGTGAAATTATGACATGAAGTAACAATGGGAAGAAAAATTTAACTGTATCTATAGGGCTAACATAATAGTTTAACTTTCTATTGTAAAAAGTGCAGAAGTAACACATTTTAAAATCTATTTTCTAAATTTATTGACCTTTACAGTATTTCTTTCATTAAAGGAGTAATAATAAATATAAAGCACTTTCACTATCATATTTATAACACACACTTTTGTGTGTAAAGCAGTGACTTTTCCCTCAAGTCTCAATCTCAAAGCCCTCGGCAGCAGTCAGGGATAGTGGCACATTTCTTCAGTCCCAGTACTGAGGCAGAGGCAGGCAGATCTCTGTGAGTCCAAGGCTAACCTGGTCTACGTAGTGAGTTCCAGGCTGGTCAGGGCTACACAGTGAGACTGTCTACTGTTCTCACCCGGCCTCCCCCCAAAAGCTCTCTGGCTTAAATTTTTGAAATTTATTTATAAAGCAATTCAATAAGATAAAGTAGCAAATAGGTCACATTTGGAGATCCAGTTTGATACAATTATCTCCATTTTCAAAGATCCCTTTGGTGGCTGGACTCTTCATCTACTCTACTAGAAAGACTTGCACACAAGGGCATTCCTTTGCGAGACAGACTACTTGAATGGTGCTTTCACCAGCTGCCTCTCCACTACTCTCCTGGTGCTTCTGATTTGGAAAGATTGGGAGTGTGGAGTGTGTATCTCTTCTACATCTTTCAACTTTTCTCTGAGCATGGCTGCCAGACCTGAGGGTGACACTAGTGAAGGCAGGAATGACATTTGGGCTACACTTAGAGCTGGGACAGCTGAACCTATACTGGGCTGCATAGGTGAAACCCTGAACATAGGAAACCCAAACCCATGTATGGCTCTCAACTAGGAACATGCTCATGGCCCACTGACATTTGACATTTACATCACAGTCGAGCCACCCGAGAGATATTTATCTACTAGAACAGGAGAGGTCAGGGCTCTGCAGGAGGTAGCTGATTGGTAAGAAGGTTTCATTGCATCAGAATCGCCCACGTCGCTGCAGTCCATGTCCCCACCATCACCACTGAAGCTGCAATCAGCAGATCTGGCACTTTCACCAAGACTTAAGTCTTTCTGGCATAAACGTACCTCTTCCACGGGGCATTGTGCTGTGTACTATTCATGAATGCTAAGGGAGAAAAAGAAGGGGTTACAGAAGAGGAAAGGGGCGGGGATAGGGAAAGCCAGTTGCCTATGCTCTACGAGGAACTCAGCAGCAAGACCACCTGCCATGTTGCTTTTTTAACCCAAGACATTATTGCCTCTGTTCTCAAGGAGCCCATTCTAAAGATCTTTTTTGCAGGGAAGATCTCCAAATTCTCCCCCATTCTGCACACTTAAATGGAGAACAAAAGTTAATGCACCATAGTTTCTGATGGTAAGAAGTAAGTTGAGATGTTGATTTGAAATGTTACCACCAATACAGAACTCTTTGAGTTTTAGTGGGATCGTAAGCCTGGACAGATTCTCTTTGATCCTCCTAAAAGCACAGGAAGAGAGACATATATTCAAAAGGAGGTCACACAGCTGTGATGGTGGGCAAGGCTGGGAGAAGTTTGTTTCTCCAAATTGTTTGGCTCCTGTGGTACTGGGTGAGTTGGATGTTAGTCCTGATCCTAAAATATTTAAAATGATCTATTAAATGATTAGAAGAAACAAAAATATAGAAGGGGTTTTAGGTTATAAATGTCCTTGTTATAGAACCACCCTATTGGTAAAAGTCACAGTAATAAAAAAACTCAGTGGCTACATTATTTTGGATAGGGTACCAGCAGATGCATGTGATATGAACATCAAGGGCATCCCGAGTGGTGAACTCAGTAGCCTCGTCCTTATCCCAGCTCCACCTTGTGAACTATTTATCTCCCTGATTCACCTTCTCTTAAGCTGTAAAACAGAGTTAGCTCACAATCTGCTGCCAGTGTTTCGTCCTAAGTGTGGGACAGCTCCCAATGTATGGTATGAAAGCAGTGCCAACTAAATTTGAATTCCACAGATATTTTTATCTAAACAAGTGCAAGAAAGGGACAAGTGTTGTGCTACACACCTATAATCTCAGCACTTGGGAGGCAAGAGAATCGCTATAAGCTCAAGGTTAGCCTGGTATACATAATAAGTTCCAGGTTAGCCTGAGCTACATAATAAAACTCTGTCTTAAAAAAAAAGTAAATAAATGGGAAAAAAAAGTCAGTGGAAGGTCATATAGATCCAATTAACACATACAAAAAAACTAAAATTGTTTAGGGTTCATAAGAATGAATTCACAAAGGCTCACCATAGACTGGAGCTAGAATCAGTACTATAGAATTTGAAAAACTGTGGCATATTGCCTTAAAAAAATAACGAAGGCCCTCTTCTTGTCAGGGTGATTCTGGGCTAGTAAACACACATCTTAATTGGCTACTAAGATTAAAAAAATATAAAAAGGAGGAATGGGGTGAAGGCAGTCATCCCTCATTTTGATTATATGGATGAGAACACTGCATCTATCTGGCCTTCTTGTCTAGCCACAGAACAAATGCAGACACTTGAGCAGCTGTTACGATGAAGACGACACATAGATTTAAAAGATGGTTAGGTCATTAGAAAGCAAAACCTAGCTCAGCTTCCCTTTGCTCCATTCACCCCTCCCTCTGCTAGTGCCGCTGTGCCACCTTCCTCTTCTCTCATGCCCCAGCTGTTCCCCAGTGACTTCGTCCCTGCCAGACTCAAACACCCCCAACTTCCTCATCCCCGGCAGTATACAAACAGGTTCTCTCCGCATGACTCTGCTCACTTCTCAAACATCAGCCCCTCTCCTCTCGATACTCCCAAACGTCCTTCCATTCTTTGTTCAAATGTTCTACGGTCATGGCGTTCTCCACTGACCTCCCAGGTATGGCCCAGAATGGCCTGCCCTCGGATACCATCTGCTTGGCCTCATGGCTGTACTCTAATATGTGCATCCGTTCACAGCACAATCCTTTAGCCTCATAGGCTACTGTCCCTGGTTTTCCTACTACTCTGGCCACTCCTTTCCTTTCCTTTCCTTTCCTTTCCTTTCCTTTCCTTTCCTTTCCTTTCCTTTCCTTTCCTTTCCTTTCCTTTCCTTTCCTTTCCTTTCCTTTCCTTTCCTTTCCTTTCCTTCCCTTCCCTTTCCTTTCCTTTCTTTTTTTTCTTTTCTTTTCTTGTTTGTCAGCCCTTTCTCCTGAGCTGCCCTCTCTTTAAACCTTGCACAGTGTAAGAAAACTACATTCTGGGGACCCTACAGGGAATTAGGTACAAAGTGGAACTTCTAACAGGGTCCTCACATCCCAGGCAGGGAGGGGGAAGATGCCAGGCAGTGACAGCCTGCTCCTCTCCTCAGCAGGCAAGGATTTACAGAGATTACCACACATGTCCGCTATTACTGTCCCCAAAAATAAACCGCTTTGAGAGATACCAAAAGATTCTGTCTTGTCATCTTTCCCCTCCCAATGTGAGTGTCAGGGACAAAAGTCCAGTCCTCTGGAAGAACAGCAAGTGCTCTTAACTGCTGACCTTCTCTCTACCCCTAGAGGATACATTTTTATGAACTGCCACCATATTGAGTTTTTACTGCAATTGTTCAAATCCATGTTCTTCATGACATGTGGATGCCTTAAATTCATATTACATATTAAAAGTTATGGTCCTAAAAACAGGTTATATTCTTTTTAGTGTGGTGATCTTGGCTCAGATACTCAGTAAAACATCTAAAATCACTTTTTTACTTTCTCTGTAAAAGGTAATCCATGTTTTGTATAATATGGAACCTTTTCAGAGCCTTTATTTATAAAATGTTAAATCCCATACCAACAACAGCAAATTTTAAAACATCATCCAAATGTCCCCAAACAGGATTTCTCTGTAGCTTTGGAGCCTGTCCTGGAACTCATTCTGTAGATCAGGCTGGCCTTGAACCCACAGAGATCCCCTTGCCTCTCCCAAGTGCTGGGATTAAAGGCGTGCGCCACCGCGGCCACCACCAGGTCATACCATCCAAAGGGTAAAGAACCAAAATACAAGTATTTTTCTAGTGGGCATTTGGTCTATTGGAACTGAAGTTACACATAGTTGTGAGCTGCCATGTTCTTCCAAGTTCTCTGGAAGAACCACTGAGCCATTCCTCTAGTCCAGGGTTTAATATTATTTAAACCCAGAAAACAGATATCTCATACTTTAGAAAAAGTGTTGCACAAAATTTTGCCTGTTCATAGGGATTGCATTATCAGATTTAGGTTTCCAGTTTTGGTTTTTGAGACAGGGTCCCATGTAGCCCAGGCTGGCCTCAAATTCCTTATGTGACCAAGGGTAAGTATGGACTTTGGGTCCTCTAGTTTTCACCTCCCAAGTGCTAGGACTACAGGCATGGCCACCATGCCCAGTTCTGGGTTTTGTTTTAAATCACTTGATTCTATGAGGGAAAAGTAGAATTCTGAGATACTGGCTTATCATTGAATGACAGATGAAAAACTAGCTATTGAAAATATATTATTGCCTCTTAGGAGAAGCTACACTTTTGGGGGCCTTTGTAGATTCATCATCTACAATCACTTGCTGGGAACCCTAAACCATCATTTGTAATGACTACAGAGGAAAATACAGAGCAGAAGAAAACAGACTTACATCTCTTGATTACAGCTCTAATAGATGACAACGGTCCTTGGCTAGAAAAAGAAAGAGAGAAAATGTATTACACATTCATCAGTCATGAGGAAAATAGTTCTTCACAATGCCGGGTCATTGAGGGGGGGCTGTATGCATAAGCCATACTGGTCTCTTTGCAGAACAAAAATTAATGACAAACTTATAATTGCCTTTTGTATTATGATGCCTTAAAATTGCTTTCCTAGATACCTACAAGTAAAAATCTCTCAGTGAAAATCTGGATACGTAGTTGGACAGTAGTATTTATTACATGTGGCTCAAAAGAGCTTTCCACTGCTCCCCACGAGTATCCATCCGTTTGACTTCAGGATCAACAATTTGCTTAGTAGCTGGCTTCCTGTTGATTTTTTTTTATAGCCCCCCTTTCCAGTGTGTTTGTTCATTGGTTAAGATGATCTAGCCACAAAATATGTGAATTTGATGTTTGTGTTGTTTTCACTCAAATCAGCTGTATTGTCTTTGGAACCTTAAAAAAAAAAAAAAATACAGTTTTACCTGGGTGTTGGTGGCACATACCTTTAGTCTCAGCACTTGGGAGGTAGAGGCAGGCAGATCTCTGTTGAGTTTGAGGCCAGCCTGGTCTACTGAGCTAGTTCCAGGATAGCCAAGGCTACAGAGAAACCATGTTTCAAAAAGATAAGAAAAGGAAAAAAAAATACAGTTTCGTGAGAAGATTTGGGTGGGGGGAACCACCAAAATTATCTTTTATAACATTCCTTGTATTTTTCCAGAATGTTATTTGAAAATTATACTTGCTGTGGTGGTTTGAATGAGGATGGCCTACATGGGTTCATATATTTGGATGCTTGGCTCTTAGGGCATAGAACTGTTTGAGAAGAATTAGAAGGAGGTGCGGCCTTGTTGGAGGAGGTGTGTCACTAGGGATGGGCTTTGAGGTTTTGAAAGCCCACAGCAGGCCTAATGATCCCGTTTCTGCCTGTGAATCAGGATGTAATGCTCTCAGCTTCTGCTCCAGTACCATGCCTATCTGCTTCTTACCATGATGATCATGGACTAATACTTTGAAACTGTAAGTGAACCCCCATCTAAATGCTTTCTTTCATAAGAGTTGCCTTAGTCATGGTGTCTCTTCACAGCAATTAAAGATTAAGATGCTTGCTTTTAAATTTTATGTTCTTAAGTAGGTAAGTATAAACTTTGGGAGTATTGGTTCATTTAAAGGAGGGTTCTTTAAGAATAAACTTGCTATGGTTTCCCACAAAGCATTTATTAGAAGCTTAACTCCCATGGACCAGTTTTGGGAAGACTTAGTTAGAGGCGATCAGGCTTTGAGGGCCCTGCTGTCATCAGTAGCACAGCAGTAAATTCATTGCAGAAGAGCTGGATTTGGTTCCTATCCACACATATTTAGTGTCACCTTCCCTTTAGTATTCCATGAACAAGAAAGTCCTTTCCAGATGTCAGTTCTCCAGTTGTTGAAATCTCAGCTGCCAGAAGAACCAGGAGCTAATAAATTTCTACTCTTATATATGACCCAGTCTGTGTCACTCTGCTATTGCAGCACAAAATGAACAGAGATGATGCATTGTTCTGGAAGAAAGTCAGGTTCTAGAAGCTCCTTGATAGCAGAAAGCAAGAACTATTGCAGCAATATTGACTTTTGAAAGAGTTCTTAAAGGCCTTCTATAAAATAATTGCTTGAAAAGTGAATTAATGATAAGGAAGTGCTGAAGTAAAAGTAAGTTGAGAGTTGCGGCATTACGGCTTGGTTAGCAAGATGGATCAGTAGGTAAAGATGCTTGTCACCGAGGACCTGAGTTGGGTATCCAGAACCATATGATAGAAGACTCCCATGTCCACATGTACACTTTGGCACACATATGCTCACAACCTCCACCCACATATACCCCCCCACATTCTCTCTCTTTCGCTCACACACATATATTCATGCACTTGCACATGCACGCGCGCGCACACACACACACACAGACGCACACACAGTAAATGCATGTAAATAAAAAGAATCAGTGCTAGATAGCTAGCTGACATGTTATATATGTGAAAGAGAAGGGCTGTTCGAGGGCTCAGTAACTGGGAGCAAAGCTTATTAGATATGTCCTTTGTCACCATTGTGGCACAGGAAGGTACACTAATGAGGTGGAGTCAGGGGAAGTGATGGCTGCATTCCATCTTCCTCCACAAAGGAATGTTGGGGACATTAGCCTTGTACCTCCACATGTGACTTATTTGGGTTAAGATAAAATCACATGGGGACAGAATGGGCAGAATCTATCCAATACGGCTAGTTGCTTAGAAGACAGAAACCTAGGGAAAGCCCCGTGCGGTGACATCGATGCTTCTCAGAGCTGAGAACCATCAAAGACTGTCGGTGACCACAACAACTAGGAGACCAGGATGGTTCTGCCTGTGGGTTTCAGAGGAACCCAGGCCTCCTGACACCTCAGCTCCTGCAAACACAGTCAGCTAATACGTTTTTGCTGTTTTAAGTCACCCACTGATGCCAGAAAAAAAACAGTGAAACACAGTTCCACTGTTTTAAGTCCCCTTTAAGCTCTTTTTAGATCCCCAACCTAAACCTTTAAGCACTGCCATAGCACTCAAAGGTTGCAGATCTCTGAGTGCTTTGCATTTGGGGATAAGGATGCCTTACAGGCAAAGTTCACTCTGGTACTCCAAACTGGAAAGACTCTGAAATCCAAAACATACCTGTCCTAGGCATTTCAGATAAAGGATTTCCCAAGCTACCGAGAGGATGTGGTAATTCACTGTACCCTGTGGATGTCACATTTCCCCAAAACAGAATTTAGACTGAGTAGCAGCAGCCGCCTGTCCTGCCCCCTCCAGCTGTAACAGCGGAAAGTACCACTGAGAGCCAGCAATGCCCACAACGAAGAGCCAGGACCAATGTGGATGGAATTGAAGCTTGCGTAGCCACTTCTGGTTGGCAAGGCAAATGGCAGTGACAGCGAGTGATAAAACCAGGGGCTGGATGTGAGGACACGGGGCTGAGGCAGTATGAGGAAGAGAGAAATGGAGGGAATCGGTTTCTAGAAACAACAGGATTTTGGAAGACAGAGTATATTCAGTACGAGGTAGGGAAGAAAAGTCTGTCCCTGACAGAATACAGGAAGTCAGTCATTCTCAGGGACAAACCTTTGTATAAGTCAGGTGTTTAAGAGTTCAGGATTATCTTGCAGTCAAGACATTTTTTTTTTGTTTATATGTATTTATTGTGTGTTCACATGTGTGTCCTACGGTGAGCATGTGTGACGTGAGAGGGCAACGTTTGGGAGCCGGTCCTCGCCTTCCACCGTATGGGTGTCGGGTCTGGAGGGAAGTGTCCTTTCTCACTGAGCCATGTCGGTGGCCTGGCCTGAATTTATTCTTCTTATGATGTTGAACCTGGACCCAAGTGAGGTTCTACCACAGAGTTATATGCTCCAATCTATAATGATGTTAACTCTATCTACCTGTCTTTAGTATATAGTAATTTTACACAATAATGGGCCATGTTTGGTGGTCATACCCATAATCCCATTAATACTCAGGAGGCTAAGGCAGGAAGACTGTGCACTGAAGGCCAACCAGGCTATACAGTCAACTGAAAATCTGGGATTTGGAGATATATGTCAGAAACCACCTATACACAAAGAAACAAAATGGCTTGCTTCTATCATGGCATTGTTATACAGGCACATAATACACTTTTACGTTCCCATTTTCTTCTCCCCCCCCCCCCCGGCTAAATATTTCTTCCTTGACTACAGTGAAACACATATGACCTACTACATTTCAGAAAAATACAGCTGCTTGTGATTTTATAAACAGGGCTGTGATCAGTCTGATTTGCATCCCCAAAGAGGAACCAAGTGAACTATGGGATAGCTCATGCTTCTCTTCTGGGTGCACTGGACGTACGTAACTCACACCACCTTATATTAACACTCGAATTAAAGCAATATATCATGTGACAGAGAAAAAGAAGTACTGTTCTGTAAGGACTCTGCTCCACAAATATACAGGAATAATGACATTATAGTAGTCCAAATTAATGCCATAACAGACTGTGAAAAACAGGAGGAAGTGTAGCTGCATGGAGTGAAAAAAAAATCTTATAGTTCTAAAATTTGGATAAACCTCACACTTCAGAGGTAGAGAATGCAGGTTTGTAAAAGGGGGGGGCAGGGATGTAGTTGGCAGAGTAATGCTTAGCAGAATTTGATTCCTAGCACTGCATACACCAGCTGTGGAGGCACAGGCCTGTAACTCCATCACTTTGGAGGCAGAGGCAGAAGGAGCTTCAGGCTCAGCTACAAAATGAGTTTGTGGTCAACCTTGGCTAAATGAGACCCTGACTTTAAAAAGGAAACAAAGAAAACTAATTGTGATCCAACTGGAGGGACTTTCAAGGAGGGACACTGATTGCGCTGAAGACACGGCACACGCTCATCCACATGCTACCCCGGAGCTACATCTCCAGCCTCAGAAATGGCTTCGGATAAAATTAAAAGCTGTGACACAACAAAAAAAGGATTTCTAGACTGGGAGTGATGGGCTCACTTATAATCCCAGCCCTTGGTGGGCGAGTCTAAGTCTACCCTGAGTTACAGCGATTTATAGGTCAGCTTCAGCTATTCGGTAAGCTTGTGTCTCCAAACTCAAAACAAAAACAAAAAACAAAGACACCCCCCCCCATAATTAAATATCTGAAACCTATGAGGAAAAGGTATGTGAGTTTGAATTCGCTCACCTTTGGTCACCACTGGCTACCCAATTTCTAATCGTTCAAATCAATACCACATGTATTTAGCAGCACTAACTGGATGCAGTGGGTCAAACAAAGAAGATATCAAGGCGCTGAAGGGCAGGTCTGGGGGAAGGGGAGGCATTGGGTGGATATGATCAAGATACATTGTATACAAAAAAATTAAAAAAAGATATATTGTATACAGGTCTTGTAAAAGAATAAATAAAAACACCAAAACGATCAATAACGTGCCTTGATAGTGGCAGCACGTGCCTTTAATCCCAGCACTTGAAAGGTAGGGGCAGGCAGATCTCTGTGGGTTTGAGGCCTGTGTGGTCTACAGAGCGAGTTCCAGGACAGCCAGAGATGCACAGTGAGACCCTGGCAGGAAAATCTCTTTCCCCCAAATCAATAATACAGAATCAAATTTTACCAGGGACTTTTCTATTCATCTCATTCAAAGATAAGCAAATCATATAAAGGATAGGCACAACTATTTTCATTGAGTTATATTCATATGTTACATATTTGTGGGGAGAGACAGGCTGGTAGGATATATGATGTGTCTATGTGTTGACTGGAGACACATCAATGTCAAGAAAAGGGTACAAAATCAGCTAGAGGCCTACTTCTCTACTTCTGTGGCAGGCCATTCTATTTACTCTCTGTTCCTCTTTTGACTGTAAAACGATGATATGATGTTTATCTTCTGGCTGGTAGCTAAGACTCAAAGGAAAACAATGTAAAATATATTAACACAGAGCTGGCACACTTTAGACTCAAAAAATGTTTTATTTCCTACTCTACTTTTCCACATTGAAGTCTCTATAGCTCATAATATACATGGCTGACATTTTCTTTTGTTTTTGAGATAGACTTTCCTGTGTTCTGGGCTGGTCTCAAACTAACTGTGTAGTTGAGGATGACCTTGAATTTTTGATCCTCCTGCCTCTGTCTCTGGAATACTGGGATTACAGGCATGTGCCACCTGGATTATATGGTGCTATGGATTGAACTCAGGACTTTAGCTATGACAAGCAAGCGTTCTATACATTGCCCTACATCCCCACTGTCTTGTAGCCAGGCTGAAATTGTCAGGGCTATTAAGTCAACACCTGCTGGGCTGATCTAGAGTTACCATAATCCTCTTCTGAAATTCAAATATTTTGCATTCCTGTTGGAATTACTATTCTCCATTTGGCAACCAGTCTGAGTCTCACAAAGCATAATTCTTGTATACCTCCTCATCTCTTATGGAGTCCAAGCAAAGGCCAAGAGAAGAAGCCACAAACTTTGGTAACACATTCTCATTCCCACTGTAAACACACACAGTCCTCTGTTCTTTTAGGTCACCCTCCCAGGATGTGTTGTACAAAATGGCCGTGGTGATCAGTGGCTCTGTTGATTTAGTTTCATATTGCGTTAAGTCTATTAAAAAGAAATCCTATAAAAAGTTCAAAGATCACGGAAAATGCTTTCAACTGTTATAACTATGGAACATTTAAAATTGGAGTGTGTTGCCCTGTTCTTCTTAATCCTGGCCCTCCCCCCTCCCCATACATGCATGTCTGAACTTTCTAATTAGACTACAACTTTCTCAAGGAGATATAATGGCTTCTCCCCATTTTCACAGAGCAACTCAGTGAAACTGCAGCGCGTGCTCTCTGAACTAGCGTGAACTCAATCCTACTTGCAGGCAGAAAGAAATATAATTTAACTCGCTCCACTTAGCACACAAATCCTCAGGACTAATTTTGCTGCTGGTCTTGTCCTCTTGATACCAATACCCAGTTACACCCTGTCATATGTATGTCTTGCCCAAAGTGTCTGTGTCTAAAAACAGGAACTGTTCCCTGCACTGGTGGCACACACCTATAATCCCAGCCCTGAGGAGACAAAGGTAGGAGGATGGTGGGTTCAAGGCCATCTGGATTACAAAATGAGATCTCGGTTCAAATACTCAATAATCTGGGGAATGTAGCTCATGTAGTCCCAGGGAACCAATGCCCTCTTCTGGCCCCTGTGGGCACTGCATACACATGGTACACAGATATATACACACAGAACACCCATACATATTTTTAAAAGGCAAACAAAATTTTAAAAAAGAATGCGAGGGGCTGGGGAGATTGCTTCAAGGCTAAAGCACTCACCAATTAAGTAGCCAGCATAGGGGCAGAGATCAAACCCCCAGAACCTGTGTAAATGCCTGGTGCTTGTGGCAGCCCACCTGTAATTCCAGAGCACCAAAGGCAGAGAGGGGACCCCATCAACTGGGGTTCAGTTGAGAGACCCTGCCTCAGTGAATGAGGTAGATAGTGACTGAGGAAACTGCCAGGACTCAACATTGGGTTTCCACACGCAGGCCCACTCATGTGCAAGTACATCCCTTACCCCAAGTTCCCACGCATGTGTGGACACACATTTACATGCCTATGCACACCACACATACATGTGGGGGAAAAAGGATATAGGAGGAGAGAGTAAGGAGGGTGAGAGGAAGAGAGAAATGTATTTCACCTACAAGCCCCCATCTTTTCTTTTTGGCCAGGTCAATATACTTGACCTTCCTTTTGGCATTACTTCTAAGTCATTTTGAAGCATTCAATATTGACATTTAGAAGATAGAAATTCCTAGGATAGATCTCTAATGTCTACTGATGCTATGGAAGAAAAATAATTCAGTAACAAAATCTGAAGTTCCAGAAACAGCTGACATTTGGAATTGGGCTAGCAACAAAATACATTACACAAGGGCTTGTGCGTGCATGTGAGCTTCAGGGAGGGGCCTTAACTCAGCAAGAATACTGTTCAGACAAGACTAGAGTCACCTCAGCTAATAAGTACCACATTCTCCTGTCCCCTCCCCAAAACCTTACAACTAACACAAAGTCATTCAAAGATCAGTAGGTTTAGCAGAAAATAGCAGGGGGAAAAAAAACAGGCGAGAAACAGGATTTTATATTTTTCCATTCTTTATGAAAGTAAAATAAAACTGCCAAGAGGAATGGAGGTCTTGTCATTTTCCGCCTTAAAGCTATGACAAATACATATTTTAAGCATTTGAAATTGATCAAAATATTAAAATATTAATTGATACTTCAGAAAACTAAGGAAGAAATTGGGTTAGTTTGAAATGAGCTTTAGGTGACATGAGGCAGATATGTTTTTTTGTATACTTTAGATGGCAATAAAGCACATAAGTAGTTATTATTAAGATAATATAATAAGGCAGGTATGGTGGCCCATAAGCACAGTCCTCAGCTACATAGGGAGATGTCTCAAAATACTGCTCCCTCCAAACAAAAGGACTATAATAGTTCCCACACCAAAAATAACTCCTAAAAATATCTGTTATGTGGCTGGACAGATGGCTCAGTGACTGCTCTTGCAGAGGACCCAAATTTACTTCCCAGTACCCACATGACAGCTCAGCTCACAACTATCTGTAATTTTGATGCCTTTATCTGACCTCCAAAGGTATTCATGTCCACGATGCACACACATAACACACATACATGCATGTACTCATACATAGAAAAAAATAAATCGTAAAAATGAAAATTCTTTTATTTATTAATTAATTTTTAAGATAAGGTCTTGCTATTTTGCCCAACTGGTTTAGAACCAAGCAATCCCCCTGGCTCCGCCCTCTTGAGTAGATAAGACTATAGGTGTGTGCACATTATGCTGCGCTTTAAAAACACCCTCGCTGCTCCTTAGCATTTTCTCAATGTTCTCTGACATGGTTGCACTCAGACAGAAACAGCTGTAAATCTTGGGAAAGTTATGGCCTTGGTTTCAGCAGGGTACCAGTCTGGAACAGAATCACAGTGTTACCGTAGCAGCTGTGGGTGTGTGGAAAGACACAGTACTGTCATTCCATCCATATGAGGAATAAAACAAAGATTGGTGTTGAATAATTATAGGTAGCTTGTTACTCAGCAGTGCGTCTTTGTTCTGTTATTCACACTCCTGTAGGACCCACCTTATTACTGAGCATGATTCTCTCAAAGGGCAACCTTACTTTTGAAGCACTTTTTAAAAATTAGTTTATTTTTAATTGTGTGTGTGAGAGAGGGGGGGAGAGGGGGGAGGGAGGGAGGGAGGGAGGGAGGGAGAGAGAGACACACACACACACACACACACACACACACACACACAGAGAGAGAGAGAGAGAGAGAGAGAGAGAGAGAGAGAGAGCGAGAGAGCATCTGAGGGCAGGTACCTGCAGGGCTCCAGATTTCTCTGGAGCTGGACTTAGGCAGCTGTTACTTGCCGACCTGACTTAGGTGCTACAAACCAAACTCGTCTTCTGAAAGAGCAGTTTGCTCTTAACCACCGTGGAATCTCTCCAGCCCCAAACTTAACAACAACAACAAAATAATTTCTTTTTGTTTTAGGTGTATGAATGCATTATGCATACCATGTGCCATCCTGGTACCTTCAGAGGCCAGAAGACATCAGATCCTTTGGAACAGGAGTTACAGGCCATTTAAAACCACCATGCAGGTGCTGGGAACTGAACCCTGGTCCTCTGTAAGAGCAGGGGGTGCTCTCAACCACAGATCCATCTCTCCAACCCCCAAAACAAAACTGTCTACCTGTCATTCACACTCCTGTACTCAGGTAATTTATAAGCAGGAAGGCCTGTAACCAGATAGTGTCTAGACACTCTTATGGTGATGTTGCCCTCCATTACAGGTTCAATTTAATAACAGACTCTGTACACACATGCCTGTGCTGGACTAGCTGGGTCAGTTGAGGGATGGCTCTGGCTTTGGGTGCTGAAAGCAAGGTCTGTATAGTCTTGCTCCTAGGAATCTGTCATTTAGTTTCTTCTTGTATTAAGAGAGGATGATGTACCTTCTTATTTTTTGACTCTGACAATACCCTCTGCTTTAGATATTTTTTTTTGTCTGAAGTGGCACATGATTAGTTCTATATTTGATAATTATTTTGTAAATATTCCTATCTCCTGGTCAGGATTAAAATACTGAGTTTGGTTTGTTTAATTGCCTGTTTACTTCCTCCTTCTACACTAGTAAACTTTTTAAAGGCAGGAGTTTACTTTTACATTTGTCCCCAGCATCTAGGAAAAACTAGAATCTTGCAAATGTTTCCCAGGAATATTAATTACACGACTGCTGAGAAAGACAATTCTAAAGTGTTGGTGCTGAACAACACCAACTGAGATGGCTCAGTGGGCTAAGAACACTGGCTATCCTTCCAGAGGACCTGGGTTCAGTTCCCAGCACAGACAGTGAATGGTTCACAACTGGCTGTAACTACAGTTTCAGAGAGATCTATCTTCTGGCCTCCAAGGACATTGCATACATGTGGTACACAGACAAACATGCAGGCAAAACAATACACACAAAACAAAAATAAATACATCTTAAGAACTCTAAGTCTACATGTCGATTTAATGTGATTGCTAACTCTGTTTCATTTTCATGCCACAGCAGTAGTGGTTCAGGAAACAGATCATTTTCTTTTTGTAAACAGCTCTGACATTGCATTCAGGCCCTGAGCCATTTTATTATTCAACTTTGGATCCAGGGGAGTTTCTCTCCTATAATGGTAAATAAATTTGACCTCAGGCTGCTAATTTCACAAAGTGATTGATTAGGTGATGGCTTAAATATAATGTTCATTATTCAAAGGTGTTGAAATTGACATGAGCCAATTGATTTATTTTGTTTTGCTTTTTTTGCCATGACAAGTTATTTTAAAATAATTCACAGAGTTGACAAGATGGCTCAGTGGATGAAAGTACTTAATCTGAAGCTTTGTGACTGGGTTTGGTCCCCAGAACCCACATAAGGCTCAGAGGAGAGAACAGATTCCACAAAGCTGTCCTCTGGCTGCCACACACATGCCTCTGCATGGGTATACACATATGTGTACATAAGAGCCCATTATAAATACACACAGTAATAAAGCAACTTACAAATTACACAGAACATTGTGTTCATGCTTATAAGGCTGAAAAACTTCGTGACATGGGTAGTCCTAGATTATCGTAATTACATAACCATGAAGATAACTCTGGCTAGCATTTGTGGCACTGACAGTTTTGTCTGCTGTTGTACATTGAACAACCAGTTTTAGTTTATATTTATGAGACGTTCTAGTTTGTATTAGTGTTCAGGCTTTCATTCATCAGTGCCATTAACAGCACTGTTGCTGACTCAGACAATAATCTCCAAATGTAAGAAGAATGTTTTCTTCTTGTGTGCTTTTCCTAGCACTTTCATCTGTCAGTGCTGAGATCAATCCAGGCCTTGGGTATGGCACGCACAGCCTCTACCACTGAGCCGCACCCCCAGCTCTTCATAATGCTTTTGATGTGCTTGCAAGTTAAGTCTGATCACTAGCATTTCTGTGTCACTTTATGTGTAGATAGTGAGTGAAATGATCAATCAGGCCTGGCCGGCTGGTTTTTCTGGTGTAAATATTCCACGTTGCAGTGGGCCACCACTTAGAAGAGGTACCCAATGCACATCAAGCAAGCAAAACTAAAATGGCAGGAGATGGTGTGCTAATATTATATTCATTTTTGACTTATTTAAGTACAAGTTAAAGCCAGATATGGTACTTGATGCCTATAATCTCGACATTGGAGAGGCTGAGGCAAGAGGATTGCCTTGAATTCAAAATCAGCCTGGCTACACAGTGAGTTTCATGCCAGTGTGGGCTAATGAATGAGACTCTGTCCAAAATAAAATAACAAACAAAACTGAACTAACAAAAAGCCAGGAGATCAAAATAAATTGTGACTTAATATAGCTTAATGTTTAATATTGCCAGTGTCTGAGAGTAAACTGATTTGTCAGGTCTCATGAGTTAGTTGGAGTTGGTTGCAGTATATCATTAGATGTGTGTGTGTGTGTGTGTGTGTGTGTGTGTGTGTGTGTGTGATCAATTCATCCAGGCTGCTTCAACAACAATAGCACACATTTACAGGCTTATTATAATCAACAGGAACTTTTTTCTCTCACAGATCTCAAGGCTGGAAAAATCATGACCAAGATGGCAACAAGTTATGTGTACTAGATGAGGACTTGCTTTATGGCTCATAGAGGTCACCTCTTCCTTGTCTTTACTTAGCAAAGAGACAAGGGTCTGCTGAGGAACCTAATTACAGCTTAAAGGTCCCACCTTGTGAGGGCTGAGAGGACAGTGGCTTGTCAATGGGTAAAGAGCTTGCCATGCAAGCATGAGGACCTGAGTTAGGACCCATGGAAAAGCAGGGTGCTGTAGGCTGCCTCTGTAATCCTAGCTTCCCCTTGGGAAGATGGAAGATGGAGATGGAGATGGGACAATCTGCCATGAGGTATAGACCAACAACAAAGAAAAGACAATGTAGAAAGTGAGGACAGCACCCAAGTTTATCCTCTGATCTCACATGAATACACACACACACACACACACACACACAAAAGATATAATGAAAGAATAGTTGTCTTGGAGGTTAAGGTTTCAGCGTAATAAAGGTTGGTGAGCCAATGCAGTGAGCCTTTGCAATGAGGCAATGCAGTGCAGTGAGCCAAATGCAATGAGGCTGATGCAGTGAGCCAATGCAGTGAGGAGATGCAGCAGGCAAACACAATGAAGCAGATGCAGTAAGTGAACACAGGCAGCTGCAGTGGGCAAATGCAGTGAGCCTTAGCAATGAGGCAAATGCAGTGAGACTTCACAGTGAACAAATGCAGTGCAGTTCACCCTATTATGCTCCCTCTCCCCCTTTTCTCTTCCTTCTCTTCTAGAGGGGACAATGCAGTGTCATCTGACATGGCTGCACTCAGGAACACCTGTAAATCTTGGGAAAGTTATGGCCTTGGTTTCAGCAGGGTACCTGTCTGGAACAGAATGTGTAGTGTTGCCATAGCAGCTGTGAATATTTGGAAAGACACTTATACTGTCATTCCATCAGTAACATCAGGAATAAAACATAAGCCACTATTGAATATTTTCTTACCAAATATTCGGTGGCCTCTAAACCAGGATAAAATAGGCTGAGTCACAGGTTAAGAAAATAACAAAGCAATAGATACAAAACCTCAAAAACTAATCAATGTAGTTTTATATAATAGAGACCTTTGTTTTACTAATAAAAGCATTTTGAAAATGAATTAAACAATGTCCTTGAAGAGTAGAAATTTCTTGAGAAAGTTCCTCTCACTGGTAGCTTTGACCAACAATGTAAATGAAACATGAAAACAGGGAGTTCCTTGTAACAACACAAGGGTCTGTTCTCCTTTGGGATTTGCAACAGGAACTCCAACAATGTGGAGTCACAAAACTTTTATGCAAATATCTAGAAATGTCTCTTTTACATAAGCAAAGCTATTGGGACTCCCACCAGCTAATTTCCATCCCTTGCAAAGCCACTGGAAAACCAAGCACACATCTGGTTGCTAAAGGACATTAGAGTCCTTTAAAATGATGACTACTGCTAGCTATATAAAATGACCCCAGAGGCAGAGTACATTCCTAGACTCAGGCAGCCAGAGAAAAGCAAGCTTTAGAGTAAGGATAACTTCATGCCGGGATAAAGCCTCAAGATTGCAGATAGTAAGATGGTCTCCAAACAAGCAGTCCTATGTAGTCAGGATATTTTAATGCACCACATAGATTGAGCATGGTGGCACATGGGAGGCAGGGACAGGAGAACCAGATGTTCCAGGTTATCCTTGGCTACACAGCCAAGTTCAAGGCCAAGTCAAGTCAGGGCTAGAGACCTTGTCTCGAAGAAAAGATTGATTACATCTGAGGTTTTTGAAAAGATAAAACAAGTCAGGGAATATTGTGAGGCTATAATGAGTATCTGGAAATGCATAGATCTGGCTGTATTTTGTTTTAAGAAACCCTACATGAAAAAATATTTTTAGCCTTTGTTGGTTTAAGAAAAATAAAACAACAAAGTTGCCTATTGCTCACTGAGGCACAGGTTGGCTGCCAGTGTCCATAAGGCAATGCATTTTCCTCCTCATAATGTAGGAGGTGGCAGGAGCTTGGTTTGTCTGTTAAACACTTTCAAGCCCTATTCGCCTCTGTTTTCCTAATGTATTCATGGCATCCAAATCCATTTTAGAGTGAAAACTACTGTCTGGGATAGTCTTAAAGCCAGAATAAGTATGTGGGGAATGCAGCTTTTACTTCTAAGTTGTAATACTGCTGCTTCTGTTACCTCTTTTAATGGAATCATATTATCGTTTGAGGCCGAAACAACTCAAAACATTTTTAAAGCTCCAAAGAAATGAGGAGTTTTATTATGAGCATGCAGATTTTATCTCTAGAATTCTCACAAACGGAAAACACAGATGAACACGGTTCAGCACTGGTGGGAACCAGCCTTTCCACCTCCCCTCCTCTGTTCTCACTGTTACTGCTGCCATCATTGGGCTTACCCTTTGCCTGAATCTGTACACACATCCCAGCAACCCCGAGTCTAAAGAATCTCAAGCCCAGAGTGAAGTCAGCTTGAAAACTCTGGGTCTTCTAGCTTGAATTTTCAAGACTAAGGCTTGATGAACAAATCCTGCAGATCAGAGACCCACCAGCTATGGAAGCCTGGCTCCAGGTGCCTGTGCTTTTCTGGGCTGGGGACTCATGAGGCAGTTCTCAGAGAAGCAGGCATAGCACTGGGTACCCTGCAATCGCCATCACTGCATGGGGTTAAGATTTTGTAGCACTGTTATCACCATGTTGCTCAAAACCATGGAAACAATACCCTGAGCACAGGCTGGAGAACCCACATGGGGATGGTTCCAGCCATTCCTAAGAGCCCTGAATCCTCAAACCACCAGGAAGCATCCTGACAATATCTAAAAGACTTTAGTTTGGTTTATTCCCAAAGGAGTGTAATCAGTTTCTCAAGCAGTGGTCTTGCTTATAGACAAATCAGCCCTAATAAAAGCAGAAAAACAAATCTATAAGTTTCCTTCAAGTAGCCTAAGAGAGTACCTTATCATGACATCGAAACCCACAGTTCTTGACAACCCCAGGCACCTCCAGTCCAGATAAAGCGAGTAACCATGTGCCTAGGAAGACCGCAGGGTAGCCTGGATGTGGCACATGCTCTGAGCCTGACTCTTCTTACTGGGTAGAATCTTATCATGATCAGACACCTGTCTCAAAATGACAGCTCTTCAGGACCACGGTCAATGGTAACTGTGTGGTTATTTATATAAAAACATGAAGAAATATTAAAATATCAAGACTTTCTGGGTTAGAGAGCCCTGACCTTGAAGAGCTTAGTCTGCTTATCCAATAAATATCCAAAGAGACAAGGGTCAATTATCGGGGGACAGTCCTCATCTTTACACGTTCCTCTGAAGGCATTATATAGGTGTTAGAAAGGGTTAATACTGGGAGGTTAGCCTTAAATAAATCGGGGGCTGGGTGGGGGGCTGATTCTATCAGCTGGAAAGCCTCAAAAGCAGAGCTGAGGCTTCTGTGATGGAGAAGGCTCCCTATGGGCAGCACCGGTAGCTGCTTCAGTGTGTGGGCGGTAGCTGCTTCAGTGTGTGGGCGAGTGCCAACCTGCTTCCTTGCAGCCTGCCCTATGGCTCTCAACTCGCTTAGTCAGCTCCGACAACACTGTGAGTGAGTCTGCAATCTCTCTCACTTTAACAAAACACTTATTCTATTACTAGTTCTATATATGTATGTGGTTCTGCATGTGGATGTGTGAACTAGAGTGCTGGCGGTCTCAGAGGCCAGAGACATTGGATGTGGGGTTACACGTGAGCCACAGTGTGGGCACTGGGAATTGAGCTCTGGTCCTCTGCGATGCTGAGTCATCTAACTGCGGAGTCATCTCTTCAGTTTTCCAATATATCTATTAATATAGGAGTAGTTGCCTCCACTTCTGCTTTTCTGACAGATACAGCCACTAAAGAAGCAACACAAACCTAAGAGAGAGCTACTATGATTAGCCCTATTTGCAGAAGAAGAACCTGAAGTAAAGAAAGACAAAGACTTGCCCCAGGGAACCCAGCTCCTAAATGATGAAGCCAGGGTTTAAATTCAGGCATCCAGAACCATGCCCATTCTACAGTCCCTTGGAATGTTTCTGCCAATATGGGAGCCCTACACAGCTGCAACAGGGCTTTAAAAGTTCATTTCAGAACATCCTAAAAGTTTCTTCAACTTCAACACACGTGGTCTTTTCTCAAATAAAGGCTAGAAAGTGTTGATTAGGAGTCTGAATTAAAATGTACAGGAATGCATAACAGAAATGGGTATGAGTATTCTAATACAAAATGTGAGTTAAAGTGAAAGATACAATGTGTGTGTGTGTGTGTGTGTGTGTGTGTGTGTGAGAGAGAGAGAGAGAGAGAGAGAGAGAGAGAGAGGGGAAGGAGGGAGGGAGGGAGGGAGGGAAGGAGGGAGGGAAGGAGGGAGAGAGAGAATCCACAGCTTTGCAAAGTGCTATGTAAGTGCATTACCACGGAGCTATACCCTCACAAAAAACCAATATTTTTGTGATTTTCTTCTGCTACACCCATAAATAATGCAGGACAAGGAAGAGCTTTAAAAAAGGTGTTGTAGAGTAAGTGAGAATGCAAACTTCCAGCAAGCCATTGGGCAATACAGACAATCCATGACTAAAATCATGTCTCAAACACAGTGGAAGGCAGGACAAACCCTTAGGTTGTCCTCTGATTTCTACCTGGACACGTACTCACATACAAATGTAAACACACACACACACACACACACACACACAAAGGTAAACACACACAACATACACACTCACATACAAATGTAAACACACACACACTTGCACACTCACACACTCTCTTACCTACTGAACATCACTGCTTAGCCTTATCTAAAAATTTTAAGTCAAATAATTAAATCAAAGATCATCTATACACAGGAAGTCCCAAACTATTTATTTGCATTTTTTTCTCTATTAATTTCACTATGAGGAATTTATTATGAGATAATCAGAGGCAGCTGATAAAACAAAAACACAGGAATATTACCAGCATTATTTTACTCACAGTAAGAAGCTGGGCAGCACTCAGGAGGCAGAGGCAGGGGGATTGACAGTTCATAGTGAACTGTCACTTCATAGTGAAGCCTTTTGGAAAGAAGAAAGGGCAGGGAGGGAGGGAGGGAATGGAAAGAATGGAATGCCAGGTGACAGGAAGACCGTTAAAGTTCAATGCACTACCCCTGTAAGATGGAATACTAAAGTGTATGCTATGGGAAAAGGCTTCTATTTATTTATTATTGTTTTGTGAAGAACTATAACAATAAGTATATAACAAGAATTCGTAGCAAAATACCAAGCCATCAACACACTGACATTAGTTACTTTTGAACTGTTAGCAATATGCTTTTTTTCTTGAAGTTTTTAAATAGACTTTCTACAGTAAACTTTTTATTTTTATAAAAAAATTTTAAGCATAATTTTAAGAATATTGATTGAAATGGGAAAATTTTCATGAACTAATGAAATAAAAGCAATAATTTTAAAATAGCATATTCATGAACATCTCTCCATATTAAAGTCAGGATCTATTTGACAAGATAAAATCAGAAAAATTACATTAAAATGTAATAATGATTAACCATGGAGAGGTATGATTAGATGATTTTCCTTTCTCCCATATACTTCTTTTTTCAAAAATTCCTATCACGAATATATTCTGCTTCATAATTAGAATAAACACATGTAATTCCACAAGAGCCATGGTGTTAAGGAGAGAACTCCCCAGATGGTAGAACTGTGATGAATTCAGCTCAGTCTCTAAGGTCTTCAGATCTTCTCTTCAGGATCCACTAGCAGACTAGTGGGCAATGTTTGGGGGTGGGGGCTGGAGGGGTGGTAAGCATTACGTCCCGCCTGTCAGTGTGCACTGCACCCCTGGCCTGCCTGTAGGACGTGAGTGCCAAGGACAGCTTTATCTTGAGGAAACAGGTGTACTCGAAGGAATGTTTGTCCTTTAGACACTGCTTCTTTGCCGCTTATGAGACAACTGGCACTCCCCCTCTGTCCTTTCATTTTCCTAATGATCAAAGGGAAGGTACTAATTCCCACCCCTCCTGTCCCAAAGGAGGGCGGGGCAAGAGAAGCCTTCTCCAGACATTTACCTTGCTTTCAGTGCAGTTACATGGGGTGTCCATTAGAATGATCCCCACATGGCCACAGAGCTGGGCTGTCTACCACATGAGCTAGAGCAGAGGCAGCAAAAATGTCATGGGAGCTGATATGAAAGCTCTGATGTGTTATGTAGAGAACTCTTTTATCAACCAGAGTGCTCCATGCCTGGGCCCACTGAGCTCCATGCCTGGATGCAGTGAGTTCTATTCTTGGGCCCAGTGAGTTCCATTCCTGGGTACAGTGAATTCCATTCCTGGACCCTGGGAGTTCCAGTCCTGATTTCTGGACTAACTCAGTTTTAGCTACAGGCTAAGGAAAGCTTGGCTCCTGAGCTGCAGCTGTTGACTGTCAATGAGACAGAGATCTGAAGTCCAGGCCAACTGAATGTTTTTGTTTTTTAACCAACCCTGTCTAGACGGAGATTCTTCTAAGAATTAGTTTTCTTTTGTAGTTTATGATCCCAGCAGATATTCTTGAAAAAGGTGGTCTGTGCTTTGCCAGTAAGGGGCATATTTAAATAAAATTTAAAGCCCCGTTTTATAAGGGTTTTTATTGGTTAGGAGAAACCATAACCTAAGAACAGACTGAGCCACAAAACTGTACACCATGCTCACTCAGCCAAAGTCTCTGTGGTATTGGCTTTGCAGAGCTGTAGATAAATTATAGCACTTCTAAATTATAGTGCAGAAAGGTGAAGAACGAGTCTAAAATACAACCCAAGGAAAGAAGGGAAAGAATTAAAGGGTCAGGAGTTCCATGTGTTCCCTGACTGTTGAAAAATGGTGGCCATACAGGCCTGCCTTGAGAGAACATAAATACAAGCCAGCTGGTCCAAAGCTAGCTGCCTGCTGCTAAATTTGCAACTTCAGGAAAGCTCCCAAGTAAGTTTGATGGCAGTAGTAGGTCAGTTGATAAAACTTTTCAATTATCCAAAAGACACAATATAAACATTTCATTTTTATTCTCATCACACCACAGGGAAATGCTAAAGTCCCATTTCTTAAAACTACAATAAAATAGCACAATTCATAATATCACATCTCCCTCTGCAAAAGAGTTTTTTTTCTTTCACAAAACCCATGTGCACTTTAATTTTTCACCTTGTTTCAAACTTCAATGATCCTAGAGCAAAAGTAATGTTTCTGTTATAGCTCACAAAACATCATGCCAAGAAGTAATTACACACAAGCTATAGGTTATAGAGGTATAGAAATCAAAACATATGGGCAGGGAAATGCTACAAAATTACAGTAGTTAAATGGAGCCCAGGAGGACATGATGTTTTAGTAGATGTACTTAGAAGAAGAATAGCAAAAAATAGAGTAAATCTTTTATGCAGACATTCTATTTAAAACCATAATGAGATGATAGTGATGAGCCAAAGTGAAACCTCAACATCAGCAAGGGGTACCAATGCCTAGAACCAAGACCAACAATGGATATCAACATTGAGATCCATGATCAACAACAAACACTAATGCTGAGAAATGCAATCAATGGCAGGTATCACTGCCTAGAACCATCAATGGCAGGTACCAATGCCTAGAACAATCAATAGCAGGTACGAGTGCATTGAACCATCAATGACAAGTACCAATGCCAAGAACCATCAATGACAGGTACCAATGCCTAGAACCATCAATGACAGGTACCAATGCCTAGAACCATCAATGGCAGGTACCAATGCCTAGAACCATCAATGGCAGGTACCAATGCCAAGAACCATCAATGACAGGTACCAATGCCTAGAACCATCAATGGCAGGTACCAATGCCTAGAACCATCAATGGCAGGTACCAATGCCTAGAACCATCAATGGCAGGTACCAATGCCAAGAACCATCAATGACAGGTACCAATGCCTAGAACCATCAATGGCAGGTACCAATGCCTAGAACCATCAATGGCAGGTACCAATGCCAAGAACCATCAATGACAGGTACCAATGCCTAGAACCATCAATGGCAGGAACCAATGCCAAAACCCATCAATGATAGGTATCAATGTAGAGAACCAGGAGCTTTTGACAATCTAAATGAGGTGATTGCTGTGACTTTAATATCATCAGCTCTTAATACTGAGTTTACTGAACTCTGTGTGTTATAAATATTCTCTGAGTTGTACTGAAGCCCCCCCCCCCCCCCGCAGGCACCATACCACTATGGAGGTATCTGAAATTTCAGAGGCAGAAACATAAATTATGTAAAATTAATATTTAAAATGATTTTTAGAATAGAAATGGGGGAGGGAGTCTATTGAGGGCTGGAGAGATGGCCCAGCAGTTAAGAGCACTGGTTGCTCTTTTAGAGGTTTTGAGTTCCATTTCCAGCAACCACATGGTGGTTCATAACCATATATTGGAATCTGATGCCCTCTTCTGGCACCTACGAGTATATGCAGATAGAGTACTCATACATAAAATACATAAACAGTTAGAAAGAAGAAATAATAAAGGTTTTTACAGATAGATCTACACACAAGTTGCTTCCTACAGGGTATCTTCTGACTGTTACAACCTGGAAACAACCTAAACCCAATTCTAAAGGAAATGACTGAATAAATTATATGAAGCTATGCTGAACAATTTTTACAACAGTAAGAAGATAATTATTTCTAAAAATAAATACATAAATAAAATGTTCACTTTGCAAAAAAGCAAATGGGCAGGGATATCTGTGTGTATTCCTTTGTAATTATGCGCCACATATATGCATGCATGCATAGATCCATTTATTTTAAATATTATTTGGCTATATCAAATATATGCATAGAAAGTAGGCTAGGGCAGATATCAGGCCACCAGATTATGGTTATCTCAGAGGAAGAAGTGAATACTACAGATCCCTGTACTATTAAAAAGAGTGACCTGTGTTGCTGTATAACCCTGCTTCTTTTTTATTCTACTATGTATATACATGTTTGCCTGCATGTATGTCTTTGACCTCTATTACTTGACTGCAAATATGCATGCTGTGTTCAAAGTCAAACTCAGTTTGCCAAATCTCAGCTATGGCCCTCAATACAGCTGTCCTCACTATCATGCCAAGTGACACTCTTTCAGACTTGGCTGGCAACCTCAGTCCTTGAACTTTCTGTGTCATCCCAACAGAAGTGCCATCTCATTACCCCCATCCCACTTCTGAGCTCAACTGCAGGGCAGAAGTACTCTGTACCAAGCTGAGCTATACTATACTCAAACTAGCATGATTTTATACTAAGAAGGTAAACTCTCTCTCTCTCTCTCTCTCTCTCTCTCTCTCTCTCTCTCTCTCTCTCTCTCTGTCTGTCTGTCTCGTTCTTTTGTTTTTGGAGACAGGGTTTTTCTGTATAGTCCTGGCTGTCCTGGAACTCACTCTGTAGATCAGGCTGGCCTTGAAGTCAGAGATTTGCCTGCCACTGCCTCCAAGTACTGGGATTAAAGGCATGTGCCAATACCGCCTGGCTTAAATTATCTTTTCTTAATACTTCAATTCCATCTTTCGTGAATTCCTTGACCCATTTTACTGAATGTCTTCTTTTTCTTTTTCCTGAAATGCAGTTTTTTTTGCTTGTTTTTATTTTGGGCACTAACCTTTGTTACTTATGTATACCATATGGCCACACTTCCCTTTTTATGTTTTTCTGACATAATCAGATACCTAAATCTAAAGATTTCATCCAGCCCAATCATCCTTTTATGGCTTGTACTTGTCAAGCTTAACAAACTCACTGTGAGCTTTGGAGAGATGGCTCAGCAGGAAGAGCACTGACTGTCCTTTCAGAGGACCCAGGTTCAATTCCTAGCACCCACATGGTAACTCACAACATCTATAACTCTAGTTCCAGGAAACCTGACACTTCTTCTGGCCAGGCATGCACAGACATATATGCAGATAAAACACCCATATACTTAAAATTAGGACAAAACAAAGCTCACAGTGCACCCTTCAGTCACAAAGACAAACTGACATGTTTGTGCAAGCGTTCCAGTTCTGCTGCTTTGATAGCTTTACAGGCTTATCTCTCAGGGTTCATGCGGACGTTTAATACCTGGATAATCAATGTTTCTAGCACCTTCTGTTGACAGCTCATTCTTTTACTGATCTATCATGCCACCTCTGTCACATCCCACAGGTACTGAATATAATTACCTGTCTGTGAGCTCTTCCCATTCTGTCCCAGTAACCTAACTGTTGACAACACTGTCTTAATCACTTACGGCCATCTGCCTCCCCTTCTTGACTTTCAAAATTACCTTGGCTACCTTTTCTCTTCATTATACATTCTAGAATCACTCTTATGTTTCCTTCCTCGTGCGTGGCTTTTAAACAAAATATCACTCAATTTCCTGAATGGGCCCCAAAAGAGATTATGATAGGTAATTTTAACAAGGCTTTAGGAATATCAAGATCCATGTGATAATTCTTGAAATGTAGACTTAAAGGTTTTGTTTCACTGCCTCTCTCTTCGCTGTTGTAAATTATTTTCTTGTAGAAGATAAAATATTTGAGGTGAAATATCTAGTTATTCAGTGCCTGTAAGTCATTGAAATCTGTAATTTAAGGCTTGTGGGGTGGTGAAAAGCGTTTCTAATCTTCTATTCATGGTGATCATAGCCACAGGACTTAACATTCTTTATTATCTTTAGTTCCTACTTCCATCTAATTAGTTTCTCCAACACTATTTCCCAGCACTTTTTCTAGATGTTATTAATAGCCATGTCTGGGGGAGAAAGTTACAAATTTAAATAAAAATTTAATTTGATGTGTAATAGAGCTCTCACTTAGACTTTTATAAAGAACTTTATATTTAAAAATACTCTCAGTAGTATTTGTGAGTGAGTGTTTTCCTATGCTGGGGGAACATGCTCTACTAGAATTAAGAGAACAATAGAGATGATTAAATTTTTGCTCAAAAAACATTCCTGGGTGTGGACCCTTCAGCTCTGTTCAAAGTGACAATGGATTGACTTTTGTTTCTGGATACCTCAAAGGTGAGCAAAGTTTGTAACTTAGAATTTGTTGTGAAGACCCAGATCCATGGAGGGGAAGATGAACCTTAACTTCAAAAAAAGACTGGAGATCCTTTTAAAATAAGATAGTCTTACCTATTGCCCTACTTTGAATTAAGGTAGACTTTTGAAACTGACTCAAGACCTTAAAAAAGATTGATTTAAAATTTTTATATGCGGGTATATGCATGAGTGCAAGTACCTGTAGAGTCAGGAGAGGGTGCCAGACCATCTGAAGCTAGAGCTATTAGCAGTTGTGAGGGCCCAACATGGGTGCTGGGAATCAAACCAATGTCCTCAGAGAAACAGCAGGAAGAGGACTTCAATGCTGAGCCATCTCTCCAGTCCCCAAATTAAGTCCTCTTGAAACTGTGTTTGGGAGACATTGTCTAGCCTCTAAGGCAGGCATTCCACAATTTAAATGAGAAAATAAAGCTAGGATTAAACAGTGTACTGCAATCGGGTCAGACATCGGCCTACTTTCTCCAGGCCTGCGTTCCACCCTTTCCACCCCACAGACAAAATGATGCTAAAACCCCAAAGGGGCCACAAGCCTTTGCAGCTGGCTGTGATGTGACAAACAACTCACACTGCACTAAAGCTTGCAAGAATGAAACCCTGGATTTATCGCTCCAGAATAAAAGAGGGCTCTGCCTTAGGAAAGTACCTCATTCTTCTCCAGCCCCTGCCTGGAGGTGCATATCAATAGAGGATCTTAATTTACTAAAATGGCAGAAGTCAATATGAGGCTGTTAACCCTTTGCAGGGTGCCTTTGTTTCTCTCAATAACACGCCTGGCTGGGTGATGCTCTAATTTACAATAGATGAAGTCTATTTCAGGGAGGTCTGCCATCTTAAGTCTCACTCCGTGGTGCCTTATCATGCTGATCTGCTAATATGCATCATGGCCATATCACACCCTGTCCCATCCTCACCCAGGTGAGAGAGTAACTCTTGGGAGAGGGTAAAGCCCAGGAGTGACTATTGTACATCACCTGACATCTCATCTGCACTTTCTCAGATATCATCTGGCATTATAGCTGTCCTTAAAGGAACTTTAGGGTTAGGATCAATGGTCATAGTAATGTTAATAGGAACCTATCTGGTACTTAAAGGTATTATACACCATATATACAAAAATGACATGAGCAGGCCTCTAAACTGAAAATCAGACATGACTTTAGAACTATCTATCTTTCCAAGTGTTTTGTTTCTTACCCTGTCAGAATCTTCCATTTTTACCCTACCCTAATTGAATCATAGAAGATTCAAGAAAACTTAGAAGAACAAGAAAAGAAGAATGTATGTCTTTTTCCATTTAGAATGGAGAATGGACAGTGGAAATTCACAGAACAGAACTTAATGCTCAGGGCAGTGGTTCTCAACCTGTGGGTTGCATATCAGACACCCTGCATATCAGATATTTATATCACGACTCATACAGTAGCAAAATTATAGTTATGAGGTAGCAAAAAGTGATTTTATGGTTGGGGGTCACTACAACATGAGGAGTTGTATTAAAGGGTCATAGCATTGGGAAGGTTGAGAACCACTGGCTGACATGCTAATGAGAAATAAGAAAGCCATCTAATGTGCCTTAGCAGAAGGCAAATGGCATAGGCTCCTTTTGAAACGCAAAACACACAGAGTGAAGAGAAAAGGGGCATTTCGTATTCTCCTAAGCTTGAAATGCCTATGATGGTTTATAGCGTCAGCTTGCCAACCTTGAATCACTAGTGTGGTGGTCTGAAATAAAAATGTCCCCCACAGTCTGAGGCATCTGAACACGTGGTTCCCCATTGGTGGCACTATTTGGGGACGGTTTAAGAGGTCTGGCCTTGCTGGAGGAAGTACGTCACTGGAGGAGGGCTTTGAGATGAAAAACCTCTTGCCACCTCTAGTTCCCTCTCGCTGCCTTGTGTTTGTGGCTCATGTCCTGCCACCATGCCTGCCATCTTCTGCCATAATGCCTCCAACTTTATGAACCCTAACCATCTAGAACTTTAAACAAAATACACTTTCTTCTGTAGGCTGCCGTGGTCATGGTGTTTTATCACATCAGCAGAAAATTAACTGATTTACTTGGGAAGACAGCCTCAATTGAGGAATTATTCCTATTGGGCTGTCATGATTGTTAATTGATGTAGGAAGGACCCAGCCCATTCAGGAGACACCATTCCCTGAGCAGGGAGTCCTGAATTACACACGACAGATCAAGCTGGATGACAGCCACAACAGGCATCATGGGTACAACCGTTTCTCTCTGATCTTAACCTTGGATGCGATGTGTCTAGCTGCTTCGCTTCCTACTTCACTTCCCTAAAATGATGGGCTGTAATCTGTAACCCTAAACCAAGGAAACGCTTTCTTCCCTAAGTACTTTTTGTCAGAGAAATGAAACTAGAACACCCACCATCCTTTCTACCTGTCAGTCTGAAGAGAGACATCTGTGACACCCTGCCCCTCACCTAGAATCTATAACTATGGAGGATAGTATGTTTGAACAGGCAGCAGCAAGGGCTGGGGTTGGGCCTGACCTTCAGAGAGAAAGGTGAAAGCAGCATCTGCTCTACACACTGGGGTTTTGTTTTTTAAGTGGGAAAAGAGAACAAAGAAATCCAACCTGCAAACCTTGAATCTTCCTGGAAAAGAAAAGATTGAGGTGGGAGTCTGCTGGGTCCCTGTTTTGCTGGCACCCACCAGAGAGTGGCAGAAGCTCTAGGCTCCTTTTGCACTCTGGGATGCCGTCTGGGCTGTCCTGGTTTCTGCTCTAATGAGGAGTGATCCTGTGGAGCCCATCCTGTTGAAGGAAGTGGATGAAGGCCTGAAGCCCCAGTGATCCCATGCTTCAGGCTTTGCCAGATGATCAATGGCTCTCAACGCTTTTGCCGACAAGGCCCCAGAGAAGGAAATGTCAAATGTGATGGAGATAATGCTGGCTGTCAGTAAAGCTAGCATTGACTCCTTGTGCACACAGCAGCACAGTGAATGGCCAAAACACTCCACTTTGAATAGCAATGTATAGAAACAGTGGAGATACAGCATCAGCATCTAAAGTCCATCTAAAGATGCTGAGTGTGAACTGTGGGTAATGAGAGGCTGTGGCAGGGGGACCTCAAACTGAAGGTCAGCCTGGTCTCCTGTAGTGAGTTTAAGAGGCTATTTAAAGATAAGAAAGCTTGTCTCGAGAGAACAAGAAAGAGCTTGAGTGAGTGCCCTACAAGGCAGCTGTGTGGGGGTCATGTGACTAGATAAAGCCAAGGGCTAAGCTTTCCCAACTCTTCAGCGCTTTCCTCCACTGCAGTCCCTTTATCTTTTATTCCGTGGGCTCAGCTACCATGCACTAACCCCAAGGAGCCAGTCTTGACCTTGACCACCCAGATACATGATTCTGCCATCTCCAGTTTCTATCAGTCCCGTCCTTGAATCCAGCCTCATCTTGGGAGTCAGAATAGGGATCCCCCCCAAAAAAAGACACCCCAAATATTTATGGATTATTAAGCAATCAAGGGCTGAAGCATCTCGAAGAATAACTTAGCCACATAGGAATCTTCTTCTAGTTTCTCCCTGGTATCAGCTATGTTAGCTTTCCTTCACAGTATTTGCTCACAGAACAGCCTCTCTTTGATCAGCTCTGACAGGAAATTCTTCCTCATATTGTGTAGAGATCCATTGCCCTTAAAGTTCTGTCCTCAGAGGCACATTCGTCTCCTGGGACCTCTGCGAACACCCGGGCATTTCTTTCCACTGCTACTTTCTACTTTGAAGTTTTCCAGTCAGGGCTTGGAATTACCGGCTCCTCTGGTAAATTGCTTGCGATGCGAACATGAGGACCTGAGTTGAAACCCCCTGCATCCAAAGCCATGTATGTTAGTAAGCCCAGGTTGGAGACACAGAGCCAGGTGAATCCCTGGGGCTTGCCGGGTCAGTCAGCCTAGGCTAAGGGGTGAGCTGCGGGTACACTGAAAGGCTGTCTTAAAAAGAAATGGCGGACAGCACCAAGGTAATGCCCAAGGCTGACTGCTGTTTAGATGCTCACACACGTACTGGCCAAACACACACGTGACAAATGTTCAAGCCTATAATAGACGAGAAATAATAAAATCACTTGCAAATGCCTTATTTCTATGCACAAATCACTAATATTCTCCTATGAAGTATCTGCTTCTTCATCTGCCCTTGCTTTTCTCCTATGAATTATTTGAGAGTAGACTATAAACATAAGAAATGTCACCCTGATATTCTGGCATCTGTCTACTGAGAATGGCATTTTTATTCCCTACCCAAACAAGCAAAGTTTACAAATAAAATTTCCACTTAAGTTTCCTTAGTTGCCATTCCCCCCAATTTCTTTAAAATTAGAGTTGTTTTAAATGTGTTTATTTTTGTATGTATTGTCTCTGGGAGGGGGTATTTTTTAATTTCACTTTTAAAAAATCAAATGCACACACCACATTTATTTGCTAATGTCTCTTTTTAATCGTATGTATGTATGTATGTATGTATGTATGCATGCATGTATGTATGTATGTATGCATGAGGCTAACTTGGAACTCAGAATCATCCTTTCTCTGCTTACTAAGAGCTGAGGTTACAGGTGTCCACCACATCTAGCTTTTTTTAGCTTTTTTGTTTTGTTTTTGAATGTAAAGTTTTCTCCCAGCCTGTTTGTGTTTTTCAAGGCATTATACTCCAGAGCCCACTCTACCATTTAAGCACTGTGTGTGCAGTTGATTGCACCATCTGGAGACACCCTGTCAGGCTCTTGCTGGTCATGATAGATACAGTGACCACTTGATGAAGGTGGTAACTCCCCCTTGTGCAGCTAAAAACTCTTCTATGGGGTGATCTTTTAAGGCCATACAAGTATCAGCTCCCCAATAACTCTGCAGAAGTGGTAACTGTCACCAATGATCCTTGCCTCAGTCACTAACTCCACTGAAAACTGCAGAATGATGGATTAAAAAAACTCCAATGTTTTCATCCAGCCAGGCATGGTGGTACATGCTTTTAATCCCAGCATTCGAGGCAGACACTGGAGGCTCTCTGTCAGTTTAAGAGCCAGGGTTACATAGTAAGATCCCACTTTAAATATATTCATACATAAAATATATACACAAATATATTTAAAACCCATTATCTTATTTTTTTTAAAAATACTCAAAATCATCCCAAATTTGTTTGGCCATCATCCTAAACCTACTATGTACATGCTTATGCGCGTGTGAGAAGAGGCCAGAAATCAACATCAGGTGTCTTTATTGATTGCTCCCATCTTATTTTTTGAGACAGGGTCTCTCACTGACCCTGGAGTTCTCTGAATGGCTAAGCTGGCTTGTCAGTGAGCCTAGGGGTCCTCTTGTTTTCACTTGTCAGTGAGCCTAGGGGTCCTCCTGTTTTCACTTTGCCAATGCTGGGGAAACAACAGTCCATGTGGCCATGCTTGGATTTCATTTGTTTGTTTTATGACAGGTGCTGGGAATCCAGCTCAAGTCCCGATGTTAGTGCAGCAAGCTCCTTATGGATCGGGCCACCTTCCCAAAGCCTTCAGGTTATACATTTTTTACAACTCCTTCAGTTGGGCACTTCCTAGTTTTTTGTTTCTAGAGGGAGTCAAGACTCATTTTGTACTTTTCCCTTCCCAGACCTGAAATCAGCGATGCCTCCAATTTTTAGGACTATGCTTTTGTAGGGGACAACAACTATGAAGAACAATTCTTCTGGTCTCTTATGTGTCAGTCTTTAGGTTTTTGAAGCCAGATCCTACCACCTACCAATTACATTGGTTACATTGTCCCAGTCTTCCCTTGATTTACCTGTGTTTCCCTCTACCTGTCTCAAATCAGTTGCTGCATCTGGAACCAGAGAGTCCCAGCTTGCCTGTGCACCAGAAATACCAGAGGCCTTGATTAGTACACAGTTTTCAAGGACCCACTCCACATTTCCCGAGTAAGCTCTCTGGGATGGGGCGTGAGATTCTACTTTGTTTTTGAAGCTGATCATCTGATATCAATCTATCCACTCTGTGGTATACCATGTTTTGTTTGTTTGTTTGTTTGTTTGTTTGTTTTAGGTCTGTGACCCAGAGCACTCAGGCTCTTCTCCTCCCATATAACCCAACAGTACCAATCTTTGGGCAATGTGGGAACAAGCAGAGTTTCCCCTCATGCTAAATCTACAGACATCTTTTAAAAGCATCCTGCTTAAAATTCTACCCCCTCTTATCTTTTATATGTCACTTATGTTTTAGTGTAATGATCTGTGTTTCATTAAAATTTATACTGCTCAATTCATCTCAATCCTCCGTGTGCCAAGGGTCTCATGAATCTTGGTTTGTACTATTTGGATTATTTTTTAAAATTTACTCTTCCAACTTTGCAGCACCATGGACCAAGGAGATGGCTTAGCAGGTAAAGGAGCTTGCAGCCAAGCCTGAAGACTCCAGTTACCGGGGACCCGCAGGGAAGGAAGGAACTGCCTTCCAGATGTTTTCTTCTGAGCTCATGTGCCATGGCTTCTGTGCCTTGCAGTGATCCAACTTTACATGATCCATAGATAAAGTATGCTCTCAAAGTACTCTTACGTGGTTTCTCTTCTTTTTAAAAAACTATATTTGAAAAAACAATTAAAAAACATCAAACTCAACGTGGCCTAGCATGTACAGTGCTTGCCACTAAGCCTGATAACCTGAGTTTGATCCAAAGAACACGGCGTGAACTAACTCCTGCAAAGTTTACTCTGACCTCCATACCCACGCCATGCCATGCCTACCCACACAATGCACACACATATACACCCACCACATGCATGCATACACACATGCACACCCACATATATGCACATCCGCACACATGTATACCTACCATATTCACACCAGCCACACACACACACATGCATACACACATGCATACACACAGGCACACCCACCAATGTACACCAGCCACATGCACACATACACACACACACACACACACACACACACACACACACGCATACACACAGGCACACCCACCAAATGTACACTAGCCACATGTACACACACACACATACACACACACACACACACACACACACACACCTCCACACACATGCACATCCATCACACATGTACACCCACACATACAAATATATAATAATATAGAAAACTTTTTATGTCTGTCAAGACTTAGAACCAGTCATATGTAGAGAATGAGTTATAATATATATCTTAAACCTGAAGAATGGCCAGTATTACAGACACTCAGCTACATTCTGCTTTCAGATAAACTCTCACTAATTTGACTGACAACTAGGACTTCTCAGAGATTTATATTCTGACTCATTGAACTCAATACGAGATAGGATTGGACTCCTTGAAAAAGCACTAGGGTATAGTTTACCAGTAAACGTAATAAATGTACTACTACCACTTTATCAATTTCCACAAAATAAAATGTAAAGAATGAGTAGTGAAGTGCAGAATGAGGAAGTAATAGTAGAAAAATTATAGTTTTCTAGGAACTGATTGAAAATATCTAGAATAGCCTGCCAGTCTTACCTAACAGAGAAAGAGATAAAGTCAGTCTCTACCTTTTCAAGTTTGAAAGGATTTTTAGAATGTTCTTTGGTGCTGGTGAAGGTTAGTTTTTTTTTTTTTTGTTTTTGTTTTGTTTTTGTTTGTTTTTTGTTTTTTAATGCTTTGTAATTATAAAAAAAAAATTGTCAGGCATTGTGGTACATAGCTTTAATCCCAGTACTAGGGAGGCAGAAGCAGGCAGATAACTGTGAGTTCAAGGCCAGCCTGGCCTTTAGATCAAGTTCCAGAAGAGCCAGGGTTACATAGAGAAACCCTGACTTAAACAAAATAAAATACAATTTTCTGAGGCAAAATGGCTCAGCAGGTAAAGGTACCTGCCATAGATTCCTGACAGCCCAGATTTGATCCCTTGGACCCACATAAAGATGGAAGGAGAGAATGGGCTCCCCATTGTTGTCCTCTGACCCATGTATGCTCCAGCAGGTACCCCAACCCCGTATGTATGAATCATTCACACACACACAATGATAACATTTAAACATACTTCCTGAGTTTCTATGTTGGGTCTGTGTTAATGTTGTAATTAGGAAAACAGCCATGGGCTAGAGGGATAGCTCAGCCGTTACAGGCTAGGCTTACTACCAAAAATATAGGAAAACAGCTATGTGTATTTTTAAAATATTGGTTAGAAGGAGGAGAGGGGCCTGAGAATGTTTATGAAGCTGTGTTTGTCCTGAAAGGAATCCTCAGTGTAAAACACTGTCCATCCACTCAGTCACGTCACAGGGTTGTTTTTCAGAGCAAACATTTCTCTTGTGAAGTTTCTCTGACTGCCATAACTAAGTTCTTATGACAGTCTCCCTAAAAAAGACAGTTTCGTTGCTCCCAAATAGTTTTTCAAACAAGGAACTTTAAACAGAGCCATTAAATACCGTAAACTCATACCTTGAAGAACGATGCTCTGGCTTACGTCGCTCGTTGTGATCTGTAAGAAAGAAGACAGTCACATGTCAGCACAGGTATTAAAGTCACAGGACAGAGCTGGGTAGTCCAGCTGCCACACTGCAGAGTCTCACAAAGGATCATTCACCATAGCTGTGTTTTTTTCCCAGTGCTCTTCATTGGAGTGGAGACAATCCGTCTGACATGGGTGCCAAAAGCACGCAACATAGAACACATAAAACTTTTTGATGGTTTGTTAAAAATCATCTACTGGGGAAATGTTATCATTGCCACGTGTCAGTTTTCCATTTTAGAAGATTTTTGCTGTGTTAGAGGCTTTGCTGGAGGGGTTGGGGGACGGGGGACTTAGCTAAAGAAAGTAAAGAAACTGAAAAGCCACAGATTACTCAGCTCCAAAAAATCATTCCATGAATCATGGTTGGCAGGAGATTCTAACAGAATGGGAGGGAGCAAAATGAGCAGCTGGCAACATCTGCAAATACACCCAAGATCAGGCTTAACTCTCTCCCGCCCAGAGCATTCAAGAATGCTATGTGGATAATTAGCTATAATGTGGTACATGTAAACCTTTCCAGTTGTCACAAAAGAAGGATGGAGCTCTACGGATGAGAGAGCAGAGATGCTGTTAACTGTCCACAAGTGACAGGGCAACGCCCTAAGATGTCAACTGTGCTCCGGTTGAGTAAGGCAGCTGTGTTTAGGGGCCTAACTTTCTCAAAAGTGATTTTCTAAACTGTTAGAAAATATTATGAATCAACCCGAAAACCACCTAATGAACGAGAGCCACAAAACACCCAAGTTGCTCATTTGAGTCCAAGCAACAATTGTTCCCTGGTAAATGCTTCAAAATAAGAAAGGAGACTGAAGAATGAAAGTCCAGTGTCATGCAAAAGTCAACACTGAAAGAAATAAACAAACCACAGCATAGTCCCACCCGACTTTAAAAGAAACCCTAAGGGAATACTATCAAAATACACTTTTCTGTAACATCATCTGAGTCAACGCTAACAAAGCAGAATTAAAAACAAAGCAAAGATTCGACAACAGCTCCTACCCCCAATTTCATGGCTAGTGGAGCAGGAGAGGGTGCATGACAAGTCTGTACCCTAAGAAGAAAGAGGAGGGAAGTTAGAAGTTCATCTTTCTGCATTGGGCTTATAATAATCATAAAAAAAAGATCTATTTACTCAGTGTGTGTGTGTGTGTGTGTGTGTGTGTGTGTGTGTGTGTGTGTGTGTAACTTTCGCAGGCATCAGTTCTCCCCCTCCACTGTGGGTTCTAGGGACTAGACTCAGTCAGCCGTCTTGTATAACAAAAACTCTCACCCACCCAGCACTTTTACCCATTGACTACCTCACCCACCTAAGAAATGCCTTTTAAGCAAAAAATAAAATAATAATAATAAAACAATTAGTATACACTAAGACATTGTTTTCCGAACAAGTGGGAAGTAGACTCATGTTAAAACATGACTGTTTAGATGTCCTCTACGTGTACAATGCTAATGTTTCTGGTTCTAATTTCTACACACTGAATGTTACTGTACCTTTAAAAACTATTTTAATTTGCTCATTCCTTAAGCAAAATATCAGCAGACTTTCCACTTGTTGAGTACTAAAGTCATAGTAATACTTGGTATATTTTAGCTCGCTTGTTTTGTCAACAAAGGCAAAGCCAGAAACTTGCTAGAAGCAGTTGTCTAAAGCAGTAGCAGCTCTTACCTGTGGCTAGAAATGAGCTAAAACTCTGCCCTGGATGTGGCTGCTCCAGTGGTGACCCTGGTTTCAGGCAGTTTGCTTATCTAGGCATGTGCTAGCATGTTCCCTCACTAATCTTCCCAGTGGCACAACACACAGGAGGAGGGAGAAACAGAGTCATGAGTGAGCTGGTAAACAAGCTTCAGCATCCAAGGGCTTCCCTGCAGGGCCCATTCTGATTGGCAGATGCGCTATGACCAGTCTGCACATCTGGAATGTGGCCACTCAGGAAGCTGAGGGCTGGCAACTCTCCTCCATTCTTGCTTCAGACAGGAAATCCTATGGTCATTTCGGTACTTTCTGCTCTAAGAAAATACAAACGCCTTCCTTCCCGCAGTAGTGCACTGGTAAGTAAAAATCCAAGAAAATGACCTGATTAACTGCTAGAGAACATTTAAACATTTCCCACAAGTTCGCTTCGTGTAATGGATCAGATTCCTATGTGAATACATACGCAGTGTTTATAATGTGTTACCCCTAGGAGCACACTGTGATGATTTGAGGATAAAGGCATGTCATCCATTGCTCACAATGCTCCCTGACTCTCAACTTTCAACAACAGGAACAAATTGAGACACAGCGCCCTCACCTTGATCTTTTCCCCCCAAAGAATAAAGGTAAACTCCCTTCACATTTGGTGGCCATGTCATCTTTTAGCTAGAGTGCATATAAATATGTGGAATGTATGTGTGTGTCTTATGTTTATATTTTCCAAATACCCTTATAGTTTATGCACTTCTATTTTGAGCAAAGCAATTTTCACAACAGGGAAGACTATTGTGCAACTGTCAAGAAATATATTGTGATTATTTCAGTTCAAAAGCCGAGACTGAAGAAAACAAACCACCAAGAGCAGAGTCACGCTCTACTTTCTTGTCAACAGAAAAAAACAAAACAAAACAAAACAAAAAAACAGTTGGATAAAATCCTAAGAAGAACATGAGCAGACTGACAGCACACATGGACATTTTATCTTGGCCACACACAATGCTTAAAGAGTAAGAATTTTATTTATTTCAAATCAAACACCTTCTAATGTGTTCTCCTTTCTTTCTTTCTTCCTTCCTTCCTTTCTTTCTTTCTTTCTTTCTTTCTTTCTTTCTTTCTTTCTTTCTCTCTCTTTTTTCTTTCTTTCTTTTTTTAAACCCTCTGTAAATTTTAAATAATCATAAAAAATGTGTGTGAAGAACGAAGGTTTCTGGACTTATGCATATTTAGCAATGATATGAATAACTACCGGCTCAAAGGGTTACCACTGAAGAGTCACTAAAAACAAACAGGGCCAAATGTTTATCTGTCAAATACTGCATACCACAGAATGCACCTCAAAATTAAACCTTAGAATGCACCAAGAAAGATGTGATGGTTTGGGTTATGCAAAGGCTAAAAGTGTGCCCTCCATGTGTAGGTCTGCATGGTCGGATTTGTTAGCTATACCACATAACCACATAAAGCCTGCTGGTTTTGAAGCCTCACTGTTTCAGAGGGTAAGGCCCTGATCACCAACAGAGCATGGCAGTGAGCAAACAGGCATGGTACAGGAGCAGTAGCTGAAAGCTTACATCCTGACCCACAAGTAGGTGGCAAAGAGAGCTAACTGGGAATGGGGTGGGCTTTTGAAATCCCAAAGCTCACTCCCAGTGATACACTTCCTCCAACAAGGCTACCACACCTAATCCTTTCCAAACAGTTCCACCAAATGGGGACCAAGTGTTCAAACATATGCACCTATGGGGGGTCATTCTCATTCAAACCACCACATGTGATCCAATGTTTATGTGTTTAGATGGCACACCACTTGGGACCCCTCTGACAAGGGCAGCTTTTCGGGAATGACCACACAGACCCTACCGTTCAGGGTGACTCTGAATCTAAGACGACAAACACTTTGAAACAAAGATGACAAGAATGCAAATGTCATCTTTTGCCTTAAGTTAAAACTTAAGAAGCATGGCCAATGTAGAACTTGCCAGAATCTGCTGTAAGATATTCAGGCTTTGATGATTTGACTTTGATCACATAACTCGAAAGAGAAATCAAACCTCATTGAGTAGAGACTAGCTCTCTTTAGTAACTGAAGTCAGAAGTGAAAGGCCTTTCATTGTTCTTTGACATTAGGGAGAAGACTCCATCTCCAGAATGAACACAGGATAAACTCAGAGCAGAGTGGGAAGCAGTGTGAAGGGAATCTCTGCCACACTGCACACTAGAGTGTCAAAATGTCTCTGTGATGGGAAAAAAATCTTTAAGAGATTCTGTATCATGCTCCTAAGCATCACCATCAAGTTCTAGCATGGGTGTTTGTATATGTTTGATTCAATGGTCTTCAACCTGTGTGTCATGACCCTTTGGGGGTTGATCAACCTTTTCATAGGAGTCACCTAAGACCATTGAAAAAGAGACATGTACATTATTATTCATGACAGTAGCAAAATTACAGCTATGGAGTCACAATGACAACAATTTTATGGTTGGGGGTTACCAAAACATAAGAAACTGTATTAAGGGTTGCAGCTTTGAGAAGGTTGAGAATCACTGGTTTAAATTTTATTTGCATGTGTATGGTGTGGTGTATGTATGTGGTACATGTGTGTGGTATGTCTCTCTCTCTCTCTCTCTCTCTCTCTCTCCCTCTCTCTCTCTCTCTCTCTCTCTCTCTCTCTCTCTCTCTCTCTCTCTCTCTCTCTCTCTCTCTCTCTCTCTCTCTCTCTGTGTGTGTGTGTGTGTGTGTGTGTGTCTATTTTGAGACAGAGTCTCACCGTACAGCTTTGGATGGTTTGTAACTCTCTGTATAGACCATCATACCAGCAAAGAACTCAGAGATCTGTTTGTCTCTGACTCCCAAGTTCACCTCCATGCCCAGTCTTAAAGTCTTACTATGTTGCCTACACCTGTCTCAAATGATACTCCAGCCTCCCTAGTAGGTAGGATTAAATTAACAGACATGAACATTCAGTTTATTCTGTTATTTCAAAAACATGGACCAATCCTATAAAATCCTTTGATCATTTAATATTAATGTAGGTGAACACACACACACACACACATACACACACACACATACACACACACACACACACACACACACACACACATATATATATATATATATATATATAGAAAAAAGTTTAGCCATGTGTTTTTAAGGTTGCAATAGACCACCTATACACTGGTGGTCCTAAATGATTTAATGGAGCTAAGAGCTCCTATCACTTCGAGACACCATGCCTCTTATATTGTCACAGTGTAACATATTTGTACGATTCTGCACAAACAAACCCAATGTGCTGTCACTCAGGAAAGTGTAGCACATGCAATTAAGCAGGACACATACTGATGACTATGTAGATGGCTTAGGTATTTATTGTCCTATATTTTTAATCACTATTTTTGGGTGTATTCCTTCTCTGCAATACAGATTTACTATAGAACAGCACACGGCAGCCTCATTCATCTCGTATCTGCCGCACCTCTTGACTGCATCAAGGAGTTTCACTTAGTAACTGATCTTTACCACCTGGCCCTGCATCCGTCACTCAGTGATGTGCACATGACCAAGAAACTGCCTGGTGACACATTTTTCATACCCATTATATCCCCATCATTAGCCACCCAAGGTGATATTTGCCCAACAATGCTACTGCTTTTTTATTTACGATAAGCAGCTTAAATGAAACAATGAACCCATCCATTATATGACGGAACAAAAACATTCAGGGCTCATGAATCCTTGATGACTCTTTAAAAGATAGCAAACTGATTCTACAAAGATAGAGCATGGGTAGAATCTTACACGCTATAAAGTTTCACAGGCTTTTTTAAAACTTCAAACAAACCAAGAGAAAACATACTAGGGTGTTTGGGACAGTTCAACAGGTCAAGGAGCTCGCTGCCAATCCTGACAACCAAGTCCTATCTGTGGGACCTCCATGGTGGCAGTAAGAGAACCAACTCGTACAAGCTGTTCCCTGACTTCCACATGTACACACATGCATGTGCAACGAAGAAATGTAATGAAATGAAATGCATTTTACATACATAGTTTTTAAGAATCCAGCGATCATTCTCTGCATGTATGTAGACTGTGCTGGCCATGAATGCAGAGACCTGCCTGCCTTTGCTGCCCGGTTTTGTTCCAGTGTGTCTGTAAAGTGACCTTTCTTCACTTTTGGCGGTCCCACAGTGACTGGGATATTGCTTTACTAAGTGTAAGTTTTCCAATAACTAGTTTCTTTCCTTGAAGTGCTGGGGATCAAAGCCAAGGCCTGGCTCCCACTAAGGGAGTAACTGCTCCAACACTGAGCCCCCTCCCCACGCTGCAGCCCACTATTTCTTGTTGAACTGAGGTAAGAAAAACCCATCCTCGACATTAGAAGGCCAGGAGATTAAAGAGAACCTGTGCATAACTTCACTGGGACAAATCTGAGGCACACTACAGAGCAGTTTACATGATTGCTGCCCTTTTTCTAATTCTAATTAGAAACCCTAAACTCACTGAAGTGTAGCACCTTAATCACAGGGAGGGGAAATGAATATGCAAGAGGAGTTTAGTTTTCAAAATAGGATTTGTGATTCCATAGCAGCAAGCTGTGCAAATCTGTCTGCTCCTGCCACACCCAGCCTTTCTACTCCCTTCCAGGAGCTTATCAGCTATGTCAGGGTGTTGTGTCCCGACTGGGTTTTCTGGTTCTGGCTTCTTCAGTCCTGCCATCTTGCTTACCAGATAAACCCAGGTCTCTGAAAAACTACAAATCATGACATGCCATACACCCCAAGAAGACTGAGATAGCAGTGACACCTTTCACATGCTACCTGTGCTTTTAAGACCTCGTGAGCATTAGCCAGCATCATGTCAGAGGGCCGCAGTGAACTAGCTGTAGTCACTAGTGTAATGACTACACTAGTTATTTACCCCCAGCCAGTTTGCTCAGCTGTAAAAGGTAAGAGAATACTTCAGTTTCTGTAAGGCCATATGAACTAAAAGAAGGATTACCTGAGTATCTACAAAAAAATTCAATTTATTACCACTTGTGTGTGTGTGTGTGTGTGGCTCACTATATTTTCACTATCACCTATCTATCATCTATATCTATCTATCTATCTATCTATCGATCGATCGATCGATCTATCTATCTATCTATCTATCTATCTATTTTTATGCAGTGTCTAATATATTCCTGCTTTGCTTTGAACTTACAATGTAGCTGAGGATAATCTTCAATTTCTTCTGATCCTCCTTCCTCTGCCTCCCAAGTGCTGGGATTACAGCATTCTATTCCTTTCTATGGGGTGTTAGAGATTGAATCCCAGCCTACATGCAGGCTAGGTAAGCACTCTACCAAGTATATGTGGGAGGGGTATGAGTATGGTGTGTGTGTGTGTGTGTGTGTGTGTGTGTGTGTGTGTGTGTGTTCACAGCTGTGTGTGTATGCGCATCCACCAGTAGAAGGCACATACTCTCTCACTCTTTGACTATTCCTTTGAGGCAGGGGCTCTCCATGAGGCAGGGGCTCTCCATGAAGCTGGAGCTCACAATTTTCAGCTAGGCTGGCAGCCAGCAAGTCCCAGTGGCCCTCCTGTCTCCTTGTGCCATCTCACTGGGATTACAGGCGTGCACAGGAGTACCCTGGCTTGTTGCATGGGTATTAGGATCTAACTCAGGCCCTCACAGTGGTAAAGCAAGTGCTTCTAACATCGGGTCATATCTAGAGGCCCCTTGTTTTGCTTTTTTGAGACAGGAACTTGTTTTGTAGCCCAGCCAGGCCTCAACTTTATGATCCTGCCTCAGCCTCCCAAATGCTGGGATTATAGGTGCAAGCTAACATACTAGGCTGTTGTTTTTTAAGATGAGGTATTTCTATGTTGTCTAGGCTGCTCCTAGGCTCAAACAATCCTCAAGAGCCACTTTCTCCACAAATCAGACACTGATTTTTCTTTCTTTTCTTTAACACCCTTCTGTTAGTTTCCTCTTATTTCATTCCTAATGACAAACAACACAAAGGTATTAATGCATAGTTCAGAGGCAAGATGTCAAAAAGCATTTTATCTTTGGGATAAAACTAAGGTTTCTTAAAGGCTTTGTTCCTTCTGGAATCTAATCTATTCGCTTCCTTGCTTTTTCTTTTCTTCTTCTTGAAGTTATTTGCATTCCTTAGCTTATGGCCTCTTCCTCCAAGTGGTGTGTGTTAACAGGTGTGTGTGTGTGTGTGTGTGTGTGTGTGTGTGTTGTACACACACATGCACATGGAGCCAGAGATTGACACTGAGTGTCTTTCTCTACTGCAGTCCACCTTACTTTTCATAATTGTTTATTTTCTAATAGTTTTTATAATTTTACATTATAATTATATAACTTTCTACTTTTTAATTTTTATAATTATTTTATTTATATATGGGGGAGTACATGTGAAACATGGTGTACATATGGAGATCATAGGACAATTAGCAGGAATCAGTTCTCTCCTACAGTGTGTCCTGAGATTTGTACTTGGGTCATTAGGCTTGGTGGTAGGCACCTTTTCCCACTGAGCCATCTCAAGGGGCCTCTCCATCTCTTGAACAGGGTCTCTCACTGAATTTGGAATTCATTGATTTGGTCAAGCTGGGGATCTGCCTGTTTCCATGTCCCAAGCATTGGAACGACTGGTGACATGTACCTCTGTGGTGGGCTTTTATGTGGGTATTGAGGATCCACCCCAGGTCCCCAGGCTTGCACAGAAGGAAGGTACTTTACTGAGTGAGCCATAGCCTCAGACCAACAGGGCAGCACTTTAGAATGTCTTTCTGACTCTGGCTTTCTCTCCTACCTCTTTCTTTAAATATCAGTCACGGCTATAATGGGTTGGAAAGGATCCTTCAGTATAATTTTCTTTGTAAGATGACCAACTGACCAGAGACATTAATCCTCCTTTGCTACAGAATGAGACAGCCGGTTCCAGGAATTAGGGTGCTGATCTTTGTGGGGAAGGCAAGAGCATTATTTTGTCCAAATCACCTTATCTAAATGGCACATTCCATCCTATTCACTCAATACTTAGCTCACAACAGTATGTATATATTGCTCTGCATGGCTTTTGGCACAGGTCTTTTCCATTTATCCCAAGAGTTGTGCTTGATGAAAGCAAGGAAAGTCTTAGGTACTCACCCAGCCAGCTACTGGGAATGTCTGTGATAATGGGACTGCGTAGTGCCCCCCTCTTCTGCCCCGAATCCCTTATACTGTACAGATACTTATTATCTCGCAGATAAACCCAATACCGCTGAAAAATACATCTAAGGGTGACCGTGCCATCTTTTGCTTTCCATGAACATAATAACGATTTTTAAAAATCACCTCTGCTCTAAAGCGGCCCACTTTTAGTCTACCCTCTTGACTCAGATCAGCACTCCGGAAAACAGGGGCGACAAATATAGACGACAAAACTGCAGCGCTAGTTAGCGGATATGGGCTGCCTCTTTTTAAACATGTTTAAAGTGTTTCAACTGGCTCATTTTGATTGCTGAATTCAACTGAGTATTCATCAGGCTGTTTATGACCTGAACGTTTTTTACGTTGGTCCTTTCAGAGAATCCAGGACCTCTGCATTTCCCCTTTTTCACTCACAGTGAATAGCAGGAGCTTTAGGACATGGACATTTCACCTGTGCTACTGGCAGGGAGGGAGTAGAAGCAGAAACTGGCTCAGTGACAGGCATCATCCATCCTCCTTGCTGCTCTGACTCAGGCTTGCCAATGATTCTCGCACCTTATTGATTACTTTCTCTCAAAGCTCTTACAGCATCTCTTTGTCACATCCATTTGTTTACTGTGTGTGTTAAGACTTTTTGCTGTTGTTTTGAGACAAACTTTGTTATGTAGCCCAGGCTGGTCTGGAACTTACAATCCCCCTGCCTCAGACCCTCAAGTGCTAGGATTACAGGTATGCAGCACCATGCCTGCTCCTCATTAGCATGTGCTAATTGTGCTCCCAAATGTATTTCATTGTGACATAACATACGTTGAAATCAAAACCAAAAATATTATATTTATTGTTAATTTGCCATTTTGAGATAAGGTCTCACTATGTAACCCTGGCTGTCCTAGAATTATGTAGATCAGGCTGGCCTTAAACTCATACAGATCTGCCTGCCTCTATCTCCCTGGTGTTGGGATTAAAGGCATGCACCACCACACCTAGCTCAAAATTATTATTTTTTTTTAGCCCCCCAAGGGTTCCAAATCAGGGCAGTGGTGGTGCATGCCTTTCATCTCAGCACTCGGGAGGCAGAGGCAGGTGGATCTCTGTGAGTTTGAGGCCAGCCTGGTCTACAGAGTGAGTTCCAGGTCAGGCTCCAAAGATGCACAGAGAAACCCTGTTTCGAAAAACCAAACAAGAAAAAGAGTTCAAATCACTTTCCTGAGTAGGCTGAATGGGTGACACAGCGGAAGGAACTAAATAGATTAAATATAAGAATTTTATCTCTTTATGGAATTATTAAAACCTCCCATTATATTGCAGAACAATACAAATTTTGTTCAGGCAAATACAGGAAACAAAAATTAAGGTTGTTATTTCAGGTGCAAAAAGGATGGATAACATCACTAGCCACATGTTGCCTTTTCAGCTGTTAGGGTTTTTAAAAAAAGGATGAAGTCCTTAAATTCCTTTGAAGACAAAAACCCCATTTCCATCTCCTGGTCCTAGTTCTGAGTATTACAGGATCTTATAACAAACACCAGTGCTTCCCTCCTGCACAGCTGACTCTAAAGGGAGTAAACACTGGGGACCACACCAGTGTAGCTAAGAGACTCCCTCACTTGTGGAGAAGCTGGGTGCACCAGGACGGCACTATTCCAAACACCAGGCCAGGCCCAGGGGCTCCAGTGAAACAGCTGGCTCTCAAACCTTTCTCACTGGGATGAGAATTCTTGTGACCTGCATTTTCAAGTTCAGGTGTTTATCCACAGTGGGGCAGTCTTGACCTCTAACCTAGAGTGACTTCTGAAAACAACCTTTTAATCAAGGAAAGATAAAGCCATGTATGAGTCCTGCTAACGTATCTTATCTAGGGATAGGAATGTATTTTCTATACATCTACAGCCTCCTGCACACTCAAACCCACTCATCTCCTTCCTCTCCATTAACTTCCACCCAAACTTTCCTTTAAAAGACACAGAAACACAAGCAGAATTCCCAACTGGCTCATGTTATTCGTCCCCGTGTAGACACCTAAGTGCTCAGAGTCGCTGAGTGTGAAGAAATGCCTAAGAGACATCTATCACTTTCGCTGTGAATCCTTGTTTGATCTTCTCCCAGGGGCAGAAATAACACCTGTCCTCGCCCTCATCCGTCCAGTGCTTAGCACTTCTCTACACTAACACACTTTGACAGCTCATCACTTCCACCGGTGTAAACTGCTTAAGGATGGCAAAGCCTGCAATGCCCTGCCCCCTGCACAACCTCAGTGTAACATAAAAAGACAGATGCGCTGGCCGGAGTCCTCCATATGTCTGTAAACTAGAAACAAGCGGAGCTAAAGCGCCTGTGTTGCCTGTCTTTGTCTCTTCTTTTGTGGGAGCGGGCGGCTAAGACCGATTCACAGTGCGTATCATCATACAAAAGCTTCGAACGATCCTGATTGGAAAAGAAAGCATCGTGAAATGTTACTCCAGGAACGCAAAATGAAGAAATGCATGACATCAATGAAGAAATGCAGTATGAGGGGCCGTGCATCCAGCACAGAGAATTCAGAGCTACCTGAGAGTCACTTCTGTGGCTCCCAGGGCACGGAAAACCATAGCAACAAATGCAAAAACCGATTAGCAGCATAAAAACACTGAAAGCTGTTGTGAGTGTCTACTCTGCTAGACACATCCTTAAAGCATGGCCTCTTCATCTTTACCAGAGCCTTATAACCAGTGCCGTTGACATCTGACTGATGAGAAAATCAAGTCTCAGAAAACTTAAAGAGACTAAATGGGAAGTTTTTTGGAGCTGGCTCTGAAGGTCCCCAAAGTCTCTGCTTCCCCATTTACATCAGAAGGCTGGAGGCTCCCTCTCCTAATGAACCCATGCACCACATACAAAATTCACAAGCCACGCTCATCTTCCGTTAGATAGGATGCTGTTCAAAGACTGAATTCAGAGCCTTGAATTCCTTCCCACCCACTCTGAGTTTTCTTAAGCCAGAATCCCCCAACTACACAGAAGCCTTTAGTTGAGACCCTTATGACAGAGGTGTTGGAGCTGGGAGAAGAGCTTCACTTTACTGCCTATCGATATCAGAATTTTTGTTGTTGTTTTTAACATTGAATTTATGAGCAAACGTGTACACAATGATTGGGGTGTGGTGCGTCATAACATTAACAGGCTTGAATTCTGTTGAGATACTGTTTGCTGTTAATTCCAGCATCCTCCTCTACTTTCCTACAGGAAACAGACATGCCCTCGTAATACACAGCTTGGTGCAGTCTGTTTTGCAATCAGGAAAATGTTATCGCAAACAACCTCCATCCTGTATCTGTCAACTCATTCCTTCAGTCATAAACATGCTCCCTCAAACACCGTTAAACAAGCAGCTGAGGAAATCAATATGTGAAATAGAATGGCCAAATGTACAATTGATTCTGGATGAAAGAGTATTTAGGAATAAGATATTTAAGATATTCTAATCATGTCAGGTGGTGGCGGCTCACGCCTTCAATCCCAACATTCAGGAGGCAGAGGCAGATGGATCTCCGAGAGTTTGAGGTTAGCTTGGTCTACAGAGCGAGTTCCAGGACAGCCAGGGCTACACAGAGAAACCCTAATTCAAAACTAATAATAATAATAATAATAATAATAATAATAATTCTAATTGTATTCTCAAATTTAACAAAGCTTTTAGCTATCCCTTTCTAATTATACATAAAACAGGAGAAATCTAGCATGAAGAAAGAGTAGACAGGGAACAAACAAGTAGTTCTTTTGAGAGATTGGGGCGGTGGCTCAGGGGTTAGGAGCACTGGCTGCTCTTTCAGAGGACCTAGGTTCAGTTCTCAGCACCCACACAGTGGCTCACAACTGCCTGTAATTCCAGTTCCAGGGCCTCTGTAGATACAAACACACACACACACACACACACACACACACACACACACACACCCATATACATAAAAGTAAAAATTAATAAATATTTTAAAATAAATAGTTCTTGGAAGGAAATATATGATTGTTTGGCAACATAAAAGATTAAGGAGACAGCTAAATAAGAGAATAAACAGAACTGAAAAATAATCTGAGAAAATGAGGTGAGAGGATCTTAACACAAAGAAAGAAGATATAAACATTAAAATCCATAGAAAATGGACTCAAGAGGTCCACAACATTTGCTCATTTAGGCATTTATCTTTGAGAAAGATGTTAACTCAGCATAGAGCAACAGGATAGATAATAGAGAGAGCTAAGAATCCCCAAAAAGTCATTGGCTAAAAGCTGGGAACAGAAAATATTCCCAAGACGCAAGCAGGTAACTGCCCCCAAAGAAGGGTTATCTCCCACATTCCAACATTCTGTTCAGAAAACATCCTTCAAGGGGAAGGGTAGACAAAAGAAAGACAGAAAAGTTATGGGCCTGTTTTGGGGTGTCTGTGTATGTGTTTGAATTGAGACAGGGTCTCAAACTACAGGCCAGGCTGGCCTAGAACTCACTATGTAGTGCAGGCTAGACTTGAACTCACAGAAAGCTTCTTCCTCAGCCTCATGAGTGCTGGGATTTACAGATGGGAAGCAGCACAATTGGCTGCTGGAGATGGCAATTCTGTTAAGAGTATTTACAGGTGAAATGTCTGGGGTAGAGCTGGTGACACCCCCTCCAACACCCCTCCCCAAAAAGCACCAGTAATTGAGAATCACAATTTGGGTGGAAGAAGAAATAGAGAATATGTAAATATGAGAAAATTTCTAGCTAAATACCATTCACAAGGTAATTAATAAAAGATTTCACACGAGAGGCTTAAGTTTTTCATCAGCCACACCACTGACCAGATATCTCTACACTGACAAGACTTTTGCATGTTCAACCCCAAGAAGTTATTAATACACAATGAGACACTTCTACTCCACACACACTAAAATAGCTACAATCCAACAGATGGGTAATAAAATGTATTGGCAAAGACGTGGAGAAAAAAAATGTAACCCTTAAGTATTCCTGGTGGGAACATAGAGTGGTGCATTTGCTTTTCAAAGAGTCAGCAGTTTTCAAAAAGCTAAATACTAGAGTTATCATATGACCCCGAGAAGCCATCCCCAGGTACATGTAGCCAACACAAGAAACACAGCTCATACCTCCAAGGGAATAAGAGATAGCTTATTCTGGAGCCAAATATGAGTGACCATGGTGTGGGAATGCAGATTTAGGTTATCTAGAATTCCATGTTCCAACACATGGAAGCAGTTTCATGATTTTTTTTTTTTATAGTAAGAGAACAAAGAAAGTCATAAATTAAGGCACTCTGCAAATACACTAGTGGGAACATTAAGTAGGCAGTTACAGTACAGCAGAGAAATCTCAGCCATTGCCCTCAGATGCTATCTGAGAGCATTCTTAGCCTTTTCACTGATAGAACTAGGGTTTTGTTAAGCCAATACATTCCAAAAAGTTTTTAAGTCTGGCTTTATCTGTTAGTGACAGGATGTTTGGTCCAGCACATGATGGCTAGTGGGAGGGAGGGGTGGTCAGTGCAAGGAATAGCTACTAAGTACCTTAAAGATAGCCCAAGATACATTTAAGCAGACTCTGGACTTGCAACATCCCATCCTCTTCATATCACTGATGTTCGGCTTTTGCAGACATAGCTTATTTCTAGGAATTCTTGTTCACAACGCCCAAGACAAATGAAATCATGTCCATACAGACTCCTGTACAAAAATGCTCAGTTGCAGAACTTAACAGCAGGCAAAACATAGAAATAAATTTTAAAGGGATGGACTAGTAGTGGATAAAATATTGGCTCAGCAGGTAAAGGTGGATGAAGCCTGAAGACCCGAGTGCCATCCTTAGAACCCACATGATAGGAGGAGAGAGCTAACTCCTGCAAGGTGTTCTCTGGCCTCCATCCATGTGTCATGGTCTCTCTCTCTCTCTCTCTCTCTCTCTCTCTCTCTCTCTCTCTCTCTCTCTCCCCACAGACACACACACACACAATTTTAAACCTGAAAATAGTATAGCATATAATAGAATACCATTTGATCAGTCAGCAATAAAGAGGGATGAGGAACTGAAACATGCCACACATGCTTGAAGACATTACTCAACAAAAGAAACCAATCACAGGCATGATGGTAGGATCAGGAAGCGGAGGGCTCACATCCTCTCCCACAAGTTCAGAGCAGAGAGAGAGTGCACTGTAAGTAGGCAAGGCTACAGACCCTGAAACATACTTCCTTCAGCAAGGCCACATCGCCTAAGTTTTCCCAAGTGATGATGCCAAGGGGACCAAGGTATCAAATGCCTGAGGCTGTGGAGAACATTTTCAATCAAAGACAGAGCTTCATCTGCTTCTTTTTACTCTTGGATGACAGTAAATGAATAACTTTGATAGTAAATTAAAATTTAAAAATAAAATCAATAGTCATCCTTAAGGATACATAGTTTCCAGTATAAAAGCTTCAATAGTAATAATATAGCCCCAGCTATACCCTTTTATATTTAACTAAGGCTATAACAGTCTAATTATCTAAGTATGATACAATGACATAGAAATGGCCTTACAACAGAAAGCCATGTAAAAATGTACATAAAAAGGTGAACACGGATTTGCCCTGAGGGTAACTTAAGTTGTATGAATCAAGAGAGACAACTCCAAGCAACAGACACATTGGCAATTCCATGAGATGTCTCATAATTGATCTGGCACTTTCCCAGAAACAGCACAATTGAAAAGGAAGCACCCTCATAGTTACCAGCTTTCAGTTCTTTTGATACTAATCAGTTTAGAGCAAACAAATTTCAATAAAGAGTCTCTATACTTCCTGAGTAATCAGGCCCAAATATTTATAACAACGATTATTTAATATCTAAGGTGAAAGTGTTCTGTTATTGTTGAATAAAAAGTACAATGAATGGCAAATGAAACTTTAAGCTTTTGTGCTATAAAATGGAAAAAAAATAAAAAGGATTGTCTCTTGCTATTTCCTTCTGTGACTATCATTAAGATGTGAGAGACGAACTCTATATAGTTACATCAAGAATCATCAAACAAAAGGGTAAATATAAGTGTTTCCTGTATAGGACAATTAAAAGATGTCACTGCTGGCAAAGTCCTTCCCTTCCCTCCCTTCCCTTCAATATTATCACTCCCTCCCTGTTCTCCTCAACCCACACTTCCCCTTACTTTCTCTCCTCCACCTTTCCCTCAACCCAGCCCTTCCCCTCTCCCACTCTCCCTTTCTATGGCCTACGTTAAATGCAGGGTCTCATGGATGCTAAGTAGACAATCTCCCCCAGAGCTATCCATCTCCCCTCCACCAACAGAAAGTGTTGTGCTCTTGCCCAATGGTGAAAATTAAATTATAACTGGACAATACTAAGCTAGATAAAACACAAATGGTAACTATTAATAATACTGTTTTGAAAACAGAAACAAAGCAGGAGACACTGGGTCTGTAGTGTAAGTATGCAAAGCAATCTCCCAGGGCAATGTTTCAACTGCTGGGGAAAGTTGAACACTCAAAGAAATCTACTTATTTATTTTTTCTGAGTATTGAGAAAAACTATTCTTTGATACAAGCTTGAAAACTAGCATGTTGGAGAACTGCTACTTAAAAGCAGACAAACCAGAAATAATTGTCTTAGCTACTTTTCTATCGCTGTGATTAAATAATCATGATCGAGGCATACAGTCCCAGAGTCTGGATAGCAGAGCAAAGACATGGAGGTGGGTAGCTGGAGCATGGCTGAGGGTTCAAGTCTCCACTGCAAACAGGAAGCAGAGAGTGCTCACTGGAAACACAGCTTTTGAACCCTCACAGCCCACCAGCTCCTTGTGATGTGCCTTCAGCAAAGCCATACCTCATCAAAGAAGGGAACCAATTGGGGACCAACTAGTCAAATGCCAAAGATATTTGGGGGATTTCTCATTCAAGCCACCACACAGAAAGTCATCACATGAGGATGTCATCTCTTTACTAGAAAAGGGACTCAGAAAGAAAACCATCTCATCACATTCCCTCCAAAGAGTGAACAACCTTGTGGATTTCAAGATCTGCTGTGGAATTCAGTCTTCAAGCTTAGTGTACATTTGTTCAAGGCACCAGCAGGTGTCAACCAGAAGGCCAAATGATTTTTTGTGGTTTAGTGAATGGCTATTAACTCCTGAAGTTAATCACCGGGGAGCAACAGGTGATTTTAAGGGTCTAGAGTAAACAAGGCATGGATTACATCTCCGAAAACAAAGGCACAACACTCAAGGGTTTTGATGTTTCTGTTTTTGTTTCAAGATGCCCCAGTAGTTTATCAGCTGGGAGAACTACAATGTCAACTTTTAAAACCTAGGGAAAGCACAATGTGCAACGAAGCCATGAAAGGACCAAGCTAATACTTGATCCCAAACTGTTTCTGACTGTATCTGAGACTAAGGATGTCTTTTTTAACTTTTATTATTTATTTACTCATTTATCTAATGTTTATTGTGTTATCATTGAAGACCATCAAATACATATGTCAAACAAAATGTAGATTCTGAAATGCAGACAATGGGCATCAGGATTGTGGTGTTCTCTCCCTTGGGTGACTAATTGAAAATAGCCCACACAGTAAACATGCCTCCATTATTAAACCAAGCTGCTAAGCAAGTGTCACCACGTAGGGCTGCCTCTGAAACACACCCTCAGCAAACGTGACAGGCAAACAGGAGCAGTGTGTAAACATTCCACCATGATCAAAGCGCCAAGCACTGGTTACTGCGGGCCCTTCTGAAGCAAAGCAATGTTAATCTGTTCCTATGTCAATTAAATACTGCAACAAGATGGTTTCCATTTAATGTGTTTCAGGGAGTGGGGGAAGGAGTGAGGAAACATTGCTGTTTCCAAGACTTGCAAATCAAGAGGGTCCCACGGCAAAGGGCCCTCCCTCAGCAGCACGAGGGGAGGGTGCAGTCACAGGGATGGGCTCTTCCCATCTTCCCAACTTTCAGTAGCAGGTGTGCCCAAGACTTTGGAACAGTCCTAGAACAGTCACACCTGTTTTCTGTGAAAGCTCATACTGTGCTGGGTTTGGTTTAGCAGTAAAGCTGTCCCATTCAAATGTAATTGGAAGGATTTACACTGATCAGTACAGCCTTCCAGAAGTCTTTCACCGAGATCTGGCCAGTCTCACTTCCCGAAGAATTTAAAGGCTAAGATAAATTTACCTGGAGGAGGAACAATAAAGGGAAGGATGGAAAAGACACATGACTTGAAAAGACCAGATCCCCACACTCACAAAAGATTAAAATAGAAGTTTTTTTTTTCTGGTGGCATTTAACATGTTTTTAGAAAAAAATAAATTCTCAACAAGATTTAAATATCTAAAGACTTTGCTGCAGAGGTTAATTTTTATATTACATGTTAATATATCATTAATGTTATATTTATAATATAATATCATACATTAAATTTTATATTGTGGTCTTTATTTTATAATAAATATCATATAAATATATCATATAAATAATATCATATAAAACATGAATGTGAAAAGGAAACTCCAACTCCAGGTACCTACCTAGAAGAGTACTGGCCAGCTGTATTTCTCTGAGTTTCATGAACCTTGGGGTAAATTTGAGTTGCAGTTGCCCATCTGTCACCAGAGAACTGGACAGTCACCTCAGCATCAGCAGTGTCTCTCAGACAAAGGCTTATTAAAGTTAAAGTCTGTCTACTCTGCCAAGCAGTTTTGGCACACGCCTTTAATCCCAGCACTTAGGAGGCAGAGACAGGTGGATCTCTGAGTTTGAGGACCAGTCAGGTCTACAGAGTGAGTTCCAGGACAGCCAGGACTATTTCACAGAGATACCCTGTCTCAAAACAAAACAAAACAAACAAACAAAAACCAAAAAAAAAAAAAAAAAAAAAAAATTCTTTCCACTCATAATGCCTTTCACCTGAGAAAGTTTTATGCTACTCCATATAAACAGGTATAGAAATAAGTATACAAATCAAACATTCACTGACAACAAATCATAAAGTAATTTATTCTAGGACAATTCTTTGGTATATATGCAGATTTATCATTTATTAAAGACAAAGGCAATTTATATATTAATGAGGTAGGAGTGTGTGTTTATATTATATAATTATATAATTATTATATTTTATATATATAATATTTATATAATTAATTATATAATCATATAACTAATTATATAAATAATTAAATCCTAGCTAAAAGAGATACTGAAGGGTAGCACATCTTCAACGGTTTTCAGAGATGAATGCCCTTCTGATTTATAGTCATCAATGCTGCCAATGCTCCTTTCACAAGAAAATGTGGGACAAAAGTGGCAGGTCTATATTTAGGACCATTTCTGGAAATTCCATCCTAATCCCAAGACAAAGTTCACTTAACATTTTTTAAAAATGACATCAAATACCTGTTTTTAAAAATCGAAGTTTTTGGGCCTGGAGAAATAGTACAACACTTAAGAGCACTTTTGGAGGACCTGGGTTGGATTCCCAGACCCCACATAACATAGCAGCTGGCACTAATTCCAGCCCAGGGGATCTGAAGCCCTGGACTCTGCAGACACCACACATACAGGCAGGCATGCTGGCAAAACACCCACACACATAAAATAAAATCAATTGGTTTTGTTTTGTTTTGTGGTGGTGGTTGTTTTGAGCCAGGGTTTCTCTGTGTAACCCTGGCTGTCCTGGAACTCACTCTGTACACCAGGCTGGCCTTGAACTCAGAGATCTGCCTGCCTCTGCCTTCTGATGCTGGCATTAAAGGCATGTGCCCCCACACCTGGCTATACATAGAAGTCTTAGATAAACAAAATAAAACTTTGTAACACAGTCCAGCCCACAGACACACTGTGTTGCCGGCATGCTGAAGAATGCTGGCATGAAAACTTTGCTTTCTGTGATCATTGTGTTTCTAAAGAGCAGAAACCTCTGTATGGACAGCAAAGACACCTTGATTCATAGCATTCAACAGTTTCAAATCTGAGCTGAGGTATTTCAGGCAGCACTCATTGGTGCCACATGGCATGATGGCATGGCACAGTACCCACGGGCAATCAGAACCAAGGCTGCTGTGGGTCATGCGATTCAACACAAGCTAGCAACACCAGAAAGAAGTTAGATCCATTACACACTTGATTCTGAATTTTTTTTTGTCATTGTACTTTAGAAGCCTCATACTCTTCAAGACTCCCATATTCACTCACTCAATCCCTTATGAGGTCACGACTCATGATTTAAGAAACGGAGCCCGACTCTCTGAATCTCACTCTTAGGCACATACCCAAACGATCCACATCCATGCAACAAAGACTCGTGTTCAACTATGTTCATAGCAGCATTATTTGTAATAGCGAGAACCTGGAAGCAACCTAGATGCCCCTCAACTGAAGAATGGATAAAGAAGATGTGGTACATTTACACAATGGAATAATACGCTGCAGAAAAAAGCACTGGAATCTTAAAATTCACAGGCAAATGAATGGAACTTGAAGAAACCATCCTGAATGAGGTAACCTAGTCACAAAAAGAGGAACATGGTATGTATTCACTCATATATGAATTTTAGACACAGAGCAAAGGATCACCAGCCTATAATTCACACCACCAGAGAAACTAGGATACAAGGAGGAATCTAAGAGATTCATACAAGTTTCCTTACATAAGGGGAAAGGAACAAGATCTTCTGAGCATATTGGGAATGGTGGTGGTGGGGCAGTGAGTGGAGAGGGAGCTAGGAGAAAGAGAAGGGGAAGAGAGGAAAGCATGTGGGACTAGGAAGACTGAGTCAGGGAAGGAATTGACAAGAGAAAGGGAGAGGGAGGGAGGGAGAGAGAGAGAGAGACAGAGAGAGAGAGAGAGACAGAGAGAGAGAGAGAGAGAGACAGAGAGAGAGAGAGACAGAGAGAGAGAGCATAAAAGAGGAAGCCATTATAGGTTTAAAGAGAAAACTGACTCTAGAGAAATGTCCAGAGACCTACAAGACTAATCCCAACTAATAATTTGAGCAACAGTGGAAAGGCTGCCATAAATGCCCTTCCCTGATAATGAGATTGATGACTAACTTATCCACAATCATAGAGCCCTCATTTAGTAGCTAATGTAAACAGAAGCAGACACCCATAGCTAAACACTGAGCAGAACTGGAATCTAGATGCAGAGAGGGAGGACAAGACCAGGCTACAGAAACCCACAGAGACAGCTGACCTGAACAAGGAGGAGCTGATGGGCCCCCAGACTGATAGCTGGGAATCCAGTATGGGACCATGGGTCTCAGTTAGTAGGCCTGAGCAGTCTAAGGGACTTCAGACAGTGGAACCAGGATGTATCCCTGGTGCACAATAGGATTTTGGGAGCACATTCCCCATGGAGGGATGCTCCCTTAATCTAGAGGCAGGAGGGAGGGCCTAGTCCCTACTCCAAATGACTTGACAGATTTTGTTTACCTCTCCTGGAAGGCATCACCCTCTCTGTGGAGGGGGGAGAGATGGAATGGGAGCAGTGGTGGTAGGGAATGGGAGGGATGGAAAAAAGAAAAAAGAAATGGAGCCTGAGATAAACTTCCTGAAGAACGAAGACCAGAGGAAAGAACAAAGGACCTTTATATAAGGCAGAAAGGGAAGAAGAGCTTGGAAGGTCAAAGTGGACACACAGAGAAATCAAAGAACTGGGTACCTCCAGTTCCTGTGACTTTTCCGAGATGGCCATAAAAACTGTTCTGCCCGAGGAGTCAAAACTGCACTTGACCTCCTTTGTCTGGGCCAAGAAGAAATAATTAGCTGAATTCCATTACTGTTGGTTTTAATTCTGCAGTCACTTAAAAGACTGTTGTTTGTGCAACCAAATTCAGGATAGAGACATCAGGCAGCAAACCAAATTTATTACCTTTCGTTAGCCTCGTGCCAGGAAGGCATGGCTAATTGTGTTAGTGTAATCGGTTTACCCTTTTTATCTCTGTGGTCAGTGTAGGGCCCCAAGCAGCTCTTTTGGTTCCTTTTTAACTGTGTGAGCAGTGTTTGCTGAAATGTTAGCATTTGAAAGGCTTAAGTTGCCTCCTGACAATCTATCTGCCTCCTCTCCCATTCCCTCACTCCTGCCCACTCCATCTTATCCCATCCTTAACTAAATACACATAAAACGACACTGTTTTCAGAATGTATAATGCTGGTACAAATAGTACAGACATGGACTATCCTCCTTACCTGTGGTAGAAATGGACACGGGTCTTTCTAGACCACAGCATTGTGACACTTTAAAAAGTTTATAGTTTTTTGGTTTTTTTTTTTTTTTTCCCTCTCAAAAGTTCAGTTTCTTAAAATATCTATCTAGGAGACTTCCATTGAGATTTTCACTGTAGTATTGGTTTGAAAAAAAAGATTTATTATTTTTTATTTGCATAGACGTTTTGCCTGTCTGCACACATGTATACCATGTGTACGTATGCCTAATGCCTAGTACCCACAGAGGTCAGAAGAAAGTTTGGCATTCCCTAGAACTGGTGTTAGAGATGGTTGCAAGCTGCCATGTGGGTGCTGGGAGCCGAACCTGAGTTCTCTGCAAGAACAGCCAGTGCTCTTAACTGCTGAGCCATCTCTCCAGCTCCACAGTGTAGTATTCTTAATGAACAGAAAGTTTTAATAAACTACCAAAGGCCCAGTAAGGTTTTTATGCCTTGGAGGAGGAAAGATAAGGGAGAAAGGAATGAGAAGCTCTTTAGAGTTTCTCTATTTAATCGATATTAATCATCTTTAGATTTTATGAGTTCTGTGGTCAGTTATGGTCACACTTTTCATTTCACACAATTTAGTGGTATATAATTTACATACCATAAAATTTACCCACTTGAAGGATACAAGTCAATGATTTTAGTAAATGTACAGAGCTGTGCAGTCATTGCCATGATCACTGCGGAACCCTGCCATTGATGTAGGTCAAACAGTCTCAGGACTATCAAGAGGCAAACTCTGTAGTGGCTATTGGCTGCTGCAAGTACAGAACTGTGTTCGTGCTACAGCAGGGCATTATATGACTGCTCTCACTGTGAAGACACAAGACTGTCACAAACTAGCTGGGACCAACATGGCTGATCACCATAGCTGCAACTCCCCTATGTGGACAGGAACGGGGAGCAAACCCCATTCTAAAACAACCTCAACCCATTTCTGCAACCTCACCTCGATAACCCAAGTCTCCCTTCATTAAAGTTTGCCCAGGGAAAAAGCCCAGCAAGGTTTCTCAACCCTTAAAAGTACCTTTGTTCTAATAAACTTCTTCCTAATCATTTCCTTTGTTTCATCTCTGGATTCTTTCTCTGCTGGCAAGAAGAACCCAAGACACAGAATAGGGAGTCTCAATCTGGTGGTTTAGTTATCTTTGAAATCTGCTCAGTTTTCACCACCAGTAAACAATCCCTCGTGCCCATCTGCAGCCAAACCCTGCCATCCTTGCCAAACCTTCCACTTCAATGTATCTCTATAATCTTAGTGGACATGAACAGATATGTCTGCTTTATATTGATTAGCAGAGGGTTAAATCCTGATGTGTGGTATATAATGTTATAGTCTATAAAAATGTCTAATTTTAAGACATTAACGTGGTACTCTAAATGAGTGGTGTGATTTTCTTATAGCTCGTTAAAGCTCTCTGGTAGCGGGAGTAGTGGGCCTGCAATACTAGCGAAGGCAGAAAGACGGCAAGTTCAGGGCCACCAGGGGCAATATGGTGAGCTCCTATCTCAACATACAACTTAGAAGGTATATAGCTCGGTCATAGAATACATGTCTAGCATGTGTGAGGTCCTGGGTTCAGTATTCACTAAGGAAAAACCAAACCAAACCAAAACTGGCTGCTCTGGCTTCCACAAACATGGATTCCTAGCCGTGCTCTTGGGAACATACAAGAGGAGGCTGACACTGACTCGGCACCACAATAATCCCCCTGTTTGTGAAGCAGCTCAGAAATGGCCACTCTGCTCCCTGTTAGCCATTCTTTAATGGAAGATATTTTCAAGTGCTCACTTTTTTTATAATTTGGCCCAAGGAGAGTCTGGAAAAGGTCTAGCTGTTTCTGAAATGGACACAGTGTTTTCACCCCAAATATTTAGGAGTTTGGTGCTTAGGAAGAGGAACAGATGACTAACAGACTGGCCAATATATTTTTGGTTCGCATTGAACAGACTTCCCTAATTAGGGAGCATTTGTGCCATTTGATTTCTGATCCTTGCTCCAATGTTCTCCCAACACAGCAGGGAACATTAAGGAGAAGATTAAACTTAATTTAATGAGAAAATATTTTTACATGTTCAAACATGCAGACTCGAGGCAGCAACATTTTTAGATCTAAGGTTACTAGGAAAAAACCCTTCGAGCATTAAGAAATTCTTCCAATGACAAAGGTCAACAGGAAAGAAACTTTTGGCAAAGTGCAAAGAACATACACTTTAAAAAAAACTGTAGATAAGGGTTCAAATCTCCAGACCACCATGTTTGTCCCTTGCCCCCATCTCCTATTATCTGCCAGTCCCTTACTTTGAAAAAAAAAAAAAAGTAAATAAAAGACTTGAGTGAAAAAAGTGGTTCCAAGACTTTCACACAGTGAGTTTATACTGACTCAACTGTTTTTACTCAGGAACTAAGGCAACTAAAAACTAAATTATAGTTTGTCCCTTGTCAACTCAATATCCGTGTTGGCCATCTGTTAGCTTTTCTATCATCTTCCACTCAAGCACACAAAGCAAACCACAAAACTATTTAAGTGTATACTGCGGGACTGTTTCGAGATTCAAACAGATGTGCACATGGGCTCTCCATTCTGAAGCACTTGAGGGTAATCACTGTGCTGACAAGTCAAGTCACAACAAAGGTACCCAGGGCATAGTCACACATGTATTCAGTCTATTCTCACCTTCATCCTAAGCGCACATTCATTATGCCTGTGCAAGTCACAATATTTAAAAATATTTTCTCAGTTAAATAAAAGGATTACACTTGGCTCTTCAGGTTTAAAATTCAATACTGCTTTCAGTGTTTTTCTTTTCTGGAAAATTAAAAGTTTTCAAGCCAAGACAAAGACTATGACTTAACTGGATTGAGAGCATGCATTTAAGAGATCCACAAAATAATCAATGGGGAAAAAACAAAGTCTAACTCTGTACTACCACCTGTCAGATACATGCACATTCCTTCTAAAACAGGTCAAAGTTTAAAGATATGAAAACCTGGTTACTGATTAAAGAAAAAATTTCCAGTGTAGTCATCAGGAACTCACACACTCTGGTGGGTCTGAAATCAATACCTTATAGGGATTAATCACTCCAGAACCTACAACCTCTACCAACTGGAAGAAAATGATGGCATCCACAGTTCTTCATCTCTTCCCTCTTCACTTTTTTCTAAAACAGGTTTAGCTATACAGCACAAGCTAGCCTTGACTTTGTGTCCATCCTCCTGCCTCAGCTTCTCAAGTACTGGATTAAAGATAGGAGTCACTATGTCCTTGCTCATAGTTTTCTTAATTAGGACACTGCTTAAGGCCGTCTCAGATAAAGCTAAAGGTCTATAGTCAAGGCTGGCCTTTTAACTAGTGATCCTCCTGTCTTAGCTGGTCATTCTGTTTTAGTGGCTCATATTTATGTCAGCCTTCACAGGGATGCCATCTTCTGCCTTCGCTCTTTTCTCTCTTTCTGTGGTTTATCTGAGAGAATGAAAGCCACGAGAACTACTAAACTCTCTAAAGGGGGTGAACACTTCAATTAAGTTAGTTTAACTCCAGCGATGATGTCAGCATATATGGGGAGATCACCTTAACAACATTCTCTACAAAACTGCTTATTATATTAATCAATGTGCTTCCTGTTACACTGTGACAAATTCCCTGAGTTTTATTACAAAGGAGGAAAGGGTATCTCCTAGTTGAACATACACTTGCCATCATCAGGTCGGGTCGGATATAAACATGCCTTTTAGTGCACTGACCCCTTGAAACCTCCAGTTCTCAATTGTAATTCTTATAACATTACAATCCTGCCCTTGATTCTTGGGAGATAGACCCCTCCCTTTTCCCCCATGGGCCCTATACATTTTTATTATTCTCATGATGTATTCTGTGTTGCACACAGGGGGCCTAAAACGAAAGGACTCCCAGCCGCTGTAACATCATCATTTTATTAGAAATCGTAAGCAGCTCTTGCTCTGCAGTAAAGTTAGACCTTGGAAGTTCAAAAGTTCTCAGAGTCAACCTGCAGGCAGGCCGGGAACAACCTGTGCCATGCATGCCAATGCTGTCTCTTAGCTTTCACAGCCTTCTCTGCTATTGTTTTTAATAAGCATGGTATAGGTTCTAAACAAATGCCTGCGGGCTATTTTTCCTTTCCCACTAGAGTCTCCTATTGTCCACTCCGCAGCCCCATTAGTGCTAAAGATTCTGCTCTTCATTTAGCCCCACACCTTGTATATTACAGTTATCTAATAAATACCTGGCAGCCAAGAACTTGTAAAGCATAAGAGAGCAAAAATGTAAAGAGAGCAGAAAACGCTGGTTAGCTAACGGTCAGGTACAGCCAGTTCTCACAGGGTTTTCTTGTGATTCCCGTTTAGGGTCTGGTCTAAACTACCCACTCTTGGGGAGGAATCAGATGGGAGACTAGGGCATGCTCCTGAGATACAGTGAGAGGGCAGAAGAAGGTCTGTGCTATACTTGTCCTACACTACAGCCACTAGCCACTAAAGAGGCCCTGCTCCTTCTATTGCCCTCCTTGCCCTGCCCCTCCCTTCCCCTATCCCCCAGAGCAAGCAGAAACTCCCCAGACAGCACCTTTCCCTCCCCTGTCTGGCCCTGCCAGGCTGAGGTGAAGACAAACAGGAGGGGTGGAAGCGAAGGCTCCCCTAGAGAGGGTGGTCCTGCTCCTGCTCCCAGCAGCTCCAGCTGATGCTCCTGAGGACAGAGGTGTGGACTCTGTTGGCGCTGAGGATCTGCTACAACTTCTGGGCACCTCAGATGAGCCACCCTGTAAGTCTAACCTGTTTGTTGACTTTCTCTGCCTGCCTGGAAAGCTGAGCTGCCAAAGTGAATACTGCAGAAGATGGATAACCCCAATATCTTAAGTAGGTCATTATATAGTAATTGTACCAAAAGATAGTAGAACCCATGAGGTTGTACAGCTACAATCTGTCACTTAACAACAAATGGTCAACGACTGGTCAACTCTAACAGTTCTCATACTTATTTTGATAAAAACGGATGCAGAGCTTGGAAAGAAATTTAGAAGCATAGAACTTTACAGCTGAAATGTATCCAGAAACCACCTGGCCCAACCACTCTCCACATTCAGTAGGAAAAGAAGCTGGGGTCCAGAGGTTAGCCTGCTCTTGGTTGAATTCAAGAAGAAAATCACTCAATGTAGGACTTAGACTGGATTCTGAAAAGAAAAAGGAAGAATGTAAAAGATGAAATGGACTCAGGTAAATCGGATCAGGCTAGAAGAGCCCACATAGCGCATTAGTCATCTACTGCTGAACAGCAGATTACTTCCAGACTTAAGTCACTGAGATGGCAAACCTTAGTTCCTTTCTGTGGGTCTGTGACCAGGAAGGGCAGGGCAGGGGAGTAGTGGCGCACAGTCTCTCACGGACTGCCACTGTTTTGGCCATATTCCACTTTCATTTCTAAGCTCATTCATATACCTGCAAGACCTCAGCTTGCTTGTCACTCTTACCCATCCCCACAGGGCTCTCTGTGCAGAACTGCCTTAGTGAAAATAGCTTCTCAAGAGGGAGTGATTAAACAAAGAGTGAAAGTAAGAACCTAGGTCTTTTCATAAGCAACTTGAGTATCAATCATCTTATTACTTCCTGTTGTGGTCTCTAGAAATGAGTCAACAAGGTGTGACTGTCAAGAGGCAAAGATTGGGGTGTCTCTCTACTGCTGCTAAGAGACACCATGACCAAGGCAAGTTATAGAAGAGTTTATTGGGGGCTCACAGTTTCAGAGGGTCCATGGCCATCATGGCAGGAAGCATGGCAGCAGGCAGCCAGGCATGGTGCTAGGAGCAGTGGCTGAGAGCTTACATCCTTATCCAAAAGCACAAGGCAGAGAGAAAACTAACTGAGGATGACATGGGCTTTTGAAATTTCAAATCCCATCCCCAGTGACACACCTCCTCCAAAAAGGCAACACCTCCTAATCCTTCCCAACCAGTCCACTGCCCAGGGACTAAGAACTCAAACATGAATCAATGGAGGCCATTCTCATTCAAACCACAGCAGGGGACATAGTGAAGGCTGCCTTCCTCATTTAGAAGCTAAGGGAAACAGTGTGATGGCTCCAAAGTCAAGGCTGGCTGTGCCTAGTGCTCAAGGATCAAAAGGAAGAATGTGGGGGAATTCCTTGACTCCCTCATTAGTCTCACCCACTGAAAGCACTTTGCAGTTGTGCTCTCAGATGTGGCGTCAGGGAAAGTTTTATTAAAGATATATTCAATGTGGATAGAGAGCAGTCTAAAAACACCTATCATAAAAGATGCAAGGCTGCTTTATTCTTTTCCTAAGCTCCACCAAACAGAGATGAGTGGTTAAGAACATGAGTTACACACTGGCCAGGGCTAAGTCCACTTTTCTTTCCATAAAATACTAAAACAACAACATTATCACATGGTAGGTAGGAGTAAAACGTAGTTATTGGAAGGAGTTCTGGCACAAAGTAGAATGAGCAACAGCAGAGCAAGCATCCCAGATTTCATTTTTAAAAAAATCACTATTGAAAACAACAGCTTTCATTAATAACACACACACACACACACACACACACACACACACACACAAAATTACATAATGGTAAGTGAACTAAATCAGGACTGTTATAAAAGCTTCCCAGGATTGAAGTGATGGCTCAGAGGTTAAGAGCACTGGCTGCTCTTCCAGAGGACCAGAGTTCAATTCCCAACACCCACATGGAAGCTCACAGCTGTCTGTATCACCAATCCTGGGAATCTGATACCCTCTTTTGGCCTATCTGGGCACCAGGCACACAGATGGGTCACAGACATACATGTGGATAAACCCAACATACATAAAATTAAGAAAACAATAAAAAAATTAAACTTTTCCAAACACATGGAGAGCTAAGAACTTTGAAAAAGAATCCCAAATATAAAATTACACAAATTAAGATCAAGATTCAAGCAATGATTACAATTTATTCTACTTGACATTGGAGAATGCTTAAGCATGAGAAAGAGGTGCTAAATATATAGAAACATTAAAAAGAATGTGAAAGAAGCCATGTATCTAGATGTTAGAGCCCAAAACACACAAGTAGAGAGAAGATTGTTAGAGAATGGTAAAACAGTTGAAAGGTACTTTGCAAACGATAGGATACAATCCTTACCTTAAGGCATGAGTTTGCTTTTTACTATACACAATAGATGATGCTCATGACTGCTACTCATACACCAGAAAGTTAATTGCCGACTGTCAGAAACAGGAGCTGTGATCACTATGTAGCCTCATCATACCCCTGTACCCTAGATTTCTCTCTTCTACACTAGTAGATCATGACTCTGTGTGTGTGTGTGTGTGTGTGTGTGTGTGTGTGTGTGTGTGCCCATGCCAGGCTAGTGTCCTACCACTAAACTACATCCCCCTGCAACCTTTTAAAACCAAAACTTAAATATAATAGATAATAGGTGAGACAGAATGATTGAGTTACATCTTAAGGAAAACCAAATGGTTTCTATAAATTTATTCCTCACGTATTCTAGGAATAAGCTAAAACTTGAGAATAATTTCAAGGCATCACACTTGGAATGAGACCATCTACATATAGGGAAAGTTAATTCTTGTCCACAACAACACTGACTGTAGTAAAACAGTCAGTAGTCAACATGGAATCTCAGAGTGGAAGTCAGTTAACTATATATGTATGTAAGAAATTTGGTTTCTCAGGGATAGTCCAAACAGAAGCATTGCATTTTTTCAGAAAAGTATACGATGCCATGGAGAAGGACTCTTTGGCAGTTTTTGTAAGAGTAGTTTGTAAAAGTAGTTCATCCCAGTACATCAAAGCATCTTGTTTAGCCAACACCACCTGCTCTCTTCTTAGGCTCTTCAAACCACACCTACCTCTGTGGCTTCCCTACACATAACCTGGTTGGGAAAAATAAAAATAAAAGTTTCAAATAATGAGGAAATAAGTTGTTCCCTATGTAAATAGTGACACTTTTGGAATTCTAGAATGTAATAAATTAGATCTTTGCGGGGGGGGGGTGCTCTGACAAGCCTTGAATTCCAGAAGCCAAGAAGATAAGGCCTAGAACCAAGAATGAGATGAGTTGACCCAAGTCATATTTGGGTAAAGACCTGGATTCTGTAGATGACATGACTTCTTTGTTTCATCTCTTAATTATGGCACAAACTTACATTTGCTGTATTATTTCTCAGTATCAGATACTACATTGTTCACTTTCAATATCACTTTATTTAGTCTTAACAATTAAAGGTCATTATTTATCCCACAAATAAAAACACCACAAAACAACCAAGCTAATATTAACAGATTTATCCAGAACTGCCTGACTCCAGACATGTGGCTCTTTCAATCATAAGTTTCTTTCATTTACTGTTGAAAAGCTCTGTCAAAGGGTCTTCCTTCTGTTATACCAGAACATCCACCCTGCTGTGAGCCCAGTTATTCGACATCTTATTGGAGTGCAAGCCTCCATTTGTAGTTGTTTATTTCTCCTTTTGAGCAGGTATGAACAGATTGAGAGAAGACACAAATGTACTTAACCTTGTGACAGCATCTAAAAAAATGGAAAGTGCCAGGCTTGTTACAGATGGGTGTTTTGTTGGTTTTGTTTTGTTTTTTGAGACAGGGGCTCATATAACCCATAGGTTATGCCCAAACTTCCTACGATGCTGAAGATGACCTTAACTCCTTGATCCTCCTGCTTCTACATTCCAAGTCCTGGGATTACAGGCATGTGCCTTGCTTCAATCTAGTTTTGGGGTGGGAGGGAGGAGGACATTGTCGTTTTTGTTTTTGTTTTTTCCAGACAAGGTTTCTTTATGTAGTCCTGGATATCCTGGAATTTGCTCTGTAGACTAGGCTAGCCTTGAACTCAGAGATCCCCTGGCCTCTGCCTCCTGAGAGGAATTAAAGTTGTACATGACCACTGTCTGGCTTCAATCTAGTTTTTAAATGAGTAAAATTAAAGCTATACACTACAGAAATGCAACTGTTAAAACCATGCAGAAGGATTCCTTAGGATGAGTAGAAGCAACAATCTTAAAGGGAAGTATTTTTTCTTTAGTAATGTATAGAACAGCACAAATTCCCTATAGTAAGGCAAGAAACAGGGCAGAGCTTTGCATGGGGTCAGTTTCATTCAACAGATGCACACAGACCAGCTAAGAAAAGGAAGAGCCAGGGAGAAGAGGGCTGTCCATGGTGAGAGCTTGGTGTAACAGATGCACTATGTATACACAGTAACCAGATCTATGGCTTACTATAGGGAAACTAAAGCATGATGAAAATCTTCTCCTCCCGGTTCAAGAACTAAGATCAGGTTGGGCCTTTTATATTTGTGCTTATCATCATCATCATCATCATCACCATCATCGGTGATGTGATGGTGGTGGTAATGCATATGTGAACGTGTGTGTATGTGTGTGCACATATGTGTGCATGCACATATGTGTGCATGGATACATGCACCACAGCAACTACGAAGGTCAGAGGACAATTTTTAGGAGTCGGCACTCTCCTTTACTATAGGTTCCAGGGATTGAACTTGGCTTGATAGGTTTCTATGGCAAGCTCTTTACCAGCTAAGCCATTTTGCCAGCCCCAGATTGAATCTTCCAATAGAGAATGTTTGATAAGGGCACTAAAAATGGCCAGTGCCTGGGTCTACTACACACACCCTAGAGAAATCAATTAATATTTAGGACAGTAGTTCTCAGCCTTTGGGTTGTGACTGCTTTGAGGTTGCATATAAGATATTCTGTATGTCAGATATTTATAATACGACTTATAACAATAGCAAACATTACAATTACAAAGTAGCAACGAAAGAATTTTATGGTTGGGGGTCACCACAACATGAAGGCTGTATTAAAGGGTCACAGCATTAGGAAGGTTGAGAACCACTGCTTTAGGAGATAGTTTTCCATATTATAGGTTGATTTGATGGATTGAATTACGGGAGAGACAGGAAAGCAAATAAAAAGTTACCCAACTTGTAAGTCCATTTTGTCCCTATTTCATTTTTATGGTACTCATGATAAAAATTAATTTCTGATGTGGCATCCTTCCTCTATAACAACCTGCTGGCTTTGACCCCAGGGACATCTGGCAATGTCTGGAGACATGTCACCACTACAGTAGTGAACTCCCACCACCAGGCAGGCCAAGAATGCTCCTTATACTCCACAATTAACATAGCAAAGAGTCATCTGATACCTAAGGCCACCAGTACCAAGGCTGGGGCATCTTAGCCTCTGGTGTCCACTGGCACAAATCTAAGCTGTCACCAAGGTAATGATTGTTGAGAATAAAACTAAAAACAGCAGCTGCAGTTTATCAAGCTGCTTTAATAGGTGAAATCCAAGCTCAATGCTAGCTCAGCACAAATACTTTTAATTCTTATGTAAATCTTATGGTGTATTACTTATTCCTGTTTTGCAAAGATAAAGAGGTAGTAACTTGTCCACAGCTCCATAGCAAGTAACAACGTTCTCAACACTTCCCCCATATTGCCATTTCCCAAACCAACAGCTTTTGTGTACAGTAGAAGCAGTTGAAAAGCACCTTACTGTAACATCTGGGGACAGAGCTCCAACAGAACATGGTAAGAGCTCCAAGAGTGTCCCAGGGGTGGGCATAAGATTTACACTCATTACTTCCAATTCCTTGGTGCCTCCATATTTTAGAAAGTCTGAAGGGCTGTAAAATGTCCAGCCTAGATGTTTCTTGATTGCACTGAAATTAAAGAATTTGTAGAGGAAAAGCAGAATCAATAAAGCATAGGAGGATAAAGAGGCAATACACAATCAATGTTACATTTATAAAGCATCTTTACGATCCTCAGTGGATCCCTTCATGGCCCAACAGGAGCCCAGAGAAAGGCCATTGGATAAGATGATGTATGTGTTCAAGGCCACGATGCCTCATCCATGAAACCAACAGTGCTACAGACTAAAAATCACTGGAGCATTCTCCAAAATGACAAAAAGAATTTAGCTCAGATCTACAAAGGACTCGGGGATTCCTGGTTCTCTCTTTGAAAATATATATTTCCTTATATAATCCGATGTCATTGTCACACCTACCAAGATTAAGGCTACTTATCCAATATCCAGCACTATCAGATTTCCTTCCTTACAGAAAAAGAACTCATTAGAGTTAGTTTATGAAATCAGGATTCAAACAGGGACAACACTTACCTCCCTCTTTAAAGTTTCTTATAACCTAGCGCGGTCTCTCTTCCTCCTTTTCCTCCATAGGGCTGACTTACACAGAAACTAGGTTAGCAGCTTTAGAAAATGTCCCACATTCCGACTCTGCCTATTTACTTCTCCTTGTGTTGTAATTTAACTGGTTCTTTCATCGCCTGTAATTTTGGCAAATGGCAGTAGCTTTAGAGCTCTGGTCTCCCTTTTTCTGACAAAAATACTGCACAGGAGGTACTGTGTGCTTCATATTTGAGACATCAAGAGGCACATGTCTGCCTTGTCCCACTTTTAGTGTCCCATGTCACACTTGATCAGAGGGCTCAATGGTACCACCTTAAGATCCTCACCCACCTTTCAAGTAAGGCTCCTGGCTATTTGTGGTCACTATCCTAATCAATTTTCATGATGGGATGTAAGTGGCGACCTTCTTATTTTTTAAATTTTCTACTAGCCCAAACACATTTTTTTAGGCAGACTCTGCCCCTCACCGACCGAACCTAATTGGTTTCTATGAACTATAATTTGTACAGGAAAAGCAGGACAACTCTTTTTTACCCCTCCAATTTTCAGAGTAAGAAGCTGGTGCCCTCCTTACATCCCACAGAGTTTGCCTATGACAAAATTTAACAGGCAGCAGTAGCAAAATACTTTTTTGAGACTGGGCTTCTCTCTGTAACAATTCTGGCTGTCCTGGAACTTGCTTTGTAGATCAGGCTGGTCTCAAACTCACAAAGATCCATCCTCCTGCCTCTGCCTCCCGAGTGCTGGGATTAAAGGTATGCACCACTACTGCCTGGCTAAAGTACATTTTTAGAAAATATATTGACAGAAGGAAAAAGAGATTCAGTGAGCATCCTAACCAAATTATAAAGGGAGTCAGTTAAAACTCCACTTTTGCCCAGCATCCTGGGATAGTGATGGGGCCCAACAGTATCTGCAGAAACCTTTACAACAGACAAGTCAGAGACCTGTCCTGAACCCAAAGGTCATGGCAAAACAAGGAAAAGCTGCCATTTCCAGGCACAACTCAGAGGCAAATGCTACACAAAGATCTGGCATTTTACTTTTTGCAGTGCTCGGGGTAGAACACAGGGCTTTATGTATGCTAGGCCAACACTCTACTATGGAGCTATTCCCAGCTCCCTGACCTTTTTTTTAAAGCTATATTCGAAGATAAAATTGTGAACATAAATTATTTGAAATACCCACGAAGGTGGCTGTGATTAAAATAAGTGTTTTTTCTTCTTCTTCAGAAAAAACAAAAAGATGAAAAGCAGAAAGTCTAAATTATGATAAAAATCACACAACTGATACAGAACCAGTTTGAATGTGTAAAGCTCTTAAGAATCCAAGAAAGCCTTTGGGACGCTAGTAAGTTAACAGCGAAGATGGCACTTTATCTGCCAGATGCAACTCAAGACAGGTGGATCTGAAAAGCGCAAACTTGGTAAACATAGTGAGGCAGTCAGTAAACATGCACATGGAGGCATGGGTCTTTTTTTCAGTGCTTACTTCTAAAAATGTCTTTTAACTGTAGTTATTTAAATAAAGAAGTAGGCTGGGCAGGGTAGCACGGGTTGGAAAAGCTAACTCTTGGGAAGATCACATTTCTGAGGCTGGCCTGGGACTGTTTCAGATACACAGGCATGCACACATGCACACGCATGAACAATCATCTTCACGACAGTAGGGACAGTCAGTCCGAGGACAACCACACTAAAAACAGCTGGCCTGCTCTGACACATTTCTGTACCACCACCCTTCCTCTTTTCATGTAAGGGACTTACCCCAAAGATAATTGACCCATAGCCATGTGAACCTATGTCTTGGTAAGAACAGATGATCTGCATCAAATAAAGCCCCTTAGGAATTCAAATTGGCTCCAAGGAAGCTCTTGGGCAGGTGGCATGGAATGCATTGAGTTATTTCAATGTACGAATGGTCAGGAATCTGAGTTGAGACCCTGAACAATCCTGCTACTAGCTCTCAAGCTAACAGCAGCCAAGCCCTCCTAGCTCTGGTCTTCAGGTCTGCCCTAGGTTTTCTCCAGGTGTCCTTGTTGAACTCTGCTCCTGGCTTTTTCTACGAACACCCCGGGTATTAACCTGAGTCCACAATAAATGTCCTACACACAGATCATTGTCTTAGAGTTTATTTGTAAACCTGATTTGTAAAAGGAAAATGAATTTCACTCAGTTGGTGGGTTTTCTCTTTCCTCCCCCCCCCCGTGTGTGTGTGTGTGTGTGTGTGTGTGTGTGTGTGTGTGTGTGTGTGTGTGTGTGTGTGTGTGTGTTGGGGGTCCAGACAGGGTTTCTCTGTGGCTGTCTGGAACTCGATTTGTAGAGCAGGCTGGCCCCGAATTTACAGAGACCAGCTTGCCTCTGCCTCCCAAGTGCTGGGCGGGATTAAAGGCCACCACGCCTTAATTAAAGGCTCCCATTTCTTGTTTTTGACTAATCCTTAAATCCTCTCCCCCTTCATCTTCTCACTCCTGACAGACAAAACCTTAATCCTTCTCACTACCCTTACTGTGCTACTCCACTCAGGTGAAAACGTCACACAGTGGGCTCCCCCGTCACAGTAGGGGGCGCTGCAGGGTCCTGCAGTGTTAAATCTGATCCCTTGCTTCCTGGCTGAGGCGAAGGGGAAGGAGCCCACAGCTCCATCTACAGCATAAGCTGGTCCAGCCCCTTCCCAGGGTACTCCTCGGCTTTGGCCCTGAGCCAGCCGGGAAGGAGGAAGTATTGCACCCGATGACAGAGGCATGGGCTCTGCCTTCTCTGTCTCCATGGTCCTGCTGCTGCTTATGCTAGGTGAGCCCCAGGGGCAGGGCCAAGACGGGCGAAAAGCAGAAACCATTTGACTCAAGAAGGCATCATGTGATAACGTATGGATGCTACTTGTGAGTGGCATCATCTAAGAAACTCTTGCGAGACTATTGCATATAAGCCACTATTTTAATGTCCGTGGCTAGTTAGGTAAAGCTGTAAATAAAACTAAGGTCCTTGTCTTCATGAGGCTTATAATCAGTACACGAATTAAAAATGTAAATTATAAAGCACAGTAATGGGTAGTAAATGTTATGAAAGGAAAGGAGCCCCTAAAGTTCAGGACAAGACAGGAGGGCTGAGCAAGAGTGTGAAGCCAGACTGTGCTACATTTAGGAGTTCTAGGCCAACCTAGCCAGCATAAACAACAACAACAAAAACAGGTGTGCTGTAATTTTAACAGGTTAGTCTAAAATGGCCTCTCTAAAAAAGAATAATTTGAGCAGATCCTGGAAAGAGACTGAGATATTTTCTGCCCACACTACCACCATCCACACATGAGCCAGAGGAAGGCTATCTCTTCCCTCCATGCTGCACCCGTAGAGTAAGGGGGCTTTGTCACTGTCCCACAGGTCTGAGGCTAGGGTCCTTGGCATGACCATGGCCATGTCAACAGTATACATTCACTCAATGCTTCATTCACTCAGGGCTTCCTCCCTACATGGAGGAAGTTAGGTAAGACCCAAGCCCTGGGAAACTGCATTTCAGGCAGAGAAAACTAGAGGTACTTCTAGAATAATGAATAACTAGTTATTTCTCTGGCCTACAATTGATGAAAAGAAGGCTATGCTGTCAGCAAAGAGGTAAGGGGTAGCAAAAAAAGATTCATAAATACTGTAAAATGACAATCCAGTTAAAGAAAACAACATAAAAATAAACAGCCTATAAATCTCAGAAACATCCCAAGGCATCACTGTATCACAACCAAACATACTTGATGTTCCTGATAACAACCCTGCATCATCAAGTAAGGTAAACTTCGGTTGCCATAGGCAGATAGGTACATAGTTATTGAGAGCCCCAGTAACTGGCAGATATTTGTAAATTTTAGCCTTACTACCAATCTGGAAAGCTTTCTGTTCTGTGAGTTTAAATATAAACTTTCTGTTCTGGGAGTTAAATATAAGATGTGTTACTGTGCTGTAACGATATGGTGTGTTTTCTGTAGGGTCTTGCCAATGCCCTTTTACCAGAAAGAAAACTTTGCAATCAGGTGAGTAGTCTCCACCCTGGCTTAGGACTGCTGGGTTTGAAACTAGAATTTGGGGGTGGAGGGAAGGAGGGGGGCTAGAGAGATGGCTCAGCAGTTAAGAGCACTGGCTGCTCTCCCAGAGGTACTGAGTTCAATTCCCAGCACCTGTACAGCAGCTCACAGCTGTCTACAACTGCCGTCCCATGGGATCCAATGCCCTCTTCCGATTGGCAGATATACACGCAGATGAAAACACCCGTATACTTCAAGCACATTCTTTGAAAACAAGGAGGGCTTAAATGCTAGAAAAGGATGGGATGGGAGTTTGGGCGCAATGATGAAATGGAGACCAGAGGTTAAACAGAACTCCCAGTCTGCACAGTTCCTTCTCTCCTTTGTCTAGTGTGTGGACGACCTGTATACTCTGGACGAATCGTAGGGGGCCAAGCTGCCGTCTTGGGGCGCTGGCCGTGGCAGGTCAGCCTGCAGTTTAACGGGAAACACATTTGTGGAGGTTCCCTCATCAGCAAGCATTGGGTACTGACAGCAGCACACTGCATAAAAGAGTAAGTTGTAGCTGGGGGCTCACCCGCAGATGGCTTCTCAGGGAATGTTTGCACGGCATCATGAGAACCAATAGGCCAGGGCAAGTGTTAAGATCAGCAGGGCAGAAGGAAACCCTACTATCACCCTGGAGTGAACACAGCCACGGGGCAGGGCGTAGAGAAGTCCCTTCCTTTGCACTAGCTCACTTCTGAACTACCAGTCAGGGTTTGTCTTGAGCTTCTGGGACTCACACAGTTTGAGCTTTCAGAGCCATTGTGTGAAAGCAAGTTGCCATGTGGCGAGCACCATATGAAACTGGTTCCTCACAAAGACGCCAACTTAATTTAAGTGAGCTGGAACAGTTTCCTCCAGTCAAGCCCAGAGAAGGCTGAAGCCTGCCCTGAGCAGAGCCGCTCGAGAGACCCTGAGACCGAGGCACTAGTTAGGCCACAGCTCATCCCTGACTCAAAGAATCTGAAACACAAATATGTTTTCATTTACACCACAAAACATCGTAACAACTAACTGTGAAGCAACAGAAAACTAATATTCATAGAAGTCAAAAATAACAGGTCTTTTCATTAGCAGCCAGCTCAGAAAAATGGTATAGTGACTTCAAAAATACTGAGTGAAGAGTTTCTTCCTAGATCAGAATTGTATAGTCTACCCATATACAAACTATGAATAGAGAGCGTATAAACACAGACATTTACAAATACTCAACGCCACAAAACGACATTACCATTCCTGCCTATTGGCAGGGAGGAACAGGAAAATGTGGATCTAGACAAAATGGTAGGCTATCCCACAAGAGAATTCTTAAGAAAATCCTAAGTGTTATAAAAGGTAATTCCAAGGTGGCAGCAGGTAGAGTAGAGTAGAACAAGAAGGCAGAGAGCCAAGCAAGTGGTGTGGGGGTGGTAATGCACTGCCTGGATGTACTGAGAAGGTTGTATTTCTAGCAGAGAGTTTGGAGTCAAATTAACAGATCTGTGGTGGACATAAGAAAACAAAATGAGACTACATTATGAACCTCAGATAAAGCAAAGGGTTTTATGAGAAATGCAATTACAACCTAACCTGCAGTGCAGGAAGTTTATACAGTGACATCTTATAGGACTACCTGATACAACACACACACACACACACACACACACACACACACACACACCACCATGGAGAATGGAAGAGGTTAAGTGGGGAACCAGGAAGAGTATGTAGGGCAAATTTTGGCCGCTGGCATATAAATGGAGACCACAGGAAGAGAAGCTAGGACAGGGCACAGAAGATAAGAAAAGGATACAAATTAACCTTAGCTCAAGATGAACTGAGCCCTGGTGATAGGATCTTTTCTTGTTTGGGCTACAGGTAGGCAGCTTGTCTAATGTGCTGCAAGCCAATACACCCACTTTTATACTCTTCTATCTTTTCCTCTTAGGACCTGGTATGCTTTTTTATTCACAGTGTGGCTTGGATCCATTGATGTAAACTACTCAAGTAAAGGCAAGGAATACTATGTGTCCAAAGTCATCAAATATCCCAAAGAAGATGGTATAAACGCAGACATTGCCCTGCTGAAACTGTCTACCCCAGTCACCTTCACCACTGTCATTCTGCCCATTTGCTTACCCAATATCTCAAAGCAGCATACACTTCCAGCTTCTTGCTGGGTGACTGGATGGGGACAGAACATGAAAGGTACAGGAGAGATGGGTGGGGAGAGGGATTAATTAATCAGTCTACAAGTCTTCAAATAAAATAGCCTTTAGGCATTTACCTGTTCATTTACTTCTATATCGTGCCTAGAGTCTGGTTATAACTGAGAGAGCAAATATTAACAATTTAAACACATAATAAGCTCTCTTTTAGAGACTATCACACATGATTTAATGTTTGGAGAGGCTAGGATCTTTTTTTTTTTTGGTTGTTGTTTGGTATATGTTAATTTGTTTATAAAATGCATATCAATACTTTTCCAGAATGAAGTAGAGATATGATAGGGATTTATCTGGTAGCAGAAAAATGAGAACAATTTTAGAATTAATTTAGATTACCTACATTTTGACTTAATCAGGAGCTATCTGAATATTTTTTATAATGCTGGCACAAACTAAAGCAGTTCAAATTCACTTGTTTGGATTTAACCACCTTGGATTTTCCCACAGCAAGTGTGGCTGGGAGGTGTCTGGTCCTGACTGGCACCCTGTTACCTTTCCAGGGTTTATAATCTTTCATTCCTGTCTTCCTCTGCAGGTCAGTACCCCTCTAGCCTCCAAGAAGTTGAAGTACCCTTCATTAGCACTAGAAAGTGTGAACAAATATACAACCCCATCAGCATTTTCATCCCGGACCTGGAGCATGTCATCAAGAAGGATGAGTTTTGTGCTAGTGATGCTCTGCTGAAAAAGGATAGCTGCAAGGTTAGTGTTTGCTCCTGAGGCTCTGGGCACCTTCCTCTGGGAGCTCTTACATAGGATGCTTTATCTGTAACTAACAATAAATTACCACCCAAGAAATGATGGTGCTGACAGCAATTCTTCAGTTAATGCTGGGCAAATCAACTGATCCATATCAGTATTTAAAGTTATTTATTTTACTTTTGAGATTATAATCACATTATTTCCCCCTTTCAGTTCCTCTCTCTAAACCCTCCAATATGTCCCTCCCTGATCCCTTTCAAATTCCCAGCTTCCATTTTCATTTCATTTTTGTTACAGGCATATCCATACATACACACCTAAATCTATACATCATACATATGCATATATACCCCTATACATAAATATAGCCTGTAAGTCTATATAACGTTACTTGCTTGTATGTTTTTAGGGCTGACCATTTGGTATTAGATAATCCGGTTGGTGTGCTCTTCCCTGGGGACAACCATATCTCTGACTCAGCATTCTTAGTTGCCTGCAGTTCTTTGTGTAGGGTAGAGGCCTCATGGGCTTTTCCCTGTCTACTTTGTCCACTGTTGTCTTGGTTCAGCTTACACTTGGGTACTCATGTTGCTGAGACCCTGTACAGCTTCTGACATTAGTAGGAGACATAGCTCATAGCAAACTCCCCAACTCTTTGGCGTTTTGTTGTCGTTGAGACAGATTTCTCTGTGAAACAGTCCTGGAACTTGCTTTGTAGACCGGGCTGACCTCGAATGCACAGAGATCCACCTGCCTCTGCCTCTTGAGTGCTGCTGGGATAAAAGGCTTGTACCACCACTGCCCAGCTGAATCTTTGGCTTTTAAACAATCTTTCTGCCCTTTCTTCCATAATGTTCCCTGAGCCTTAAGTGTGGGAGTTGTACTATAGATTTATCCCTTGGTTCTAGGCCCCACAACTCTGAATTTTTAATTTTATGTGTTGGTGTTTTGCCATGGGTGTCAGGTCTCCTGGAACTAGAGGTACAGACAGTTGTTAGCTGCCATGTGGGTATTAGGAATCGAACCCAGGTCCTCTGGAAAAGGAGTCAGTGCTCTTAATCAATGAGCCATCTCTCTGTATTTTGATTGGTTGTGTGTTCTGTAATGTTGACCTATATCAATTTAATTTCTTCAAACATAAGACTATTGATCTAGTCCAGTGGTTCTCAACCTTCTTAATGCTGTGACCCTCTAACAGTTTCTCATGTTGTGGTGAGCCCCCAACCATAAAATTGTTTTTGTTGCTACTTAACTGTAATTTTGCTACCGCTATGAATTGTGATGTAAACATCTGATATGTGGGATATCTGATATGCAACCCCTGTGAAGTGGTCAAGTGGTCCTTCAACTCCAGAAAGGGGTCAAAACCCATAGGCTGAGAACTACTGATCTAGACCAATGTAGCCACTTGTTATTACATTTTTTAGAACCTGTAGTTTTTCATAAATATATTGAGGTAAACACACAATTTTAATCTTCAGTTTTCTCAATATTTCATTATATACTTTTCAAATGTCATTCTCCTGATCAACTGTCAGTCATCAAGGTTTGTGGGTATTACTCAATGGTAGAGACTTGCCTAGCATCCGTGAGGCCTTGGCTTTGATTTCTTGCATCATAAAAACAACCAACCAACCCAGCCACAGCTTGGTCCTTCATTCCATAGAAGTATAAGCTCTATGACTGTGGCTGAATCCAGGCTGCTGGCTTGCTCTCTCTCCCCACCTCTCCGCTCTCTCCCTTTCTCCTCCCTCTCCTCTCCTTTCTAGCATTTCACCCTCATTTCCTAACTGGCTGTGGTAGTTCTGAGCTCTGTCCCCTGATCTCAAGCCATCAAGACAATGGGTTTCTCTTTAAGTTCTAGCTACCAGATAAGGGAAAGATGGGCCTGTTTAAAGAGAAGACTACTTAAAAACAAAGTGTTATTCTTTTTCTTCTGAGGATTAACCCCACTTTCTGTCTGCTTTTGACCTCTCTCCACTGTATCATAAAGTTGGCTTTTTGGTTTCATCACCAGCAGAGATGCTCTGAGATAAGCAGCAAAGAATAGAACACACTTTAAGTGCACACAGAACATTCTCCAAAACCGATTTATACAAGGCTGTAAGCTGAGCCTCAATACAGTTACGGGGATTGAAGTCATACAAAGTAGGGTCTCTAATAGCAACAAAATAAAGTTAGAAAATAAGTAACAGAAAAATATGGACAATTCAGATCTGTGGTAGTTAACATATTCCCAAATAACCAGTGAGCCAAAAAGAGAAATCACTACATAAATTAGGAAATAGTTTGATAAAAATGAAGACACATCTTATGGGTGGAGCTTAAGCAGTAGTTAGAGAAACTCATAGTTGTAAATGTCAGTTTATAAACAAGAATATCTCAAGTGAAGAACCTAATCTCTATATTAAGACACTGGAAAAGGAGGCAGGACATAGTGTAGTGGCACAGATCTCCCCGTCTATACAAGGCCATGGTTTCGATGTGAACACCGAAGAGGAAAGAGGTAAGGAAGGGCACAAGGAGAAAGACAGTCCCCAAAGAGAGGGACAGAGTGGGGAGAGAGGGAGGAAGTAAGGGAGGAGGAGAGGGAAAGAGGGCACAGTTCTGGGGTTGGAAAGTTATAGAACAAAGAAATATGGATTTTATTTACTGAAGCAGAGAATAAAAAGACAATAAAAAGGAAAATAAAGCCAAAGTTTGTTTTAAGATAAAATTGGGAAAAAAAATTAACTAGACTGAGAAATGAATAAGCTGATACCAAGACCCATGTGGAAATTCAAATGGCCATAAACAGCCTTGAAAAAGACTCAAACCTTCTGATGCCAAAGCTTTCTATAAAGTGACAGTAATCAAAACAGTGTGAGCAAACATCAGACCAGACATACAAAGTGAGCCGCAATCAGCATTAAATTTTGAAACTGTTACAAAACAGGAGACAAATTACTAATGGCTGTCATCATCCTATAGAAGACATGAACACAACAGTAAAAACACAAAAGAACCTATAGAAAAAAAAAACACAAAAAAAACCAAGGGTAGTATTTACAGCTCTTTAAGTCTTACTTTGCAGTGAAAACCTTAATGAGAAGTATCGTATTTATTGTCCTTTGCTTTCTCAAGGCATATCAAATGAATATTTAGAAACAACTAATGGATTTTTCTAAGATCCCTGCCAATTTCAAACTTTATTGATTCTGGAACTCCTGTGAGCTCTCCCTGAAGCTCACAGCTCCCTTGCGGATGCTCAGCTCAGAGTTCAGGTCCCGTTCATCCTTCCTGACTGATAAACACCCCTACCTCCCACCCCTCAGCCTTTTTACTGCTGAGCTCTGGCCTTTCTGTCTCCCTTAGGGTGACTCTGGAGGGCCTCTGTCATGTTACATTGATGGTGTCTGGATCCAGATAGGTATCGTAAGCTGGGGTTTGGAATGTGGCAAAATTCCTCCTGGAGTCTACGCCAACGTGACCTACTACCAAAAATGGATCAGTGCCATTATCTCAAGAGCCCAGGGCTTGGGTGGTGACTGTACTTTCGTGACTTCCTGTTCCCTATTGTCCTTCTTTCTCTGGCTCTCATGGGATCTTCCTGAGCCTTGGTCCTAGCAGGAAACCAAGACAACATAGAGCCGAGGCTACTGGGATGGGATGTGTGGAGAATAAAGCCTTGGGCAGAGAATTCCTAAGAAAGTCACTGAGATTCCTGGATACTAGCTTCATGATTTTGTTTCCAAGGCTCTCGATTTTCTCGTGTTTCAGTGGTTAGATTGCAAACAGCTAATAAATAAGGCCACTGTTAGGATGGAAAAATTTAGCCTAATTCCCCAGAAAACCCAGGAAGCAGGGAGTCTTAAATCCCAAGCTGATGGTCACCTTCTTTAATGTTTACGGTAGTGAATGAACACCCAGAAGCCTGTGTGAAAGCAGACTTCCTGGGCTAAGGGCGGGGTTGGACACTTTAAAGTAATTGGTCTGCACTGGATGCTACGAGGTGATTGGTTCACGATGAGCGGGCTTTGCTGTAACCCTATAAAAGCTGTCTCAATTCTGTGCTAGGGGTTGTCGCTAAGCCCTCTACCATGGCTGACGACCCCAGTATACTGGAATATAAAGGACCTTATGTGTTTGCATCAAGACCGCTTCTCGTGAGTGATTTGGGGGGGGCGCCTTTCCTGAGTGGGAGCACGAGGGACCACACTCTCGCGGGTCTTACACCACCACTTCTGTGCATGGTATTTTTTAATTTTTATCCCAGAATAATGTATCTTATGAGGGGGGAAGGATTCTTTCTATGAATAAATATCTGTGACTATGAGTTAAATACTAGAAACGCAAGCTAAAAAAGGGACTCTATAAGGCTCTATTTTGAACCTGAGCTGCATCATAGATTTCTTGCCTACTCTGTTTTTTTTTTTTTTTTTTTTTGGTCTCCTTGATTAGCCTTTGTTTCCTGCTAATCCTTTTCCATCCCTCACTCTGTAACAAGGAGTGCATATAAGCAGCTTCACTCTTCAAATTCCTGTGTGGTTTACTATTAAAAATAGTGTTGTTAGGTTTGGTAGCACAGTCTCTAATCACAGCACCTCGAAATCAGAGGACACTCTACCTTTTCTCCTTGCCCAACCTTCCTTAGCTGCTCTGTACCCCACTCAGCACAGACTTTTGCTTTGTCCATTCCTCCTCCGGGCTTCCCTTGCTTGGTTATTTCTTACCATGATTTCTAATCTCAAGCTATCTTTTTTTTTTTAATGTAGCTGTATAATTAATTATCGTATCTGTCTTATCAAAATGGAAGGTCTATGAGGGTAAGAATTTTTGTTTTTCATCTACAACTGTATGTACATGGCTGTACATCTACAGCCATGCTATCAATGAAAACCACCCAACTGATTTTTGTCATCCCCAGATACTCTGTGAGAACTTGAATATTCTATGTACTGACACAACCCAGAATCTGATCTAATTCTTATCCTTAGGTTTCCAGATACTAATTAAATAAAAGGATGAGAGGAGGGGGTGATGTTCCTCCTGCCAGGCCATATCAAGCAGAGAAGAAAGATTACTAAAAGCAGGGGGGGGGGTTGGGGGGATGCTAAATGCTTATCAGACACAAGAACAGAAGTTAAGGAAGTTTTGGATGTCACAGCTGAGGGAAAGAAGGAAACAGGAAAGACAGACTACCCCTGAGGACCAGGGCAGAATGGAAAGTACAGGTGTGGGCCAGAGTCACAAGGAAAAAAGGACATAGGTCACAACCACCAAAAAAAAAAAAAAAAAAAACTGCTTCCTCAAAATGGGAAGCAACTGCCCCCCACCCCCAGCATAGGAACTCATGAACCAGGAACCAGAACGTAAACCTTTAGTGTGTGCAGGGTTCTGAAAGGATGAAAATACAGCCTAACTTTCTAATGATCACTAACAGTTAGAAATTTAAAAATATCCACCAGCATGTATTTAAAAATCACCCTAGCTACACGCAAAGCTCAGGAAAAAGAAAACACATGAAATAGCTTGGTCACGATGACCGGTTTTTGGAAATTATTATTATTCATAACCACCTAGTTTCTGACGAATGTTGTTATTCTCAACAACAGTCTAGGAATTGTTATGGGTCATCCTGTCCACAAAGGACATTAATAACTAAAAGAGACAGGACTCATGGCAAGAAGGGAAAACTAGAAAGAACAAGTGCCTCTGCCAATAGATATAGATAACTCCCTGACTGGAGAGGACATTTTCCCTGTCCCCCATTATCTATAGGACAAGGCCACTGAGCCCGCTGGCCCTAGAGAAAGAAACCCCCCCTAACCTTGCAGGTGCGATAAACAATCCCGCCTTGTAAAAACTGTGTACTCTCTGTAACCTTGGACACCTTATTAACCATCCAAGTTTTGAACTGTCCCACGACCTCGCTTACCTTGCTTTTAGGTCTAGTGAAAATAACAGGCTAGCTTTGAAACTGGCCTTGTTAGCTTTGATGTAAGTCCTATAAAAGCTATCTCAATCCTGCCCTCGAGGTCCTCAGCCCTCTACCCCTGAATGGCATATGACTGTGGACCCCAGTGCACTTGGAGTAAAAATTCTTCATGCTATTTGCATCGAGACCGCTTCTCGTGAGTGATTTGGGGTGTTGCTTTTCCTGAGCGGGAGCATGAAGTTCCACACTTTGCAGGTCTTTCAGTCCAAGTGGAAAGAAGGCTATCAAAAGAGCTGTGTCACTCGGTGGGATGGAGCAGGGACAGGAACCTGACTGCACAGCAGCCAGGTGTCTTGCCTAAGAGATACACTTGGTTCTGGACAACATAGCAGATTCCTCCCCTGGGGAAGTCTGAAATAAGTCAGACTGTGCATCTGTGCATGTGACAGCACCAAGCACCCACCACATAATGGATGCCAAATAAACACTAGAACCTTCAGGGGTTTACAGCCTGGTGAGGGAGCGACAACACTGAATGCAAAAGAAACAAACTAAAGCCATGTACAAGAAAGTCTGACGGAGAAAAATAAGACCAAAGAGTCAGGTAAGAGTAACGGGATTCCACCTGACACGCGTTGTTTTCCTTCCTCTCCTGCTTGCTGTCTGCACTGTCGTTGGGGCCCATTTACCACGGTGATCTGAGAAAGCCACAGCTTGCTTCTTACACTGAATTAAAATCCAGCATTGAGACACCCAGAGCAGGTTCTCCATCCTTCAGCCCATTTCCACCTTGTGGCTTTATTGTGTCTGCCCTCCATACCTAAAATATCCTTCTTTTGTACATCTCCATGCACTTATTTCTGTCTACTGCTTAGAAGAGGCAGAATACGGACAAAATACATTAAAAGCACCATAGGGAATGTTTTTTTAAGTTAAGGCTTTGGGTGTGGTTCAGCGGCAGAACACTTGCTGTGGTAAGCAAAGCCCAGGATCCTACCCCCAGCACCAGTAGAGAAAAATTAACAGTCAATGAGTGAATTGCATGGCACATTGAGTTATAGCTCATTAATGGCACTTTCTAAAAATGAACAGGGAAGTTTATCTCCTGCTTAACTTAAATATCGACTTGGCTGTGATATATTTGGGGCTCTCGAAAGATCTGAACAATACTTGTGATTGTATTTCAAAACAAGACTCAAAGTGATTATATACTTTTTTTTTTTTTTGTTTCAGTTGCTAAAACACAAAATGGAAAGTATAACCCAGAATGTGGGGTATGGAACTTGTTAATGCATTACTGAAGGGGGGAAAATCAATAGACATTTGTATTCACAAAACTAAAATGTCAAGCAGTTACAGGCAACTAATGTGGTCAGCACCATCACACTGACGGAGTGAAGGAGCGTATAAACAAGGGTATCTTTATTCGCAACTTTGGGAGGCTCAGCACAGGACTTCTGATCTAAAATCAATTTTAATTTGCAGAATCTGTTACTTCTTGGAGTATCTCATTTTCATATGTGCTACCTTTCATTTCAGATGTCTTGAGAAATTTTAATTAAGGTAAGATTTTAATAAATAAAAATTGCTGAAATTTAGTCAACATTTTTTTTCTCCATAAAAGTGGGAGGGCAGCCAGGCGTTGGTGCTGCATGCCTTTAATCCCAGCCCTCTGGAGGCAGAGGAGAGAGTTCAAGGCCAGCCTGGTCTACAGCGTGAATGCCAGGACAGGCTGGAAAAAACGATACAGAGAAACCCTGAAAAGAAAAAAGGGGGGGGTGTACAGTTAGTGATATCCAGATTCTTTTTCTTTGTAGCAAGTAGAGGAGTGAGTTCAAGGCCAGCCTGGTCTACAGCATGAATGCCAGGACAGGCTGGAAAAACGATACAGAGAAACACTGAAAAGAAAAAAAGGGGGGGGGTGTACAGTTAGTGATATCCAGATTCTTTTTCTTTGTAGCAAGTAGACTCCTTCAAACAATGACCTAGTTTCCCCCTCATTTTCATGAAGCCATACAGTTGTCCTCCTACATGTGGGGACATTAGAGAAAAAGTTCAGAATAGGATTGGAAGCCTGCATGTTGCTACTATTTCAGTGGCAGTACTTCACCTATCTGGATGCTGTTTCACTGACAATGTCACAAGCTCCCCGTCAAATCTGACAAAATATGCTTTATTTACATAACAGAAAGCAGCCACCTGCAACTTTTTAAAATATACCCTTTGTTCAGGAAGGGGAGGGAAAGAGTTGCTCAGATAACCAGAGCTTAATTTCCTTCTCTATTCACAGTAATCGAGGGGAAATATTCAACCAGACCAACAAAAGAGACTGAAATCTTCCACAAAAATACTAATTGCCTTGCAAGATCATTACCTTTAACCAACCCAGATTCTCTCCAGTGTCCTCTATGACCTAAGACGTCACTTCCACCTTCATATGGCTTCATATGAGATCTAGTCTTAGGGCATTGTGTGTGCCCTTACACACAGTATTGGTCTGTAATTAACTCAGAACACCCAAGAGGGTAAGGCAGGGGTAGGGAGCCAGCCTGGGAGCTAGGATACCTCAAACATTAATCCTGTACTTAGTGAAAATTAGTGAACAGGATAAATCTGGATTCAGCTGGGTGGTGGTGTCAAGACAACCTCTAATCAGCTTTGGACCTCCGGAACTATACACTCTTCATTTCGTGTTGTTTTTGAGCCTTTCATTTGTACATTGTTACAAAAGCAATAGGAAACTAATATAGATAGGAGCAAGCTAAAGGACCTTTTAGTTACCCTAGCAGATATGCTACAGTTCAGGAGGAGCAGGGACAGAGAGATAAGAAAGAGCCTTTCAGTTTATGGACTATCTTCTCCACACTGCCAGTACGGTACGGATTCTTATAATTTTCTAAATAAATATTCAAGAACCCCTGTAAGCACAGAAAGCCGTAAGTGATGACAAAACAGCTTGCCCTTGATGTCATGACCACCACCTCCCTAAGAGGGGGAAAGTAAAGGAACATTTAATCTAAAACAGGAATCATTTTCCCGAATCCTGGCTATTGAAAAAAAATCAGAACCGATGCGACCAACATGGAAGGTAAAAAACCCTCTGGGGGCACTACACTGTCTTCACTGTCGCCCTCTGAGCTGGCTTGAGGACTTGGCTGTTGTGCCATGACTCCTTCTGAAGAGCTGTAACAAACAGTGCTCATCTGGTAAAATGAAGCTGTTAAAGATTAGCTTACCACAGAAATCTGTGATGTGGAAGCTGTTAGGCTTCAGAACTGATTGATGTCATTAAAAATTCCACACCAACAGGTGAGGTAAAGAGAAATGACAGTAGTTGTTTAGTCAATATTGCCTACTAATGAGCTTGGGATAATAAAGAATACATGGCTTTAGAAAATTAGAAGTCGGTGGCACACCATCAAAGGCAAGTGTTTGGATTTTAGGAGAAATATCCTGTCCCCCTAGGAGTTCAGCAAAGCTATTTTAATTCGGAAAGAGAGGGCTGACATGAAAGACCACAAACAAGAAAAATAATGCACTCTTGCTTCAGAGGCTTTCAAGTCAGTGCCATACAAGGAAAAGACGTTAATCCATCCAAAGGGTCTAAGCCAATATCCAAGTAGTTCTGAATGACCAGCTCTAAATCCTTCATAGTGTCACTTTCAACTTCTAAAAGCACACTCCATACTTTGAGTTTTGAATAAGCAAGTTACAAAAACTAGTATATTCCAAAAGCTCACTGGGCCAGTTTTTAGTTATTTCTTAGATGCAGGAAGTTCATGAAAAGTGTTGTACAAAGAATTCTAAAACAAGTTTCTGCCAACAGTGTCAGTCTATTCCAACTAGCAAAGCTTTAAGCAAGTGAGGAAGACTTCACATCGATTTCTCCTCTGGCCACCACTGTTTCTCCTGGATTCCGCTCAAGGTCCCCATGACTTGCAGGGTCTCCCACAGGAGAACGTAACTGCCTAGTGCTGCTAACGGGAGGTTAGCCAAAGAAATGTGAGAACCAACACCTCCAACTCCTGAGCAGGAGCTTGAACGTTGGCAGGTGGATTTCTGTCCATTGTTCGCAACCAATTAGAGATTGCTCCTTCAGCCAGGATTCCAGAAGCAACAGGGCGAACCTGTGCATATGTCTCCAGCTGAATATGATAATGAGATGTAAAGCTTATGTCAGGTTCAGGTTGCTAGCAAATAATAATGTATAATTGATGGTGTTTCCCCCTCTTCCAGTTGAATTTTCCTAGTAATTTACTAAGAAGGAGCCTGTAGGGGATATTGGCTTATATATCTAAATCCAGAACCAAGAATTTTAAGCTTGAAACTAACTTGATAAACAAGTTTTAGCAAACTTTTCGTCCAAAGGGCAAGACAGCAAATATTTCAAGCTTGTAGCCTCATGGATTCTACTGTAACTACTCAGGAGATAGAGGACAAAATAGCCATAGATTTATGTATGTGTGTGTGGCTATGTGCCAAAAAAACTTTATAACAGGCATAAACTTGGGGCCTAGGTCCAACTCCTTCACATGTCAATGAAGATCCTGAGAAGAGGAAGTCATGGCCATATAGTTGGTATTTTAACTTTTTCTCTTTGGTAATTTTTCTTTATTGTTAATGTGTATGGGTATTTTTGTGTGCATGTACACCTGTGCACCATGTGTATCTGTGCCCTCAGAGGACAGAAGGCCGTGTTGGATTCCCTGCAACTGGAGTTACATATGGTTGTTACTTGCCAAGTGGGTGCTGGAAATTGAACCCAGGTCTTCTGGAAGAGCAGTTGGTGGCACCTAACTGCTGAGCCATCTCTCTTACCCCCTTGATTTTCTTCTGTCTGTTACTGTGTAAAACATCCACCAAAAACTGGAGGGTGGAGTTTATTTGGCTTCACTTCCAGGGCACAGTTCACCACTGAGCGAAGCCATAGCAGGAACTGGAGCAGAAGCTTGAAGCAGAAGCCACGGAGGAAGGCTGGGGCTAGCTTCTGGGCCAGTTCACTGACAATGGCACTACCCACTCAGGTGGGTCTTCCCAGATCAAATAAGGCAATCAAAACATGCCTCAGCAACTTGGCCACAGATAACCAGATAAAGATAATTACTCAACTGATACTCATTATCACACCCCCCACCCCATGATTCTAGACTTTGTCACAATTGATTGACAATTAATGCTAACTAACTAGGACAGCTGGATTAAGAGGTTGCACATTTAATTTAGTATAGTTTTGTTTTGTTTTTGCTTTTTGAGTAAGGATTTTTTTATATAGCTGACTGTCCTGGAACTCACTCTGTAGACCAGGCTAGCCTCCAACTCAGGGATCCACCTGCTTCTTTCTACCTCTTGAGTGCCGGAATTAAAGGTGTGCTCCACCATGCCCATTGAGGTTCAGCCTGGTGGTGGCCCATGCTTTTAATCCTAGCACTGGGAAGGCAGAGGCAGATGGATCTACAAAGCAAGTTCCAGGACAGCCAGGGCTACACAGAGACACCCTGTCTCAAAAAACCAAAACAATGCATGTCTCCCGAATCTAGTCCTCAGAAGAGGTTCTGCTGGGTCACAGGAGAAAGATAAAAATACACATAAAAAATAAAGGAGCAAATACTTGGGTTTTTTAAATTATGTTAAACAGGCAACAGTTTGATTATAAATGAGGATTTGCTTTTCAAATGATTATAGCGTTTGTGAAAACAAGTAAATAGCATATGACCAAACTCATGAACAAGTGATAAATTAGCTAGCATTTTGAAGAATGAGTTTTGGTGGAAACACAATTACACGCACGCTCCCTTCTACCATCATCTGCACGACAGTTTATCAATCATTTCTTTTATCAACAGGACAGCACTTGCTGTTATCTTTACAGTAGCTCATCTCAGGGAAAAATAGCATTTTAAAAATATCATAAAGTGAAAAGTATATGAATGTAGCCAGCAATTGCTTCGCATGCTTCTCTTTGTTGCCTCTGGTGAAGACAAACCCAGGGCCTGGCAGCTAAGCTTGAACCACCCACCGACCTATCCTCACCCTTTGTGTCTTAAATGTATTTTTCCTTTCTTCAAATTCAAAAAAAAAAAAAAAAAAATAAGCACTCACTGGGAGAAACTCAAACAGTATGGGAATATAAAGTAAAACACTCTAGGCCCTCTTCCATCCCACTCTCCAGAGCACTGACCATACACTGTTTTATCATAATTAATTACTGCTGTATCTGAGCAATGGGGTGAAGTTACCTTTTTTAATCACTTTGACAAAGGAGAATATGGAGTTCCCCTGGCCAGACATTCCTGAAATATCATGTTTTAAAATGCAATGAATAAAAAATAAAACAAATAAATAAAATGCAAATAAGGGGTACAGGGATGCTTTCTGTGGTCTACGAAAAGCAAGGAGCCCAGCAAGTCTGAATGGGGGTTCGATACTCAGCTAAGTAATGCACCTTTTCAAAAATGTTCCTCAGTTTTTCTTTTATGTGTATAAGTGTTTGTCTGCATGTATCTCTGTGCAGCACATGCATGTCTGGTGCCTTCAAACGTCAGGTGTGGGTGTTGGGTCCCCTGAGACTAGAGTTCAGATAGTCATGAGCCATCATATGGATGTTGGGAATCAAGCCCAGGTCTCCAGAAAGAGCAGTTGCTTAACCACTGAACTGTCTCTACTGTCCCCAAGACTCATCTTTTTCTTTAATTTATTACCATTTTACTTATTTATTTTGCCAGCATAGGGTTGTCATGCCATGGCACATACGTGAATGTCAGTGGAAAAGCGGAGACTACCCTTTCCTTCCACTATGCTGGTCCTGGACACTGAACTCAGACACTCAGCCTTTGCATCTATCATCTTTACTCATGAACCACCTGTCCTACCTCAGGACTCCTCTATCTAAATACTTTATATAAATTTATTTTATTACTTTTACATATGTACATACGTTTGTACACCTCGGTCCAGTGCCCTCAGAAGACAGATGTGTGAGATCCCGTGGAGCTGGAGTTACAGAGGGTTGTGACCTTGCATGTGGGTGTTGGGAAATGAATCTGGGTTCTCTGGAAGAGCAACAAGTGTTCCAAACCACTACACCATCTCTCCATCTGACAATTTGTTCTTGCAGACACTGTTGCCAAGGCTGGTCTGGAACTACTGGACTCTGGTCTCCCAGTCCCCCAGGTGCAGGCCACAACCCCCAGAAATGTCTGTAAGGTTCACCCCGGCTACACATAACTCTCCCTACAACTTGGTGGGGAATTTAGGGAGCTAGAGGCTCTTCTAGCCACAGTTTGGGTTTATTAGGTGGGTGGGTTTTTGTTTGTTTTTATTTTGTTTTGAGACCTAGCCCAGGTTTGCCTCAATGTTTGCCTCCTGCCTCAACCTCTTCAGTGCTGAGATTACAATTCTGTCAAGCTACCCCAAACTTGGCTGCAAACACTTCTAATGGTAATGTCTTTCCAGTGTCTCCCTCTTTACTTCATGATTAGCATCCTTTGCATAGCTAAATCGACAAATGTAATTTGAACTTATTTAAAAGTCAACTTATGAAGCTAAATGGCTGTGCCCTCCTGTACAGGACGCATAAGAAGTTGTGGTAGATACGCAGCCACCTGGTTCTCCCTTTGTGGAGGGAGCTCAACCCCACCCCCCACAGAGCCTCTCTATGGTGACAGCCATAGAATCTCCAAGGATGGTTGGTGGGAAGGCTCTGGAAGCTGGACTTGATATCCATATAATGCCACACAAGAAGTCAATAGCAATAAGCCAGCTTGGGCTATATTGATGGTACCATAGGACAAACATTTAATGCCCTTTGGACATTAACATTGGATAAATGGTTTCTCCTCAGTGGGGCAGACTAAGAACAGAAGAAGATGCTTTCCAACCTTGCATACATAAGGATTCAGGTTAGAATAAATAAACTAAATTTAATGGTTTTAAAAATTAAGAACAGCAGGGTGTGGCCACACACACACACACACACACACACACACACACACACACACACACACACACACACACTCCTATAATCCTAAGCAATGGGCAGGAAGCTGGAGGCTTGCAAGCTTGAGGTAGAGAAGCATGCCTGTGCAAGGCCCTGTGTTGGGGTGTGTGTGTACTGCTTCCTAGTTGAGTTTAATACTCTGCCAGTTGAAAGGTACTGCCCCACAGGACAGACAGGGAGAATCTGGGTCTCAGTTCTGGTCCAGGGACAGCCACCAGCAGGAATGCCTGAGCTGCTCTGCAGAGCTCAGAGGGAGGTCTGTAGTTCCAGCTACTCAGGAGGAGTATGAGAGGATCCCTTGTGTCCAGGAGTTCAAAACAAGCCTGAGAAACACAGTAAGACCCCCCCCCCATCACAGAGGAAAAGGAGAGGAAAGGTCAAGGAAGACCAGAGGAAGAGAAGGAAAGATGCAGAATCTTAAAACCTACTAAATCCTGACCTGTATTCTAGAAAAATCACCAGCTGATTTGTAGACATAATGAGATTTGAGAAGATTTTCTGCTGCTATAGAAATATGGAAATATGCCACATTATAAAGCATTTATATGAAAAAGAAAGAGTACAGAGTACAAGATAAAAATCAATGTTTGTGATATTAAGGCATTTCAAATCAAACATCATGCCTTTAATCCCAGCACTCAGGAGACAGAGGCAGGTGGATCTCTGTGAGTTAAGAGGCCAGTCTGGTCTACAAAGTGAGTTCCAGAACAGTGAAGGCTACACAGAGAAATCCTGTCTTTAAAAAAAAAAAAGAAAGAAATCCAAATACTGTACATTTTAAAGCTGGCAACCACACTCCACACCCCTTCAGACCAATTCAGAATCCATTCAGAGACCAAGAGTTCACGTCCCCCACTCTGTCGACAACACTCAATTGAGAAACACAAATCTACCTGTAACCTCCAGGGAGCTCCTGACAAGTCCTCATGAAGAGATGAAGAGCACAGGGTGTGGTCGAAGGATGAGAAGGGATGGTGGACACTAATGGTCCCACACTGGGGGCCTTGCAATATCAGGTGAGTACCTAGTAACACACTGTCAAAGGACTATTTAGAAATGGTGATATTTATTAACCAGAAGAGGGGGAAAAAAGTATCCTCTACATCTGTACAAAACATTCTCTTCTGTACCCCTGGTACTCAACAGGTCTCAGAGGAAAAATATTAACAACCTTCTAGTTCAATGACTCTTTGTTTAAGGAGACGTCTGAAAACAAACCTCTGTTTCCACGAAGGCAGCTGTACTGAAAAGAGGCAAACTCTACACCCCTACCCAGTAGCAGTCCTGTCTGGCATTATGCTCTCATTAGTAATGCAAATGAAACCTGTACAAATGCATAGGGGTAAAAGCAGCATCTCTGTCCAAGGCTCCTATCCACTTACTCAGAATTAAGCTGACAAAGGCCAAAATCAGGGAAAAACTGTTTTCAGATTCTAAGGCTTCCTTCTCCAGACTTGTCCAAAGGTAATCTGGACTCCTTAACATTACACATTGTGTGTGTGAACTTCAAACTTTTAAACATGCTTCTCATCAGCCTCTTGAATTCCCAATCAAAAGAGGTAACCAAAATAATAAGAGGGGCCCATAAAACTGAAATGATCTGTTCAAGGTCATTAAAATAAAGCAAAACTATCACAAGGATCTAGGTGTTTGCTTTTGTTTGTGGTGTGTGTGTGTGTGTGTGTGTGTGTGTGTGTGTGTGTGTGTGTGTGTGTGTCTTTTGCCTTCATTGAAGTCTATGTCCCATGTGCATGTCTGAGAAGGCCAGAAGAGGGTGTCAGATCCCTGGGGCTGGCATTATGGACCACTGTGAGCCACCACTGAGTACTAGGAACTGAACA